>OW240913.1:254841093-254855184 GCA_933207985.1 Pelobates cultripes
AGCGTGGCCGAGCTCCAATCCGGTCCGCGACCCGGCCGGACTGACAGTGTGCACTTCCTGTCAGTCCGGGCGGGTCGCAGACCGGAAAGGAGCTCGGCCACGCTACAGGGGAGGTGAGGTGAGGCAGTGCGGCAGCCGTCTGAGCGCTCTCTATAGAGCGCTCAGGCGGTTGAGGCATTTAAAGGGCCGGCAGCCGCCGGCCCTGCCTAGATCTTATTTTCGGGGTAGGGCTTATATATATGTGTATATCTTATGTATATGCAACTTCATTCTAAGTGAATTTTAATACTATATGTACTTATATTATTATTATTATTATTAACACATTAATATTATGTAACTACATATGACGTATATCTAACTTATTTTAAACATGTTTAATAATTTATTTTTACACCTCTCATCAGCAGGGGGGCTGTCTGACAGCCCAGACAGTCTCTCTGCTGGCAGATCCACAGCCAGCTATAGAGGGCCATGTGATCGCTCTTTGAGATCGATCACATGGCCCCCGGGGGCCTGATTTAACGGGGGAGGGCTGCCTGGGCTGTCAGCAGTCCTCCCAAAGAGGATCACGGTGGAGGTAAGTAGCTGGAGGCTCCTGGGGGCTTAACCTGTTACGGTGTTCTATGCCGCCGCAACGGCTTTAAATCTCATTTAAATGGGGACGGCATAGAATGCTGTAACGGCGTTAAGGGGGATTTTTATCATTATTTCCAGTCTAGTGCAGACAAATGGTGAACTTTAACCCTTTCACCGCCACAACTACATCACGCACACTCTTGAAGTAGAGTGCGTTCATGACAAGCTGTGCTTCCAGTTTGGCCTTAAAGTTGAAATTCACTTTGAATTCTACTTTTAGTAAATTTCACTGATACACATGAATGAATACTTAATGTGATATTTACTAATAAACAGGGAAACTAATGATAATGCATGGCGAGCGCATGAGCCTATAACCATAGGAAATCTTTGAATCAATGATTTTCTATTGGATTTCAAACAGGCTGGACATCTTAATGTAAAGTTCTACTAATTAATGAGACCAAGGACATCCAGTGTTGTTTCACGGAGTCAAACTCAGTAAAACTGCAGGAAGCACCTCTAGTGGCTGCCACTAGATTAACACTACAATGTAAACATTGCAGTTTCTCAAAAATTTAAGTGTTTTACATTGCCTGGCTCAGGAACAATACTATAACCCAGACCACTTCAATTAGGTGAAATGGTCTTTGGTGCCTATAATGGCCCTTTAAATATAGCCCTTCACAAGTGACTACAGGTGGGACAAAGCCACGTGCAAACTACAGCTCGGATCCATGAAATAAAATGGTGAAGTTATCAATTTAGCATCACTGATAGGTGAACAATTAAATCTGATGCATTTTGATAATATTGGAGATATAATTATTTAGGGTTTAATTAAGTATTCTGCATAAAGTTTGCTGTGAAGGCTATATCATGGTTTATTCATCTGCACTTTTCTTATTGCCTTTCGTCTCATTCCTTCTCTAGTATCCAAGACATAATAGATTTAATCTGTAGGGTTTAAATACATTAAAACAAATATTGGGAAAATAAAAACCATACAATTGCATACACCTGTGTACTCAGCAATGCAATAGAACACAAATCCACTTTAAACAGGAGTGTTTAATATAGACAAACCATGAATGAAAAATGCAATAGTCGTATGCATTTTCAAATATACTTGTGTTATATAAAACAATATTTTCTATGGTTGGGAATTGTTATACATTTAAATAGCTAAATAAAAGATTTGCTGTCTGTGTTTTACAACTCAGAATAATTTTCCGTTAAACAGTTCTTCTCAATGTCTAATACAATGCATAATGGATTTAATAATATGCTCAAATAGACAGTTTTTATATAACAGTTGTTAGGAAAACAGATTATCTTGTCATTTTGTTTTACTTGGCCTTTCATTTTGATGGTGGAAAAATGTTGGCTTTGCTGCCACAGTGCTGTAAAAAAAATTGTTTTAGAATATTGCGATAACAATAACAAAGCTAACTGTATTGTAAGGTTGAAAGAAAAGAATATGTAAATGTTCTTAATAAATACTTCAATCAATATGCATTATACAGCCGGTTCCATTAGAGCAGTGTTTTGCATAATGTTTTTCGAAAAGTCAATGAAAATCTAGTAAATGTGTTCTAGGTACCTTTCTGGAGCACAGTTAAGACAACCTCTGCAGATGCCTATTTTATTTTCCTATGCCATCCAAGTTAAATATCTTTTTTGCCAAGTCAAAAAAAGGAAATATAGTGACAGTCTTGGTAGCAAGGAACCTGGACATCCTCTCATCCAATACTCCCTTGTGATGGTCCAGCAAGAAATATATGTGCTATTTGACATAACCTGCAGTAATTTCCTGATGTCATACTAAATAGTATATGATTTACACTGTGTATTGTGGAGCCTCAGATATTAAAGAACACTTGTTCCCGCATGCAAGAAATCACAGGGAATTACAAGTCCAGGCAGCAACTGCTATTTGTAGTTGTTGCCATGAATGCAGATCCTAGTAGAAAACTGATATGCTGGGAGAGGAGCTGATTGACAGAAATAGCACAATCCTCACCCAGCATATCACTAAGAGGACAGACTAAGACTTGAACAGGACAGCAACTGCAAATAGCTTCTTTCCAGAAGTGAAACTCCCAGCAATCCTGGGCATGTCTATTTTGGTTCACCCCATATTCTGTGCACAATCTATCGTTCCTTGATGTAGAGCGCTTTGTTGATGCTTTCAGCTCTTGAATGAATGGCAGGATTAGCAATTGGATTTTGCAGTTCTGGAGAAGTCGGATGTCAGTCAGACAGCTTTCCAGGAGGCTTGACAACCGGCAGGATCCTGGTAAGAGGCAATCTACTGGGGGCATGATCTTATACACTACTACTTTTTTTCAGATATTTTTTGCAGATTTTGCAATGCATTTTGGGAGATTTGTAGGCTTACAATCTTTTATTGTGCTTTGTCAGGAGAAGGTATTAGTTTAATTCTTTCTAATGTTTATTAAGCGATTTTAACACTTTCTGATTCCTTCACCACTTTAATAACACATTTTAAAATTGTATTATTAAATAATACAATTAATGTATAAGTTGATTTAACAAAATCAAAAGCAAACACCCACACTATTTTTCTACATAATTTAAGTGGCATTTTGTAATCCCTTTAAGACAGCTATCCTGTTGTCAGTATAGGCCTGAAATGCCCTCAATGCCCTCTTTGTCTATGGTACAAGAAAGTTGTTGCCCTGCCTATTTCCCTTTTGAGTGTGGTGCAGTGAAGCATTAAATATGTGAGTTCTCTAGTTCCTCAGTTATTGTGTGCAATTGCCTGGTTATCCTACTCTCATTATGCAAAGTGCAACAAGTTTGGGCACAGAAGAGATGCCAGAAACCGATGGAGTTTCTATGCTTCAATGGACATAAAAAGTATTATAAGTTATGGCAAAGTGCTTGTGACATCTGTGATTGATTACACAAAACAAAGTACTGACATCTGGAACCCCACACATGAGGACAATCCAGAAGTGACTGAAACATCAAAGACTGCCATCATGGTTCAATCTTGGTGTTGAGATTACAGTGGCAGTTTTTCTCATATTCATCAGTTTGCACACAATTCTGCAAAATCTGCATACAGCAAGCTGTAGGACAGTAGTTAATGTGTGCAGTGTAATGCTGATATTGCTGGACGGTTTCTGGAGCAGGTGCTGAACCAAGGAGTCCTTGTTCAGTGGAGCATTAAAAATTAAACTATAGTCAGATATATTGATACTATAAAAAATTATTTGTATTTATATTGTTTTATTTTCTGTGTAATTTTCTGAATTACTCATTGCATTGTCCTTTAGAAAGGAAGCTGGTTTACCCATTCTGCAGCGCTAGCTGCGCAGCTGATCCTCATAACCTACTCTCCAACTCTCTTGTTTCTTCTTTCTTGTTCCTTCTCTTCTTTCTCTAGTTCATTATTTGAAATGCAATTGGTCCATGTGAGGGCAAACAAATCTATCCATTGTATATGACTAACGTTGCACAACTACTGTAAACACTGCATGAAGAAAATATTCACTAACCTGTTGTCAAATTTAAAAAAAAAAAGAAAGGAATCTGGTTAGGGTAGGGCACTCAGGATGTAACTTACAATGATACATTGTAGTTTCCTGTAACGACACTACAATTCCCAGTGCAATTGATGCAACATGTGCTCATTTATAGGAAGGTATACTATTTTCTTATTACATTTATTCTAAATTTACAATTTAATTAAATAGTCATATCTGCCAACACTTAGGATTTACTGAAATATATTTTATGAACTATTAAATATTTAATGTGTTGGAATAAAACTTATAATATTTTTATCGATTGCTTCCAGAACACTGAAATTGAGAAGCCATACCTAGGCCTATAGTATTACAGACTTTCATTGTATAGGAATGGAGACCACATCTGGTTCACTTTAAGAGTGATAGATGAAGGGCCTGTTTATAGTAACCTTTGACCTAACCTTTGCTAGCCAGTCTCCCCCTGTATTACCAAGGCTCATATTTCTAAAGGCATCTATTCATTTACCATGCATTTATAACTTCTTTGTGTAGCTTACCGCCAAAAATATAACGTATGGCTTTAATCATAGATTTCAAATGATGCTAAGTCACTCCCCTCTTTCTAAGATAGCCACTTATTTTAAAGTAAGGCAATCTTATGTATACACCCCTTTGTAACTGAATTTTAAACCTATAAAACTGATTGTAGCTTAGAATTTGTGGCCAATACCTTTAACATCAAAAATGGATAACATCTGGAACATTGCTCTGTACTGGACAAAGACTGTTAATGACATGTTATTACAGGATGATGTGTATGTTTGAATAAACATAAGTTTTAACTTCAAGATACTTGATTCGATTTGTTAAGAAAACTGGTATGTGACAAACAAACATCTCAAGGAATGCCAATTTCCTACATTTAACTATTTTTTTAAATTTAACAAAAGGCACATTTTCCATTTAATTACCATAGGAATTGCATCATAACACAAGTGTGTATATTTCACATGGGATTGTCTCAGCAAGCTGATTTTGAGGACATACACTGATCAACCACAGCATTAAGATTTATTTTCAGGTGAAGTAGATAACATTGATTATATAGTTACAATGGCACCTGTCTAGGGGTGGGATATATTGTGCGGCAAGTTAAGTCAGTTATTACATTTTATATGTTCTAAGCAGAAAAAATGGGCGAGTGAGTATGAGGATCAAAGAGTGATGGCTAGATGACCCACGTCTTGTTGGTGTGTTTGATATGCAGTGGTTTGCACCTGTCAAATGTAGTGCCAGGAAGAACAACCATTGAACTGATGTCAAGGGCGCCCAAGGCCATTGATGCACATGGGGAGTGAAGGCTAGCTCATCTGTTTGGATCATGCAGAAGAGCTACTTTAGCTAAAATAGCTGAAAAACTTAATTGAACAGATAGAGATGGGGATAAGTGCTCACTACAAATGGGGTAAGTCAGCTCCGCGTATACATAGACTGAACAAACTGATGTAATTATATATTTCTGCTATATTTCATTTTTTGGGGGCGCGGTCTATCACCTTGCTCATTGTTATCTGAAAAACTTAATGTTGGCCATGATAGAAAAGTGTCAGCACACACAGGGCATCGTAGCTTTCTGCATAGCTTTAGACCACTCTCAATGCCAATGATGCCCACCAACGAAGCTCCTTCAATAAGAAGAAAAAGGTTGCCTGGTCTGATGAATCATGGTTTCCTTTATATTAGGTTAAGAGCCAAGTGCTTTGCATCGTTTATGTGGGGTAGAGATGGCAGCAGAATGGGAAGAAGTCAGGCCTTCGGAGGCAGTGTTATGCTCTTTTCAATGTTAGGCTGGGAAATGTTGGGTTCTGGCTTTTATGTTCATATTATTTTGACACATCTATCTAGAGATTGTTGCAGACCATGTGCGCCCGTTCATGGCAACGATGTTCTGATTTTTAATGTTTCATGTTGTCTCTAAAAAGTTCACTGAAGAGAACTAAAAAAAACAATGTAAAGATGTAGGCATATATTTTTGAGCCAGAATGTGACTATTTTAGCCTAAATTTTGCTTTTTGATTTTAAATCTTTTAGTGAATAAGTATTGTCTCCATACATGTGACTTACCACATTTATTGTGGTAAGCATGGATATTAAAGGCTTTAAAACAACTTTAGCTTAATGAAGCAGTTTTATGTATAGATCATGCCCCTGCAGTTACACTGCCTAATTCTCTGCCACTTAAAAATTAAATCACCTGTGTTTCTGTTTTTGCAGCCCTAGTCACTACTCCCCTGGCTGTGAATCCCACAGCCTGCATGACATTTTGTTTCATTTTAATCAGATGTTCCCTTGCTTTAGAAGTTTTTATCTCTTGCTCTGTATACTGAACTTTAATCACACACATAGAAGGATCCTACAGGGTCTAGGAAGTTTTTAATGTAGCAGGAGATAAGACATTTTAAAATAAACAGAATGTGCAATAAAGGAAGTTTAAACATTAGATCTCTTTACACGCAGTGTTTAGGAAGGACTGTATAAACAAAGTGATTTAACTCCTAAAAGGCAGAGAACTGGAAAGTGAAATGATTTATACACAAAAACTGCTTCATTAAGCTAAAGTTGTTTTGGTATTTTAGTGTCCCTTTAAGTCTTCTAAACAGATAGATAAGCACATGTTAAATATTTCTTACAACATTTTTAAATCTTGAAGATAATAGGGTTCTTTTTGGAGATCATGAAAAGGAATGAAGAGTAGAATGAAAGTTATACTAAACATTATTTAACATCTGGTAGGCACACAAAACTCTAATTTGTTTGAATCAAAATCAGAAATGATTCCAAACTATTAAAAAATAAATATTTTTCAAGTAATTTTATCTACAGAGTCACCATTAAAATCTATGGGAATATTTGTAGATAAATAATTTGAAGTTGTTTATTTTTCTAACAAATTAAAATAACTTCTGATTCAAACAAATTAAATTAAGGCCATAGCCTACAAAACATAGCTTCATTTGACAGCTACTAATTAATCTATTCTCCCTTTTCAAACATTAATTATTAGAAAGCAATATATCAGTCCACATTTAAAATATATAGGTATTGTGTTTCTACTGCACACAGTTGACAGAGATAGGCAGCTCAAATATCCAAACCAGAATCTCTCCATTCCGGTCAGATAAGATACAAATGTTTTATTTTATCTCCATTTAGAGCCCTCATTTCGGCATCTTTTTATTCTCCCCTAATCCCTACCCTCCAGTACTCTCTCCAACACCATTTGGTCTTTATTTTTATAAATGTTAAAATTTCCACCGGCCAATCACTTGATCGAGCTGGAAGAGCCATTTTGGTTTTACTAATTCTAATTACTACCTATTTATTTGATTTTTAAAAGCTTATTTTTATTATTTAAATATGTAAATGAGTTGATCATCCAGAAATTGTCATGTATTAAAGTATTGCTGTTTTAAAGTGTATTATGCTTAATTATTTAGGTGATCATGTGACTATCACATCATGTAATTGTTATATTTGAATTTGTGCTATATACTGTTATATTTGTTACAATTTAAAAAAAAAAACTATATATAAAGGTGTGTTACGGTACCTCCAGTAATAAATGTACAAACCGCTATTTAGTGAATTCTCCCCGTTCGCAATAATGTGATCTGGTAGCGTATGCAGTATAACCATGCGAACCGCCAGCCAGGGAACACTCCAAACTCCAAACTCCCGAACGGTAGCCAGCATGATTCAAACACAGCTCCTTCCCTTCACGAGCTCCAAATACACGAACTGCCAATAGCAGCCGAACGGCAATAGTTTCCAAGCGGCAAATAATTCCAATGAGCAGTCTCTAGTCGCCGGTAATAAAATCCTCCCAATAACGAGACCAAGCTCCGCTTTGAGGGTAAAACACGTTTACTGTGGGCTACCTGCCCGTATTTATGCAGGTATCCAACAAGGTGGACACTCCCCTAGGGGACCAAATGGGAGACTGTAATAGCAGAAGGACATGGGGACATTTTAGACATACAACCCCACAATATTCCCAGCATGCATCACAGTTTCCTCCCCTCTGCTCGGGAGATAATTGAGAAGTAATTCAATTATCTCCCAGAGCAGAGGCAAATCGCCATTTTAAATATAAGTTACAAAACACATTAAAATACATAACTTTATAACGGCCGAACATATTGCATTCGTATAACACATCCCCAGATAGCCTGGATCTGAGTGCACATTATTGGCGAATAGCGCTCAGATCCCATACGCACAGTTCAATCGCCGTGGAGTCAAAGTCTATTACAGTTCTTCGGTATGCGATTGACTCCATGGGAAGGCTATCTGGGGTAAGTCTATTCGTCCCTTTAAACCTCTCAAACGGCCGGTGTTCGCATACTTCTGTCGATTGAGAAGGGAGGTTGACGGCTTCAGCGGTGTTCGGTTGAAAAAGTGTCAGTTTTTAGTTCCATGAAATAACCGAACACTGCTGGTGTTTCGCATGGTTAAAATGGCCGCCTCCTTGTTGTCAACATACGAACGACGACCACCCTGTGTTCGGTTTTAATTGAGAAGTGTCTGTGGTTAACCGCAACGTTCTAATTGGGATCATTAGGTTAACTAGCAGCACACTTCTCTTCTGGGTGGCCGTCCGTTCGGTAGTTCCGTTTGACAAAAAAATACATTACCTTAAACAAGGCATACGAATGGGGAAATTCATACAAACGGCAAAACGGACGAACGCAGCAATTCTAGTTCATACGGATGGGTCTGTCACAAGGTGAAACACTTTAATGTTTTTAAAATGAGATTATATTGAATTTAAAGAAGGAGTCATTTTAGAGACATTTGTCAAAGAAGACCCCCCCAATCTCTCATTTCTATATTGATATTCAGTTTGTGACTCAGAAAAACAAGCAGTCTGCTGACATCATCAGAAGTGATAGCCTGATCCAATCACAGTGCTTCCCCATAGGATTGGCAGAGACTGACAAAGAGGCAGATCAGGGGCAGAGCCAGCATGATTCAAACACAGCCCTGGCCAATCAGCATCTTCTCATAGAGAGGAATGGAATCAATTAATCTCTTTGAGGAAAGTTCAGTGTCTGCATGCAGAGGGAGGAGATACTGAATGTTTAGATGCATTTTAGGCAGCCATGACCCAGGAAGGATCTCGAACAGCCATCTGAGGAGTGGCCAGTGAAGTTATCACTAGGCTGTTATGTAAACATTGCTTTTTCTCTGAAAAGACAGTGTTTACAGCAAACAGCCTAAAGGTAATGATTCTACTCTTTAGAACAAATCCAATAAGCTGTAGTTGTTCTGGTGACTATAGTGTCCCTTTAAATGTGATGTTAAAAAAACTTTTAATCTTGAAAGTTGAATAGTTCTTGTGATAGTAAGTTAAATTTGCTCATCAGTTGGGGGAAAGATCTAAATAATAAAGATACTAAATAATAAAATATATATTTTAATAGCTGAAATATCTTATTTATCCATACTTGTATCCACTTATTTAGCTTTAGGTCACAGACTTATAAATAAATTTCAGATCAAGATGGGTTGGCATTTTGTTTTTAATCTTTAAGTGTATTATGCTTAATTATTTAGTTGTTTACGTGACTACCACATCATGTAACTGTTATATTTGAATTTGTGCCATATATACTGTAATGTTTTGTTACACTTTGAAAAAGCCTATTTGAATCTGAAATGCTTTAATATTTTTATACTTGTACTACTTTTACGATCGTATTTATTTTTATATATAAGCTGTTAATAAAAGTAGTTTTTTATAATATAACCTTGGACTTAAATTGACCCTTTCTTTAGAGCCTGGATATTCATTCCTTTGGTTTGGGAACACACTATCATAGCCCTGCGGACTTAACAAAACCTTAATTTTGCTCCTCAGCAGTAAGTACCTCTCCAATTATTTTATTAATGCATATTATCAACAGTGAGCACTATATTTTTATTTCTTTTTTTTTTATCTACATAATACATTATGATACAAGATGACAAAAAGGTTGCAGCGCCTTGTGGATGTCCTCTGGTCCAGATTGTGATTAGTACATATAAAAAATATTGAACTGCACAGTTACAGTTTATTGGAGCTTCTGATCAGCTCCAAATAATAGTGCTTGGGCAGTATGATCCCCAACTGTGGATATACTGGCACAGAAAATCTTTGCAGGAAGTATGTCAGGATCCAGATGGACCATGTAGGAATCCCAGCTGAATATAAGAACATATTACACTGTGTGTGTATATGTGGGGCAGTGTTTGTGTATGGGGGACAATGTTTGTGGGGCAGTGTGTGTATGGGGGACAATGTTTGTGGGGCAGTGTGTGTATGGGGACGGTGTATGGGGGGCAGTGTTTGTGGGGCAGTGTGTGTATGGGGGCAGTGTTTGTATGGGGGGGTAGAGAGGCTTTTTATTTATTTTGTATTTAATAAAATAAATATTCTTTATGCCTTCTTACCTTTACTGGGAGGAGGGGGGACATTTCTGGATCCCTCGTGGTCCAGTGGGGAATCCTTGGTGGTTCCAGTGGTTAGAGTGAACTCTAGCCCGCACTCCAAATCTCAACTCTCGCGAGATTTGGAACGTTGCCGTGGTAACCGCAGCAATGCTCCGTGCTCACGAGAGTAGGACCCGGAGGAGCTGCAGGTAAGAGCTCCCGGGTCCTCTCTCACTCCCTCTCCCTCCCCTGCCGGCTGCCAGCATAGTGCCTGCGGACCAGGGAGGGACAATGCCAGCCCTGCATTAGCCGGCAGGGGAGAATCTCGGGGGAGGGGGACAATTGCCCCGTTGCCCCCCCCGGATCCGCTACTGACCTACCACTAGAAAGAAGAGAGTCTGACTTGGCTCGTCCTAGCTGCCTATCTACACTGTCAAAAGTGCTAGAAATCCTTTTTGTTTATTTTATAATAAACTACGAGACCAGCTTGCAAGATCCTTAAGTGCGGTGTATATCACGTCAGGCTGCATTCTATAAGCTGGTTAGGCACCTTACTAAAAGAAGAAACCAGATATTCCCAGGTGGGGATCACACAGCCCATGTGCATCAAAGTAGAGAAATAATAAACTTTATACTCTGCAAGTGCATCTCTAGAATGCACACACATACAGAGATACACAAACAGGTAAGGACAAACATTCAAATACACAGAATTACACTCATCCAGATACAAACTGTGACACACATACAGATACACATACATACAGAGACACACATACACACATAAGTACAGAGACATACACACATGCACATACATATAGAGACATGCAAAATGATTTAGTGACTTCCCTGGGGTCCAGTGGCTCAGGTTAACGGGAGTCAGAGTGCCCACTCTAACTCCCTCCTCTCCTCGTCTTCCTCCCATGTGGGCTCTGTGTAAGCTGGGAGGAGTAACCAGGGCTGTCACTTACTTTCAGCTCTGACATCATCACAGGGGGCCTGGTCACAACATATAGCCGACTGGCCACCTGCGACTGCAGTTTTTCTGCCACTGCCTCCGGGTTCTATCATCAAACTGTAAACTACCAGACTGTAAACTTTCAATATCAGATCTTGCTTTACCAGCAAAAAATGCAGAACTAAACTATATGTAATTGTTGGGTTGGGCAGCCGGTCCGCCGCAGACTGCACATTTTTGGGGGCAGCAGTGACCATCCTCTCACATTCTGAGTGAGACCTGGCAGTGATCCTGCTCTGCTTGCCAGGTCTCCTCCATGTGGTGCAGTGAGTGAGGGGAAAAGGCAGGGCAGGAAGCACGGGAAGTGAAATCCCATGTGCCTACTGTCCTGCGTAGTGAAGAGGAAGAGCTGCCTTGCAGAGACACCAGGTATACTCTTCCCTGCACAGCCCCCTCCTCCTCTCCCCTGCCTCCCTGAAAGCCCCCTCCCTTCAGAGACCCCCTCTCCCCCTCCTCTCCCCCTCCTCTCCCCCTCCTCTCCCTCCTCTGCACAGATTCCATCTCCCCCTACCCTGTACAGATTCTCTTTCCCCCTACCATCCTGAAAGTCACCCTCCCTCCCCTGCACAGATCCCCTCACCCACACATATGCGCTCTCCCCTTGCCTGGACAGTCCCCCTCCCTACCCTACACAGATCCCCTCTCCCCTGCACAGATCCCACTCTCCTCCCTCCCCTGGACAGATTCACTCTCCCCCTTTGCCTCCCTTGCACCCTGACAGTCCCCCTACCTTTCCTGCACAGATCCTCTCTTCCCATATCTCCCTTGCACATACCTCCTCTCCCCCTGCCTCCCCTGCACAGATCCCCTCTCTCTTTTTGCACAGATTCCCTGTCCCCCTCCCACTACACAAATCCCCTTCTTCCCCCTCCCTCCCAGGTGCAGATCCCCTCTCCCCTGTCTCCTCTGAACCCTGACAGTCCCTATCTCCCCTGCACAGATCCCCTCTCTCCCTGCCTCCCCCGCACAGATCCCCTCTCCCTCCTCTCTCCCCTGCACAGATCCCCTCTCCCCTCTGCCTCCTCTGTACAGATCTCATCTCCCACTGCACACTGACAGACCCGCTCCTCTCACAGAGGTCTCACCTCACCTCTCTCTCCCCTGCTCATATCCCCCTCCCCTCCTTCCCTTCACAGATTTCCTCTCCCCCGCCTTGCCCTGCACAGATCCCCTCCCTCCCCTGCACAAACCCCTGCTCCCTGACAGTCCTCCTCCCGCCCCTGAACATCCCCCTCCCTCGCTGCAGATCCCACTCCCTCCTTGCACAGATCCCGTATTAAGGTACTTCTAAACATTTTTTTAAATGTGTATACAAAATTTAATTCAATAAGCCACTTTTCACTCCAAAGTGATCCTTTCACACCAATAAAAAGTTAAATATCCTTAAGTGGTTGAGTAACTGTGGCAAAACTAACCTCGCCACTGGGTTCTGGAGAAGCCTGGTTGCTCGCCTGCTGCCTCAGGATTATGGCCCCTATGTTTAAAGCCTTTGTTCCTCCCTGCAGAAAAGCTTATTTGTGCTTTTCTGCTATGACATTCAGTAAATTGAATTTACTGAACAAACGTATGAATGGCCGGACCACCTACATAAGGAGTGTGCAGGCAATTTACCGCCCAGAAGCTGCAGTTAACCGCAGCTTAATTGACGACCGCTGTGTGGACGCCGTTCGTATAGATGAACACGAGGCGGTGGCCGTCTTGTTTTGTCGAACACGGTCACTAGTCTATGCAACACCGCTGAAGTACCAACCTCCTCTGTCCTGTCCCCATTTGTTTATACGAACGTCGGGCCATTTGGGACTTTGGCTATTCCATATAGCCCATTCGTATAACGAAAGACTGTGTGAAAAACTTTGTCTCCATGGCGATTGAACTGTATGTATGGGATCTGATCGCCATTCGGTAATAATGTGCACTCAGATCTAAGCTATCTGGGGATATGTTGAACATGCATATTCCATTCGGTAGTTTCTGTGTTATATATTTTTATGTATATTTCTCCCTGCTTGTAAAATGGAGTTTAGTCTCTATTCTCTGAGATAATTGAGTAACTTCCCAATTATCTCCAGGATAGAGAGGAGGGTTTACAATGTGCCTGTGGGAGTGTTTAACTATGTGTATGTTTGTGATTGGTTACTGTGTAAAGTTGTCACAGTTTTCCACCAGGTCCCCTAGGGGAGTGTCCACCTAGGGAGACCTGCATAAATACCGGGCAGGTAGCCCCATTAAACCAGATTCCTGCTTGACCCTCAATACAGAGCCTCGTCTCGTATTTGGGGGGATTATTCCTTTGGTTTTCCTGTTGGCTGTTTGGAGTATGGATGATTCTTATTGTTCCTGTTCGGCTGATTAGAGTGTTCATTAGCTGCCTTTGTGTTCGTATAGGCAATATCCTCAACGTCTTTAACCCCGTCTATACCCGGGGTGCCGTTACAGTAACAATGACTATTTAACACTCTGCCTAAATGGGCAATCATCCCCCCATAAAATCACTGTAATTGATGCCCCCAGTAAATAAATTTT
>OW240913.1:254870417-254882968 GCA_933207985.1 Pelobates cultripes
TAATAATGCAACCAATTTACATTTGCCGACACGGAGCATTTTAGTTGGTATTTCCTTAATTATGAAGTTAAGATAGCATATGGACAGTAAGAGAATGCTACAAACCTCAAAAATATTACTGACTCTGTAAAAGGAAAGTGTGACCTCTAAGAAAGATGAATTCAAATAGATCTGTTCCACTTCTCAGACACCATCTGTTTAGAAAGTAATCAACATGCACTTTGAACTTTTATACCATTATTATGAATTGATTTTTCAAAGTAGAAATTTCTAATAGGGGAATTTTTCGTTTTAAAGGAAATGACTCAAATGTATTAGACATCCAGCACTTACTTTGTCCCAAACCTGTAAAAACCTCCATTCTTCCCAAGCTGTCATTCTAAATAAAAGAGAATATGTTGCAGTATGAGGGGGAGAAACATCCTACATTTTAGGAGGCATTGAGTGTATTTTTTTTTATTTTTTTTATTTTATTTTTTTTTTTAAAGAGAACCTCAGTTCTCTGGAAATTTTATTATTGAATAAACATTACCAAAAGATAACGTTTTGCTCATAGTAAGGCTGAACACTTTGAGAAAACCTTACTGTGGGCGAAGCGCATTAGTGGTTTACTAATTATTTTATGCTACACTTGGTTTTACTATTTGTCTCCAAATAAAGCTATTTTATGTAATTTGGAGCTTCCTGACCTATTTTTGAAGATTTCAACTGGAGGACTTGCAGAGTGATATCCCTGGTGGGGTTTATACCAACTACGCCAATTAGGATTGAGCTATACCTATGTAACGGATCACCTGGCACCCCGACTGGGTACCTCCGTTGAAAGATGCTCCTAGCGCTTCCTGAGGACTCCAAGCACTGCAGCCGACACCACAATCACCGAACCAGAGAAGTGTATACCTTCTCTCAAGCATATGAATGCTGTAGACAGTTGAATAGGAACCATACGAATAGGTTTACTCTCCTAGCAGTCAAACTGGAACAGCATACAATAAATCCTTTCCCCAATAATGAGACGACACTTCACTTTGAGGGTTAAAACAGGAACTCCAGATTTATTCACACAACCTCCTTTTAAGACATTCTCCCATGCAAGGGAGGGATCCACAACAATTAGTACCCCAGCCAATAATGTACCAGTTACCTCCCACACATCTCCTCCCCTTAGTGTGACACATAATCCCATTAGTACAGACACAAATTCCCTGGGTTACTGGATGTACCCCTAAACATAGGGTTACCCCTTTAAATGTTACATGCCCTGGTAGCCCTGATCTGGGTGAGACACATATCCAAAAATCACCCAGATCGGACCAGGGGTTCAGGAATTATAGAGGGTTAAAGTTTTGACTGACTGCATGGCAAAAGTATCCGAAAATAGTTCCATGTATTTTGGCCCTGCAGTCGGTCACAGAAAAGGGAATGAAACACATGAATTGTCTGTGTTACAGAGCTTGGGGAGGATTCGTATGAATCCCCCTGTTCGTGTGATCCTTTCTACTGAACGGCGGGCCGTTCGGTAGTTTCTGCACGAATTGCTGGAAGTCTGGAGGTCTCAGCGGTGTTTGCCTAGTCGAGTGTCCGATTTTAGTTCCAGACACTCGACGGCAAAACACCGCTGTTCGGGAGTTTAAGATGGCCGCCGCCACGTGTTCGTTTCCTGAATGGCGGCCACCCAGAGGACAAAGAACACATTACATAGATTGCCAATTACCCGTTTGCAACATTGTTGCAAACGGTAATTGGAGGCACACTTACTCCAGGGTGGTCTGGTTGTTCGGTAGTTTCACTCAATATAATGAATGAAGTGATTCTACCGAACAATCAGGGAATGCTGCATATACATAACACTTTTTACTGAACACATAATATTAAATACAGCCTGAATGCAATTTGCTACACAGTCTTAAAAGGCATTATTCCTCACAGTCATAATATGTTCACGGATGGCCCTTAAAGGGCCAGTAGCAGCAATATAAAATACCACATGCCCAAATATTGTATTGAAAAGTCTGAATTCACAAAGGGGCCATAGTCAGATGGCAGGAGGCTGGCAACCAGGCTTCTCCAGTGCATAGTGGCGAGGTTGGTTCCGCCACAACCTATACTTATACTTGCTCTCTGTGTCATGTTCCTAGGCAGGTCAGAGAGGAGACGATTGCCAGGGTTATTGGTTGAAACTTTGTCTTTTTAGTAGTGATGTACCGAACGGTTCGCTGGCGAACGGTTCCCAGCGAACATAGCATGTTCGCGTTCGCCACGGCGGGCGAACATATGCGCGGTTCGACCCGCCCCCTATTCGTCATCATTGAGTAAACTTTGACCCTGTACCTCACAGTCAGCAGACACATTCCAGCCAATTAGCAGCACAGCCTCCCTAGCAGACCCTCCCACCTACTGGACAGCATCCATTTTAGATTCATTCTCAAGCTGCATGCTTAGTAAGAGGAGGGAAAGTGTAGCTGCTGTTCATAAGATAGGGAAAAGCATAGCTAGGTTAGGGATAAGGGTATGCTTTTTTTAATTTTATTTTTCTATGTAATGTAAATGCACTTAGTTGTCTGCCACTGCTGCCAGCTTCTGTGTCAGGCTCACAGTGCATACCATTTCCCCAGTCAGTGCCACCACTTAGATCTGGTGACACAAAGCTTGGATTTAAAAACAAAAAACACTTTTTTCACTGTTATAGATTGAATAGCAGTCAGTGTCCTTAAAGCTGGTGTGTTACGCTATCAGTGGATACGGTGACCATTGCCACCACTTAGATCTGGTGACACAAAGCTTGGATTTAAAAACAAAAAACACTTTTTTCACTGTTATAGATTGTTTGAAATAAGTTTATTGGTGCACAAGGAAAGCAGTCATCCCAGGCAGGGGAGATAAATGGATCATAATAAGCTTTCGATATAGGCATATGCCACAGAGTGCATTTTATATCGACTGAGAGCAGTCAAAGCTTAATAAGACAGAAAGGTTAGATTATGTGAACACAAGTAACATAACTAATGTTAAGCAAATGACATATTGCATATCCGATCCAACAGTAGCAAGAAGAGATCATTCTCTGCATCTTATTTTGCTGTCAGCATATGTTAGCCGTACAATGTTTAGGTAAATCTGAACCGAGGTATTTGCACTATTGTCTACGCTGGATTATAACGGGTCCAGTTAAATAATGCCTATTCTCAACTGTATTTGATTAAACATTACGCAGCAACCCATTAGTGAGTCCCCATATGCTGGCAGGGAGGGGTTAAACTATGGTATATCACAAGGGCTCATCATTAGAAAATCAGAGACAGGGTCAGTAATTCACTCTGAGATGTTAACATGACATTCAATGATTAGATAATGGAGGATTAGGGGCTTAATCGGTTGCTGTGTATCTTCCTCTCCCCACGTTTAACAGGGTAGGTTGTAAGTCTTACATTCGTGCCCTCAGGTATGAGGTAATCGGTGTCCCTAAGATTGGACCCACAGAAACTGTACGTGCAAGATTACAAACACAACTGAAAAATATGCAATGAACGGTTAAACTATAAACATGCTGTTCCGTAACATAGGGTAATATGATGGGGGTATGAACCTCCGGCTATAGAGCCTCGAAATATTACAGTTATTAATGAATATTGATATACGAATTATAGCAGCACAGGGTTTTATATTAGTCGGTCGAGGGCCGACTATGGCACAGCAGCGATATGTCCCTCAGTCCACGGGTCTCCAGCTCTCTCCCCCAGGCAGGTCTCAGCCCGCCAGTTGGACTCTCCTTGGCTCTGTGGGCACTCAGAAGCAGGTCTAGTCCGCATGACCCCCACACCTAGAGTCTGCGAACCGTCTGCCTCCTGCACCTCCCCAAAACCTCTCAAGTCTCCGTGGAGCGTGTGCCCCCATGTCTTTCCTGGCGCCGGCCACACTCTTGGGGGTGGTGCACGCCAGTCTCGGCCACCGGTCCGCCGGGAGGCCCGCCCCCACCCGGTCCACAGGGCTCACAGCGCCAGGGACAAGTCCCTCCGGGATCTCGGAGGCCCGGGCACCTACTCCTCTTGCGGGCTGAGTGAGGCGCTTGATTTGCGACAGCCCGACACGTTGGAATTCAACACTCCTAATGTTCGACCGCCTGCTCCAACAAGAAAAAGCCATTAATGAATATTTGTATGACCGGGGTGCTAGGACAGCCTCTGAGGAGATGGGAATTTTTTTGCCACGTTACTGGACGCTCATGCGCAATGCCTGTAGGCTCATGCGTCCTTTTGAGGAGGTGACAAATTTAGTCAGTCACACCGAAGGCACCATCAGCGACATCATACCATTTGCTTTCTTCCTGGAGCGTGCCCTGCGAAGAGTGCTGGATCAGGCCGTAGATGAGCGTGAAGAGGAAGAGGAAGAGTTGTGGTCACCATCACCTCCAGAAACAGCCTTATCAGCATCGCTTGCTGGACCCGCGGCAACGCTGGAAGAGGATTGTGAGGAAGAGGAGTCAGAGGAGGAATGTGGCTTTGAGGAGGAGGAAGAGGAGGAGCAAGACCAACCACAACAGGCATCCCAGGGTGCTCGTTGTCACCTATCTGGTACCTGTGGTGTTGTACGTGGCTGGGGGGAAGAAAATACCTTCACTGACATCAGTGAGGAGGAGGAACGGGAAATGAGTAGCTCAGCATCCAACCTTGTGCAAATGGGGTCTTTCATGCTGTCGTGCCTGTTGAGGGACCCTCGTATAAAAAGGCTGAAGGAGAACGACCTGTACTGGGTGTCCACGCTACTAGACCCCCGGTATAAGCAGAAAGTGGTGGAAATGTTACCGAATTACAACAAGTATAAAAGGATGCAGCATTTGCAAAATAAATTGAAAAGTATGCTTTACACAGCGTATAAGGGTGATGTCACAGCACAACGGGAATCTAACAGGGGAGAGGTGGAAGTCATCCTCCTCCTCCCATGACCACGCCGGCAAGGACAGGACGCTTTAGAGACGTGTTGTTGATGGAGGACATGCGGACCTTTTTAAGTCCTACGCATCGCCACAGCCCTTCGGGATCCACCCTCAGAGAGCGACTCGACCGACAGGTAGCAGACTACCTCACCTTAACTGCAGATATCAACACTCTGAGGAGCGATGAACCCCTTGACTACTGGGTGTGCAGGCTTGACCTGTGGCCTGAGCTATCCCAATTTGCTATAGAACTTCTGGCCTGCCCCGCTTCAAGTGTCCTGTCAGAAAGGACCTTCAGTGCAGCAGGAGGTATTGTCACTGAGAAGAGAAGTCGCCTAGGTCAAAAAAGTCTAGATTACCTCACCTTTATTAAGATGAATGAGGGATGGATCCCGAAAGGACTGACACTGGGCGATACATTAGATTAAAAAAGGCCTGATGAGATGAGCTGCCTTGGGCTAAAATGGTCCACACGCTGCTGTATTTTAGCTCTGAATGCCTGTTGACTTGCGTGACTGATCCGCCACCAACTAGGTTTCAAGCCGCCATCTTTTAGGGCACTTTCTGCCTGTGAAACAAACATCAGTTATAGATTGAATAGCAGTTGGATTTGTCTCAGCGGGTGTGTCAGGCTCACAGTGGATACTGTGCCCAGTCTCTCGCACTCCTGGTCACAATAGCTTGGATTTAAAACAAAACTTTTTCACAGTTATAGATTGAATAGCAGTTGGTTATCTTCAAGCGGGTGTGGTAGCCCACAGCGTGTACTCTGCCAGTCTGCGCTGCCACCTCCTCTACTCCTACTCCATCCTCCATAACCTCCTGGCTTGGTCCTCTTCTGCTGCTAGTCTTGCTCCACATCAGCGGACCAGGGGCGTAACAGTGATTAAACTGATAACAATAGTACTATTACACCACTCCTATCTGGTGGCACATTAGATTGCGCGCGCAGTGCCCCAAATTTGTTGTGATCTGTGAGTAAGGTAAACGGTTGTCCATACAAGTAGGTTGCAGCTTTTTGAGGGCCCACACCACCGCTATGCACTCCTTTTCAATGGCAGTGAATATACTTCGCTGTGCAAAAGTTTACGGCTTAGATAAGCCCCGGGTTGCTAACCACCATCTGCTCCGACTTGGCTCAATACTGCTCCCAATCCAAGCATAGAAGCGTCTGTATGGACGAGAAAGTGTTTAGTTGGATCAGGAGAAGAAAGTACAGGTGATTTAATGAGCGCCGTCTTGGTGTTGGAAGGCCTGATTTCACACTCTAGGGCCTTACTACTATCTTGGGAGGTTTTACACGTTCCTATGGCACTTACTGGGCTTTAGGGTCAGTCAGGACCTAATCCGGTCTGACTCCTATGTGGGTCGGTGTTGGACCAGGGCTACTAAATGTCTATACCATCCAAAAAGTAGTGTGTATCAATTATTGTATCAGGATCCTTAGGACAGGTGTCCAATCCTTATCTGCCCAGTGACCCACGATGTTGGTGCTGTTGCCCTATTCTGATCTTGTGTCAGTGTATCAGGGATCCTTAGGACGAGTGTCAATCTATCTGCCAAGTGACCCTATGTAGGAGGAACAGTCCCTATTCTGCTCTGTGTCAGTGTGTATCAGGGCTCCTTAGGACAGGTGTCAATCCATATCTGCCAAGTGACCCGATGTAGGAGGAACAGTCCCTATTCTGATCTGTGTCAGTGTGTATCAGGGATCCCTAGGACGGGTGTCAATCCATATCTGCCAAGTGACCCTATGTAAAAAAGGCCTGATGAGATGAGCTGCCTTGGGCTAAAAATGGTCCACACGCTGCTGTATTTTAGCTCTGAATGCCTGTTGACTTGCGTGACTTATCCGCCACCAACTTGGGTTCAAGCAGCCAGTGTGTACTTTATAAATGGCTTTATAAAGCAGTGTGTACTTTATAAATGGCTCCACCTGCCACCCGTACAGCAACACAGTCTCCAGTTAGGAGGACCAACCAAGCATCTTCTTCCATCTGCCTGTTACAGAAATTACTGCCGTGTACACGACCACTGATAGGAGACGCGGAAGGTATTAAACTGACAAAAATAGTACTAAACACACCACTCCTATCTGGTGTCACATTAGCTTGACCGCGCAGTGCCCCAAATTTGCAGTAAGAGGACCGACCAAGCCTCTTCTTCCATCTCCCTGTTACAAAATCAATGCCGTGTACACGACCACTGATAGGAGACGCGGAAGGTATTAAACTGATCAGAACAATACTAAACACACCACTCATTTTTTTTGGTGAGGCTTTACAGGACAGAGTGCTTCTCCATGGGACATGTTAACTCACGGGCAGCTGGCTCATCAAGGAACCACAGCAGCTTTCCATGTACAGGTAAGACACGTGCAGCCGGTAAGGGTTCAGGCTCTTCTTCCTGGAGGATGCGCTGCAAGCCTGTTGAACGAGGTGACCTTGCTCGGGTCCCAGGTGTACGGTTCCTAAAATGGCTGCCATATACCCGTCCACTGATAGGAGACGCGGAAGGTATTAAACTGATCAGAACAATACTAAACACACCACAAATAAGGTTTCTCTCCTGTATGGCTCCTCAAATGATGCTTAAGATTAGAAGCGGCTGAAAGCATTTCCCTCCGAGGGCGAAATATATTTTTTTAGCTTCTCTCCACTTTGAGCAGTAGCGTTTGGGAAGATTATATGAGTAAACACAGGCAGTAAAAATACAGTTTTTAGCCATACACTGTAACTTTAAAACTACACATCCCATCTTCATAATTACATATTTGGAATCAGCACACTTAAAACATAAACATAACCAAAAATCAACCAAATCCATCCAGGGGTTAAAAAGTTAGCTGGAGGTCCCTTTATGACCGACCGCAAGCACATTTTCCTGCCCAAAACAGTTCCATAGATTTGGGCTGTGAGGTGGGTCTATTTCAGGCTGAAAAGAGACCATGCCTGTGAATGGGACTTGGTCTCTGCAGCTGAAATAATTTCCCATTTACTGAACCAAGTGGGAAATAGCAAGGCAGGCACAAAGGGTTTGCACCAGGTCTGGGGACACAGGGGACACCGTCTTAAAGGGGCCGTGTCCCCAACAAGTCTGAGGACACGGCCTTAAAGGGGCAGTGTCCCAATCTTCCTGATGTCCCAAAAAAGGTGTTTAAAGGGCCAGCACCAGTCACATAAAGAGTCCATAAGCCCCAATATGCCCACCGACAGTCTTAAAGGGCCATACACACCAAATAAGTGCATACATTTTCACAATCTCCCAGGGGCCATAGTCATGCGGGAGGAGGCTGGCAAATAGGCTTCTCCACAACCCAGGGAAGCAGGGCAATTTGCCATTTAAAGGGCCGTTACAAATAGCAGTTTGTAACAAGGTGTCAATCCATATCTGCCAAGTGACCCGATGTAGGGGGAACAGTCCCTATTCTGCTCTGTGTCAGTGTGTATCAGGGATCCTTAGGACGGGTGTCAATCCATATCTGCCAAGTGACCCATGTAGGGGGACCAGTCTCTATTCTGCTCTGTGTCCGTGTGCATCAGGGGCTCTGAGGACAGGTGTCAATCCATATGTCAAGGTGTCAATATGTCATATGTCAGGTGTCAATCCATATTGATTGTGATTTAGGAATGTTAGGTGATTTCTGCCCTTTATGGATTAAAACCAGACTCTGTATCAACTGTGTAATTTTCCATGGGAGTTTTGCCATGGATCCCCCTCCGGCATGCCACAGTCCAGGTGTTAGTCCCCTTGAAACAACTTTTCCATCCCTATTGTGGCCAGAAAGAGTCCCTGTGTGTTTTAAAATTCGCCTCCCCATTGAAGTCAATGGCGTTTCGGGCAGTTCGCCGGTTCGCGAACATTTGCGGAAGTTCGCGTTCCGAAAATTTCGGGTTCGCGACATCACTACTTTTTAGACATAGGAAAGAAACTCGTGTCCCTATAGGGAAACTAGTATATTAGTGTGTCAGGGACAACCTCATAGGGGATAACCCTTACTGGAGTGGAAAGTAAAGAAAATTCCAGCGAAAAAATCTCTGGAATAGTAGGTAGGATGTCCCTCTATCCACCAGATGGATTGTGTTGTTAAGATAAAATATAACTTATTTATCAAATTAAAAATATAGAGGAAAAGTATATATGTATAGAAATAAAAATAAAAAAAATCAATAGACAGGCAGGTATATCAATGTATCCACTGGTTGTATCAGAGAATAGTGTAACTGGTCTATAAATATATAAGACAGAATTATGTCAACTAGTGGATGGAAAAATCTCCACTCAGGGAAGCAAAATATACAGGAGAAACAAGCTTGTAATATAGTGAGTCACTCACAAGGCAACTATTGTATACAGAGTGCCTAAGTAGTCTACTATCGTTTGCATAAATTGTTGCAAAGATGTTTATAATGCTTAGAATATAAGCATGGGCTATCTAAATCAGGAAAGAGCCCAAAATAGTTAAGCAGAGCTAAAGAGTGGCATTTGGAGAGAGAGAGAGGTCCCCTACAATCAAAGTAAAGGAGCAGAGTCCCTTCAAAAAGAGAATTATGGAGCATGTATACTCCATTCGGAATCTCAGAGAAACTCCCGTGGCGAGACATATCAGAACTAGCCACAGTGGAGATCCTAAAGCCATTAAATTTGCGGGCATTGAAAAAGTCAATACAGGCGCCAGGGGAGGAGATTTGGATAGAATCCTTCTCAAGAGGGAATCCTTTTGGATTTACAGGTTTAACACCTTAGCCCCTAATGGTTTAAATGAGGGTTTTACCTTCACGCCATATATTGAAAAATAAAAAATAAGGAGTACTTTAATTTAATTAAATCATTACACTTTTTTGTTATCTAATTTACTTTTCTATCTTTTAACTAGTATGTTATGACTTCATGATTTTCACATACCCTATCTCTGATATAGAAGTAGAGCCTATGAAAGCCCCTCTTTCCTTAGTCTATTTGAGTACACAATTCTTTCTCTCTCTCTCTCTCTATCATATTGTCCATCTGGAGAATATATACATATAATCTGGTTTGCTTCCTTTATGTGGAGCTAATGCATTGTATTTCCTTTATTCTATATCCACATTTAGCTATATACATTATTAATGTTACTCTAGAGATCTTTCTTTATTTTGTTCTCTAGATTCACTTTTCCATATGGACAATGCAATAAGAGAAGTCTACACTATTGTGTTTCCTATAGACTATGTAATAATAAATTATATAATACCCACTTAACCATAAGTGACATCAAAGTGTTAATTTGTTTCGGACTTTTGGGGCTTTCCATCAATCACATGGCACTACGTTCGAAGGGGGCGTGGCCAATTCGAACGCTGTTTTGGCCGTTCAGTGATTGGTTATGAGCAGCTTTTAATTTGAAACTGGAGAGCTGCGTCCGGTTGCCTTGCCTCAGACAAAGGCGCGTTAGCATCGCCGAAACATGTGTTAGGTAGCTCTTGGCAATTTAGACAGGCAGTTAGAATCTCCAGATCGTTCTCCTCACTCTCACAGTTGATCGGACCATTTTGATACAATCCATAAATGTGATTTCAGTGGGGGGTGGTATCGGGTATTAGGAGTTGATTATAGAAGGGAGGGGTGACTCTGCTCCTTTACTTTGATTGTAGGGGACCTCTCTCTCTCCAAATGCCACTCTTTAGCTCTGCTTAACTATTTTGGGCTCTTTCCTGATTTAGATAGCCCATGCTTATATTCTAAGCATTATAAACATCTTTGCAACAATTTATGCAAACGATAGTAGACTACTTAGGCACTCTGTATACAATAGTTGCCTTGTGAGTGACTCACTATATTACAAGCTTGTTTCTCCTATATTTTTTGCTTCCCTGAGTGGAGATTTTTTCATCCACTAGTTGACATAATTCTGTCTTATATATTTATAGACCAGTTACACTATTCTCTGATACAACCAGTGGATACATTGATATACCTGCCTGTCTATTGATTTTTTTATTTTTATCTCTATACATATATACTTTTCCTCTATATTTTTAATTTGGTAAATAAAAGTTATATTTTATCTTAACAACACAATCCATCTGGTGGATAGAGGGACCTCCTACCTACTATTCCAGAGATTTTTTCGCTGGAATTTTCTTTACTTTCTTTTTAGACATAACAATTTACTTGAAAGAGAGGATTAAAGAAATATGCCACAAACAGGATACTTTGAGAGTTAACAGAATAAAGGCAATATGCCACAAACAGGATACTTTGAGAGTAAATAAAGTTTTTTATATACAAGAAGGTTTGATGTTATTTCCAAGTAGATTAGTTGTTTGTGGAATGTCACACTGCAGCCAGGTTCAAGATGATACAGGGATGAAATGGGTAAAGCTGGTAAGTACTTTCAGCATAATATAGTACAGGTTGCTTAAAGTATTATGCAAAGTTTCAGCAGTTGAGACAGTTAATAGATTCCAGTATAATGTAATACAGGTTGCTTACAGGATCTTGCAGATTTACAGTAGTTGAAGGTAGATTCCGGCGACGGGACACACAGAGTCTCAATAGAGGATCAGGATGTTTTCAGGAGCCAGGATACAGGATGTTTTATGCCAGAACACTGACTTCAATGTAAAGGCCATGAGAAGAGTTGGGTGTGGCCTTTTATAGCAGAGTTGGAAGCTCATATGAGGCAGGTGAGAGCAACTGAGGATTGACTAGTGGCTAGGGAGGCCACTAGAGGCGAGAAACCGTAATTGCAGCAATAAAATAAAATATCTTGGTTGTCAGGATTTTATGATCTTTATACCAATGATACATCTGCCAACCTACACCATCCTACGTATCTTATAAGTGGGGATTGTACCACTGTAAGCCATTCAGACTAGAGCTAGCTTAAGCTCTATCAATTGTAAATAGGACCATAGAAGTTTTATTTACCTTTGTGTTATTCTGGGATTTTCTGCACCATTGATTCTCTCTTTCTGCTGCATATATGGCTGCCAAGAATATTCTGATCTGAACCCATTCCAGAGGAACTACTCTGACTCTGAGGTTTTATCTTCCAGCAAGTTTTTACATTTGGATTCACACTTGGACTTATATTTGGACTTTCTTTTGCTTTTTTATAATATATACACACATACACACACACACATACATACATACATACACACACACACACACACACACACAGATGTGGGGGCAGAGGTATAGAAGGGAGGGAGAGATTTGTGGAGAGAGATGGGGGAGATATGGAAAGGAGGGAGAGATGTGGGGGTGGAGATATGGAAAGGAGGGAGAGATGTGGGGGCAGAGATATGGAAGGGAGGGAGAGATGTAGGAGCAGAGATATGGAAGGGAGGGAGAGATGTAGAGGAGGGATATGGAAGGGAGGGAGAGATGTAGAGGAGAGATATGGAAGGGAGGGAGAGATGTAGAGGAGAGATATGGAAGGGAGAGAGAGATGTGGTGGGAGAGATATGGAAGGGAGGGATAGATGTAGTGGCAGAGATATGGAAGGGAGAGAGAGGGAGATATGGAAGGGTGAGATTTGGAAGAGAGGGAGAGATTTGGAAGAGAGGGAGAGATGTGGAAGGGGGGAGAGATGTGGAAGGGGAAAGAGATGTGGAAGGGGAAAGAGATG
>OW240913.1:254883068-254909869 GCA_933207985.1 Pelobates cultripes
GGACTTAGTCTCTGCAGCTGAAATAATTTCCCATTTACTGAACCAAGTGGGAAATAGCAAGGCAGGCACAAAGGGTTTGCACCAGGTCTGGGGACACAGGGGACACCGTCTTAAAGGGGCCGTGTCCCCAATAAGTCTGGGGACACGGCCTTAAAGGGGCAGTGTCCCAATCTTCCTGATGTCCCAAAAAAGGTGCTTAAAGGGCCAGCACCAGTCACATAAAGAGTCCATAAGCCCCAATATGCCCACCGACAGTCTTAAAGGGCCATACACACCAAATAAAAGTGCACACATTTTCACAATCTCCCAGGGGCCATAGTCATGCGGGAGGAGGCTGGCAAATAGGCTTCTCCACAACCCAGGGAAGCAGGGCAATTTGCCATTTAAAGGGCCAGTTATAAATAGCAGTTTGTAACAAGGTGTCAATCCATATCTGCCAAGTGACCCTATGTAGGGGACCAGTCCCTATTCTGCTCTAGCCAGTGTAGAATAGGAACCTTAGGACAGGTGTCAACCATATCTTCGCCAAGTGACCCCTACGCAGGGGAACAGTCCCTATTCCGCTCTGTGTCAGTGTGTATCAGGGATCCCAGCACAGGTGGCCAACCATATCTGCCAAGTGACCCCTAAGCGTAGGGGACTGTTCCTTATTCTGCTCCCAGGTCCAAATGCATCAGGGGCTCTGAGGACAGGTGTCAATCCATATGTCAAGGTGTCATCATGTCATATGTCAGGTGTCAATCCATATTCATTGTGATTTAGGAATGTTAGGTGATTTCTGCCCTTTTATGGATTAAAACCAGACTCTGTATCAACTGTGTAATTTTCCATGGGAGTTTTGCCATGGATCCCCCTCCGGCATGCCACAGTCCAGGTGTTAGTCCCCTTGAAACAACTTTTCCATCACTATTGTGGCCAGAAAGAGTCCCTGAGTGTTTTAAAATTCGCCTGCCCATTGAAGTCTATGGCGGTTCGCCCGGTTCGCCGGTTCGCGAACATTTGCGGAAGTTCGCGTTCGCCGTTCACGAACCGAAAATTTCGGGTTCGCGACATCACTACCAATGATATTAATTGACAAAAAGGGCGCCAAAATTCAGTGAATCACCTACTAAATTACCCCATTTGCACTCTTTTAAGGTAAATTAGAGAAATCTCTAAGGCTTCATCATTGGACAATTGTACACCTATGTGACCCATGCCACCTCATACTTAGAATCTAATTTTGATTTTATTACATTTTCTGCTTCTATTTCATTTTTCCTTTTACTATATTTCCTTCTATCGTCACAGTTTAGCATAGGAATCAAGGAAATGTTTTAGATTTCTTAGGGGTGCCTTTGAAGGCACAACAGGGATACTACACTTTTTCTTTCGTATCTTGATATACATTCGGAAGCTACATTGTAACCATTACTATGTTGTGTTATAGACTCCACACATCAAGTCTTTTCTCAATACTTTAAAAATGAAAGATTCACAGGACCACACTTTGTGGTCCTGTGAACTAAGGATAGTGAATGAACTAAAGATAGTTGGTCACCCAAACTCAACCAGAGATTCAATATTACATACATACATACATACACATACACACACACAATAAATCAATATATATCACAATTACTGCAACGAAAATGTAAAGATTACATTTTATTATATCAGGTTCCAGGGGCGGACTGACCGGTCGGGCACTTCGGACATGGTCCGAGGGCCTGGCCGGGAGGGGGGCCCGCCACCAGGGGGCCCGGACTGCACAGGTAATCCTCTGCATGCCCGGGCCCCCAGCCCTTCCATCTGCATATATATATATATATATATATATATATATATATATATACACACACGCCTCTGCGGGACCTGCTGGCTTCCAAGCAGGGCCCAGGACACACTCACATTCCCCCTCCGGGACTCACGCGAACCACAGCAGTAAAGCGTTGCCGCCGGTTGCCGTGACAACGCTCCGCGGCACGCAATGCATGCTGGGCTCGTTAAAGAGCACTGGCTGCAGGAGGGGGGAAGATGTCTGCTGGGCCATTCTATGCTGGCCCATAAAGCTGAGCCACCGGACAACCAGGGAATCCACTGTCATCCTCCCTGGCTACAGGTAAAAGGCAGGGAGGGGGAAATACATTTAAAAACAATTATATGAAAATTCAACCTCTACAAAAATACCCCCAGCAGCATGTCACACATCCACCACACACACCAAACATACAAAATGCATCCACTACACAACCACACACATCATCCACTACACAACATACACATCATCCACTACACAAATACACACATCATCCACCACTCAAACACACAAACTGCATCCACTACACAACCACACACTACAGTGTCCCCCATCCCTGGCTACAGGTAAGAGGCAGAGAGGGAGAAATAATTTTTTTTTTTAAATTAGAAAAATTCAACAGCTAAAAAATACACACACACTGCATCCACTACACAAACACACACCATTCACTACACAAACACACACCATCCACTACACAAACACACAGTATCCACTACACAAACACACATACAGTATCCAATACACAAGCACACACACATAATTCACTACACACTACATCCACTACACAAACACACACTCTGCATATACACATGATTCATCCACTCTACAAACACTCTATATCCACTACACAAACATTCAATCTGAATCCACTATAAACACTGTATCCACTTTACTCATGCATTTTGCATCCACTACACACATTCTACAGCCACTATACACACACACAAAATCAAATTCAGTACACACACACACACCTCATCCTTGTGGGTGGACTCAAGATGGGTTATGTGGGCTGACCTGGGGGCGGGCCATGTGGGAGGCCGCCGTGCCCAGATAGCTGGGTGAAAATAACTCTGTAGTCAGTGCACATTCTGTTATGTGCATGGCTGCACGCACAGTGCACTGGCGTGGCGGGCAGGGCAGCCACCAGAAATGTTGGGGCCCCAGAGCTTGAGCTGTGTCATTTTCTGTGCACTGACTACAAAGTTATTTTCACCCGGCTATCGGGGCACGGCAGCCAGCGCTACTTACCTCAGCATAGGAGGAGGGGCCCAGGTCCTGGGTTTCCATGGAGTCCTCTGCGCGGAGGCGCATCGACGTCACGCCGCCCGCACAATCCAGATTTCATTGCATTCTGCACACTGCCTTACAAAGCCCAAAAAACTGGGCTCAGCCACACCTTTGTCAGCCATCTTTAGAGGCCAGCCAGCCACTGGCCAGCCATCCAGCCCACAGGCCACCAGTTAACCAGCCCACAGGCCAGCAGCCAGCCAGCGGCTTACAGCCAGCAAGCCCACAGCCTGCCAGCCATAGCCAGCAAGCCCACAGCCTGCCAGCAAGCCACAGCCAGTAAGCCCACAGCCTGCCAGCCGTAACCAGAAAGCCCACAGCCTGCCAGCCGTAACCAGAAAGCCCACAGACTGCCAGCAACAGTAATTAAGGTGAGAGGAGCCAACTTGGCCTAGGTATCAGAAAGCTATGCTGTGTTGCTATATTGTGAATAAGTGTTGGAAAGACACCCCTCCAGGCCCCATTAGACTCCATTGTAGTCTCTAATGGGGCCTGGAGGGGATTCTTTCTAACACACTCTCTAAAGGACACTGAGATAGCCTCTGCTAGAAGACCCCCCTCCATGGCCCATTAGCCCTCAATTGTAGTCTCTACTGGGGGCCTTGAGGGGATTATTGTTATTTATTTTGCACAGTTAGTTTTTTTGCATTTGTTAATTATATTGCACTTGTTTAGAATTTATTGCACTTTTGTTCCTTGTGTCTAAAGATTGTGTAGGGTATGGCTGGAGGCGGGACAAGGGTGGGGCTTGCTGCGAAGCATGGGTGAGGCCTGTAAGGGGGCCCTTGATTTATTTTGCCCGGGGGCCCTGAGGGTTCTCAGTCCGCCCCTGTCAGGTTCTTCCTTAGGAGTTACTGTAGGAATTAGAGTAGTGACAATAGTTACATAGATACAAAGCTGATCATATCTATGTAAAACACTCTAATACATTAATAATAAACATTTGTTTCCTGTCAACAAGATCGGGCAGTGCCACAATATGAGAACCCTAAAATGGTCTGGATGTGAAATTAGCCAATAATTCTTAAGAGTAAGATAATATATAGTGAGCACTTATTTTGTAAGAGATTGATTTAGTTATGGCTATTTTAAACATTGGGTGATTTCAGGATGATACAGCCCAACAAATTACTGTGAGGTATGACATATTAAGCAAGAGTAGTTGTATAATAGGTTATGAAGCCTATAGCTGGCTATTAATCCACGATAATGTATGGGACAGGAGAAGCTGAACTGTGATTGAACTCCCAGACGCAGTCTCTGTGAGACCAGGACAAGAATATAATGAAATCCAAAAATACTTTGGAAGCAGCCACCAGTGTATTTAAAATGTGACAAAATAAAAATGTTAGAAATTACAAACATTTTCAACATTACCAGTTAATATTATTGAATGCAACTATATAATATGTGAGATGCATTATTTAATATTCTTAGAGAATAGTAGCTTTTTCTGCAGTACTGTACAGTATAACAGAGTTAAAGACAAGCTTACTTTTAATACACACAGTGGTGTTGCTAGAACTTCTGCCTCCGGGGACTGCCTCTGAGTTTGCCACCTCTATCTCAACCCACATCATGTCTGGTGCAGTCGTGGACATCCATGGCTACACCAGACATTCCTCTTTTAAGTACTCAATGCCTCTAGCTTAACACAGTTTACAACTTTTTCAAGCTTTTTTTAAGATATACACCCAATGAATACATGCCTGAAAAATTTATTTACTGGGGGCATCAATTACAGTGATTTTATGGGGGGATGATTGCCCATTTAGGCAGAGTGTTAAATAGTCATTGTTACTGTAACGGCACCCCGGGTATAGACGGGGTTAAAGACGTTGAGGATATTGCCTATACGAACACAAAGGCAGCTAATGAACACTCTAATCAGCCGAACAGGAACAATAAGAATCATCCATACTCCAAACAGCCAACAGGAAAACCAAAGGAATAATCCCCCCAAATACGAGACGAGGCTCTGTATTGAGGGTCAAGCAGGAATCTGGTTTAATGGGGCTACCTGCCCGGTATTTATGCAGGTCTCCCTAGGTGGACACTCCCCTAGGGGACCTGGTGGAAAACTGTGACAACTTTACACAGTAACCAATCACAAACATACACATAGTTAAACACTCCCACAGGCACATTGTAAACCCTCCTCTCTATCCTGGAGATAATTGGGAAGTTACTCAATTATCTCAGAGAATAGAGACTAAACTCCATTTTACAAGCAGGGAGAAATATACATAAAAATATATAACACAGAAACTACCGAATGGAATATGCATGTTCAACATATCCCCAGATAGCTTAGATCTGAGTGCACATTATTACCGAATGGCGATCAGATCCCATACATACAGTTCAATCGCCATGGAGACAAAGTTTTTCACACAGTCTTTCGTTATACGAATGGGCTATATGGAATAGCCAAAGTCCCAAATGGCCCGACGTTCGTATAAACAAATGGGGACAGGACAGAGGAGGTCGGTACTTCAGCGGTGTTGCATAGACTAGTGACCGTGTTCGACAAAACAAGACGGCCACCGCCTCGTGTTCATCTATACGAACGGCGTCCACACAGCGGTCGTCAATTAAGCTGCGGTTAACTGCAGCTTCTGGGCGGTAAATTGCCTGCACACTCCTTATGTAGGTGGTCCGGCCATTCATACGTTTGTTCAGTAAATTCAATTTACTGAATGTCATAGCAGAAAAGCACAAATAAGCTTTTCTGCAGGGAGGAACAAAGGCTTTAAACATAGGGGCCATAATCCTGAGGCAGCAGGCGAGCAACCAGGCTTCTCCAGAACCCAGTGGCGAGGTTAGTTTTGCCACAGTTACTCAACCACTTAAGGATATTTAACTTTTTATTGGTGTGAAAGGATCACTTTGGAGTGAAAAGTGGCTTATTGAATTAAATTTTGTATACACATTTAAAAAAATGTTTAGAAGTACCTTAATACGGGATCTGTGCAAGGAGGGAGTGGGATCTGCAGCGAGGGAGGGGGATGTTCAGGGGCGGGAGGAGGACTGTCAGGGAGCAGGGGTTTGTGCAGGGGAGGGAGGGGATCTGTGCAGGGCAAGGCGGGGGAGAGGAAATCTGTGAAGGGAAGGAGGGGAGGGGGATATGAGCAGGGGAGAGAGAGGTGAGGTGAGACCTCTGTGAGAGGAGCGGGTCTGTCAGTGTGCAGTGGGAGATGAGATCTGTACAGAGGAGGCAGAGGGGAGAGGGGATCTGTGCAGGGGAGAGAGGAGGGAGAGGGGATCTGTGCGGGGGAGGCAGGGAGAGAGGGGATCTGTGCAGGGGAGATAGGGACTGTCAGGGTTCAGAGGAGACAGGGGAGAGGGGATCTGCACCTGGGAGGGAGGGGGAAGAAGGGGATTTGTGTAGTGGGAGGGGGACAGGGAATCTGTGCAAAAAGAGAGAGGGGATCTGTGCAGGGGAGGCAGGGGGAGAGGAGGTATGTGCAAGGGAGATATGGGAAGAGAGGATCTGTGCAGGAAAGGTAGGGGGACTGTCAGGGTGCAAGGGAGGCAAAGGGGGAGAGTGAATCTGTCCAGGGGAGGGAGGAGAGTGGGATCTGTGCAGGGGAGAGGGGATCTGTGTAGGGTAGGGAGGGGGACTGTACAGGCAAGGGGAGAGCGCATATGTGTGGGTGAGGGGATCTGTGCAGGGGAGGGAGGGTGACTTTCAGGATGGTAGGGGGAAAGAGAATCTGTACAGGGTAGGGGGAGATGGAATCTGTGCAGAGGAGGGAGAGGAGGGGGAGAAGGGGTCTCTGAAGGGAGGGGGCTTTCAGGGAGGCAGGGGAGAGGAGGAGGGGGCTGTGCAGGGAAGAGTATACCTGGTGTCTCTGCAAGGCAGCTCTTCCTCTTCACTACGCAGGACAGTAGGCACATGGGATTTCACTTCCCGCTTCCTGCTTCCTGCCCTGCCTTTTCCCCTCACTCACTGCACCACATGGAGGAGACCTGGCAAGCAGAGCAGGATCACTGCCAGGTCTCACTCAGAATGTGAGAGGATGGTCACTGCTGCCCCCAAAAATGTGCAGTCTGCGGCGGACCGGCTGCCCAACCCAACAATTACATATAGTTTAGTTCTGCATTTTTTGCTGGTAAAGCAAGATCTGATATTGAAAGTTTACAGTCTGGTAGTTTACAGTTTGATGATAGAACCCAGAGGCAGTGGCAGAACTGCTGCAGTCGCAGGTGCCCAGTCGGCTATATGTTGTGACCAGGCCCCCTGTGATGATGTCAGAGCTGAAAGTAAGTAAGTGACAGCCCTGGTTACTCCTCCCAGCTTACACAGAGCCCACATGGGAGGAAGAGGAGGAGAGGAGGGAGTTAGAGTGGGCACTCTGACTCCCGTTAACCTGAGCCACTGGACCCCAGGGAAGTCACTAAATCATTTTGCATGTCTCTATATGTATGTGCATGTGTGTATGTCTCTGTACTTATGTGTGTATGTGTGTCTCTGTATGTATGTGTATCTGTATGTCAGTGTGTGCCCTGTGTATCTGTATGTGTGTCACAGTTTGTATCTGGATGAGTGTAATTCTGTGTATTTGAATGTTTGTCCTTACCTGTTTGTGTATCTCTGTATGTGTGTGCATTCTAGAGATGCACTTGCAGAGTATAAAGTTTATTATTTCTCTACTTTGATGCACATGGGCTGTGTGATCCCCACCTGGGAATATCTGGTTTCTTCTTTTAGTAAGGTGCCTAACCAGCTTATAGAATGCAGCCTGACGTGATATACACCGCACTTAAGGATCTTGCAAGCTGGTCTCGTAGTTTATTATAAAATAAACAAAAAGGATTTCTAGCACTTTTGACAGTGTAGATAGGCAGCTAGGACGAGCCAAGTCAGACTCTCTTCTTTCTAGTGGTAGGTCAGTAGCGGATCCGGGGGGGGCAACGGGGCAATTGTCCCCCTCCCCCGAGATTCTCCCCTGCCGGCTAATGCAGGGCTGGCATTGTCCCTCCCCAGTCCGCAGGCACTATGCTGGCAGCCGGCAGGGGAGGGAGAGGGAGTGAGAGAGGACCCGGGAGCTCTTACCTGCAGCTCCTCCGGGTCCTACTCTCGTGAGCACGGAGCATTGCTGCGGTTACCACGGCAACGTTCCAAATCTCGCGAGAGTTGAGATTTGGAGTGCGGGCTAGAGTTCACTCTAACCACTGGAACCACCAGGGATTCCCCACTGGACCACGAGGGATCCAGAAATGTCCCCCCTCCTCCCAGTAAAGGTAAGAAGGCATAAAGAATATTTATTTTATTAAATACAAAATAAATAAAAAGCCTCTCTACCCCCCCATACAAACACTGCCCCCATACACACACTGCCCCACAAACACTGCCCCCCATACACCGTCCCCATACACACACTGCCCCACAAACATTGTCCCCCATACACACACTGCCCCACACACACACACTGCCCCACATATACACACACAGTGTAATATGTTCTTATATTCAGCTGGGATTCCTACATGGTCCATCTGGATCCTGACATACTTCCTGCAAAGATTTTCTGTGCCAGTATATCCACAGTTGGGGATCATACTGCCCAAGCACTATTATTTGGAGCTGATCAGAAGCTCCAATAAACTGTAACTGTGCAGTTCAATATTTTTTATATGTACTAATCACAATCTGGACCAGAGGACATCCACAAGGCGCTGCAACCTTTTTGTCATCTTGTATCATAATGTATTATGTAGATAAAAAAAAAAGAAATAAAAATATAGTGCTCACTGTTGATAATATGCATTAATAAAATAATTGGAGAGGTACTTACTGCTGAGGAGCAAAATTAAGGTTTTGTTAAGTCCGCAGGGCTATGATAGTGTGTTCCCAAACCAAAGGAATGAATATCCAGGCTCTAAAGAAAGGGTCAATTTAAGTCCAAGGTTATATTATAAAAAACTACTTTTATTAACAGCTTATATATAAAAATAAATACGATCGTAAAAGTAGTACAAGTATAAAAATATTAAAGCATTTCAGATTCAAATAGGCTTTTTCAAAGTGTAACAAAACATTACAGTATATATGGCACAAATTCAAATATAACAGTTACATGATGTGGTAGTCACGTAAACAACTAAATAATTAACCCCTTAAGGACGGAGCCAAATGTACACATTGTGAACAAAACAAAATGTAAACAAAACCTGGCATTTGCGCTACATGTCTGTCCAACCGTAATACACCTCTTTCATAGTAAATGCACCCAGCCTTATTATATATCATTTTATTCAGGGGAAACAGGGCTTTCATTTAATATCAAATATTTAGCTATGAAACATAATTTAATATGAAAAAATGGGAGAAAATAAGATTTTTTTTATTTTTTTAGTTCTACATGACATTTTAACTGTCAATGTCATAATACTGTTTGCTTTTACTGCAATAAAATACACATATTTGTATTCAGCAAAGTCTCACGTGTAAAACAGTACCCCCTATGTACAGGTTTTATGGCGTTTTTGGAAGTTACAGGGTCAAATATAGCACGTTACATTTTGAAATTGAAATTCGCCAAATTGGTTACGTTGCCTTAGGGACTGTATAGTAGCCCAGGAATTAAATTTACACCCATAATGGCATACTATTTGCAATAGTAGACAACCCAAGGTATTGCAAATGGGGTATGTCCAGTCTTTTTTAGTAGCCATTTGGTCACAAACACTGGCCAAAGTTAGCGTTCATATCTGTTTGTGTGAAAAATGCAAAAAATGCCAATTTTGGCCAGTGTTTGTGACTACTAAAGTGGCTACTAAAAAGACTGGACATACCCTGTTTGCAATACCTTGGGTTGTCTACTATTGCAAATGGTATGCCATCATAGGGGTAATTTTCATTCTTGGGCTACCATAGGGTCTCGAAGGCAACATAACCAATCTGGCGAATTTTAATGTGAAAAAACTGAAATGCAAGCCTTATATTTGATGCTGTAACTTTTGAAAACACCATAAAACCTGTACATGAGGGGTACTGTTGTACTCGGGAGACTTCGCTGAACACAAATATTTGTGTTTCAAAACAGTAAAAGTATCACAGCAATAATATTGTCCGTGTAATGCTGTTTGTGCGTGAAAAATGCAAAAAACTTCACTTTTACTGGCGATATCATCGTTGTAATACATTTTACTGTTTTGAAACACTAATATTTGTGTTCTCCCGAGTAGAACAGTACCCCCCATGTACAGGTTTTATGGTGTCTCGGAAAGTTATAGGGTTAAATATAGTGCTAGCAAATTAAATTCCCTTTACTTTCGGCATGGGTTGTCAGGCAGGTCCTACTAATTGTAATTAATTAAGATACCTAATTATGTAAAAATATTACATAAATATATATGTAGAATTAATATATGTATATATATACGTATGTATATATATGTATATATCTATATAATTTTTTAAAAATATTTTTATTTATATATAGGTATATATATAGTGATATATACGTATATATTTATGTATATAGATATATATATTATTTCGTTCTACGTGTATTTTGATATATATATATATATATTAATTTTACAAAACAGTTAGAACGAAATAACACACATCTATATATTTTTAATTATTTATTTTTAATTATTTTTTTAATTTTATTTTTTAACGTATTTACATTTTTATTTTTTTTATATTATATATAAATATATATATAACAATAATTATATATATATTTAATCAGTATCAGTCTACGTGTAATTTGATATTAATATATATATATAATTATATATATATTAATAGTAAAATACACCTAGACGGTGTATGTGTGTGTATGTATATGTGTATATATATACTTAGATCATATATATATAATATATATATATGATCTAAGTATATATAATTATTTTTTTTTACACCATTAACTTTTTTTATTTTATTTTCAGCCAGCAGGGGACCACCTGTCATTACAGGCAGCCCCCCTGCCGGCAATACAGAAGCCAGCTATCCCCGGCCATGTGATTGTGGGGTCCTCGCTAGGACCCCACTCTCACATGGTCGGGGGCTTGAGGAGGACGGATGTGCCGCTGGGGCTCCTGGGAGTCCCTCCAAGGACACAAGGGACCGCCGGCATCGGTAAGTTAAACCGGAGGGCTTACAATTACGCCCGCGCGTTTAGAGCCGCCTATTAGAGGGCGTAATTGTACGTCCTCCGGTTTTAAGGGGTTAAGCATAATACACTTAAAGATTAAAAACAAAATGCCAACCCATCTTGATCTGAAATTTATTTATAAGTCTGTGACCTAAAGCTAAATAAGTGGATACAAGTATGGATAAATAAGATATTTCAGCTATTAAAATATATATTTTATTATTTAGTATCTTTATTATTTAGATCTTTCCCCCAACTGATGAGCAAATTTAACTTACTATCACAAGAACTATTCAACTTTCAAGATTAAAAGTTTTTTTAACATCACATTTAAAGGGACACTATAGTCACCAGAACAACTACAGCTTATTGGATTTGTTCTAAAGAGTAGAATCATTACCTTTAGGCTGTTTGCTGTAAACACTGTCTTTTCAGAGAAAAAGCAATGTTTACATTACAGCCTAGTGATAACTTCACTGGCCACTCCTCAGATGGCTGTTAGAGATCCTTCCTGGGTCATGGCTGCCTAAAATGCATCTAAACATTCAGTATCTCCTCCCTCTGCATGCAGACACTGAACTTTCCTCAAAGAGATTAATTGATTCCATTCATCTCTATGAGAAGATGCTGATTGGCCAGGGCTGTGTTTGAATCATGCTGGCTCTGCCCCTGATCTGCCTCTTTGTCAGTCTCTGCCAATCCTATGGGGAAGCACTGTGATTGGATCAGGCTATCACTTCTGATGATGTCAGCAGACTGCTTGTTTTTCTGAGTCACAAACTGAATATCAATATAGAAATGAGAGATTGGGGGGGTCTTCTTTGACAAATGTCTCTAAAATGACTCCTTCTTTAAATTCAATATAATCTCATTTTAAAAACATTAAAGTGTTTCACCTTGTGACAGACCCATCCGTATGAACTAGAATTGCTGCGTTCGTCCGTTTTGCCGTTTGTATGAATTTCCCCATTCGTATGCCTTGTTTAAGGGAATGTATTTTTTTGTCAAACGGAACTACCGAACGGACGGCCACCCAGAAGAGAAGTGTGCTGCTAGTTAACCTAATGATCCCAATTAGAACGTTGCGGTTAACCACAGACACTTCTCAATTAAAACCGAACACAGGGTGGTCGTCGTTCGTATGTTGACCACAAGGAGGCGGCCATTTTAACCATGCGAAACACCAGCAGTGTTCGGTTATTTCATGGAACTAAAAACTGACACTTTTTCAACCGAACACCGCTGAAGCCGTCAACCTCCCTTCTCAATCGACAGAAGTATGCGAACACCGGCCGTTCGAGAGGTTTAAAGGCACGAATAGACTTACCCCAGATAGCCTTCCCATGGAGTCAATCGCATACCGAAGAACTGTAATAGACTTTGACTCCACGGCGATTGAACTGTGCGTATGGGATCTGAGCGCTATTCGCCAATAATGTGCACTCAGATCCAGGCTATCTGGGGATGTGTTATACGAATGCAATACGTTCGGCCGTTATAAAGTTATGTATTTTAATGTGTTTTGTAACTTATATTTAAAATGGCGATTTGCCTCTGCTCTGGGAGATAATTGAATTACTTCTCAATTATCTCCCGAGCAGAGGGGAGGAAACTGTGATGCATGCTGGGAATATTGTGGGGTTGTATGTCTAAAATGTCCCCATGTCCTTCTGCTATTACAGTCTCCCATTTGGTCCCCTAGGGGAGTGTCCACCTTGTTGGATACCTGCATAAATACGGGCAGGTAGCCCACAGTAAACGTGTTTTACCCTCAAAGCGGAGCTTGGTCTCGTTATTGGGAGGATTTTATTACCGGCGACTAGAGACTGCTCATTGGAATTATTTGCCGCTTGGAAACTATTGCCGTTCGGCTGCTATTGGCAGTTCGTGTATTTGGAGCTCGTGAAGGGAAGGAGCTGTGTTTGAATCATGCTGGCTACCGTTCGGGAGTTTGGAGTTTGGAGTGTTCCCTGGCTGGCGGTTCGCATGGTTATACTGCATACGCTACCAGATCACATTGTTGCGAACGGGGAGAATTCACTAAATAGCGGTTTGTACATTTATTACTGGAGGTACCGTAACACACCTTTATATATAGGTTTTTTTTTAAATTGTAACAAATATAACAGTATATAGCACAAATTCAAATATAACAATTACATGATGTGATAGTCACATGATCACCTAAATAATTAAGCATAATACACTTTAAAACAGCAATACTTTAATACATGACAATTTCTGGATGATCAACTCATTTACATATTTAAATAATAAAAATAAGCTTTTAAAAATCAAATAAATAGGTAGTAATTAGAATTAGTAAAACCAAAATGGCTCTTCCAGCTCGATCAAGTGATTGGCCGGTGGAAATTTTAACATTTATAAAAATAAAGACCAAATGGTGTTGGAGAGAGTACTGGAGGGTAGGGATTAGGGGAGAATAAAAAGATGCCGAAATGAGGGCTCTAAATGGAGATAAAACAAACATTTGTATCTTATCTGACCGGAATGGAGAGATTCTGGTTTGGATATTTGAGCTGCCTATCTCTGTCAACTGTGTGCAGTAGAAACACAATACCTATATATTTTAAATGTGGACTGATATATTGCTTTCTAATAATTAATGTTTGAAAAGGGAGAATAGATTAATTAGTAGCTGTCAAATGAAGCTATGTTTTGTAGGCTATGGCCTTAATTTAATTTGTTTGAATCAGAAGTTATTTTAATTTGTTAGAAAAATAAACAACTTCAAATTATTTATCTACAAATATTCCCATAGATTTTAATGGTGACTCTGTAGATAAAATTACTTGAAAAATATTTATTTTTTAATAGTTTGGAATCATTTCTGATTTTGATTCAAACAAATTAGAGTTTTGTGTGCCTACCAGATGTTAAATAATGTTTAGTATAACTTTCATTCTACTCTTCATTCCTTTTCATGATCTCCAAAAAGAACCCTATTATCTTCAAGATTTAAAAATGTTGTAAGAAATATTTAACATGTGCTTATCTATCTGTTTAGAAGACTTAAAGGGACACTAAAATACCAAAACAACTTTAGCTTAATGAAGCAGTTTTTGTGTATAAATCATTTCACTTTCCAGTTCTCTGCCTTTTAGGAGTTAAATCACTTTGTTTATACAGTCCTTCCTAAACACTGCGTGTAAAGAGATCTAATGTTTAAACTTCCTTTATTGCACATTCTGTTTATTTTAAAATGTCTTATCTCCTGCTACATTAAAAACTTCCTAGACCCTGTGGGATCCTTCTATGTGTGTGATTAAAGTTCAGTATACAGAGCAAGAGATAAAAACTTCTAAAGCAAGGGAACATCTGATTAAAATGAAACAAAATGTCATGCAGGCTGTGGGATTCACAGCCAGGGGAGTAGTGACTAGGGCTGCAAAAACAGAAACACAGGTGATTTAATTTTTAAGTGGCAGAGAATTAGGCAGTGTAACTGCAGGGGCATGATCTATACATAAAACTGCTTCATTAAGCTAAAGTTGTTTTAAAGCCTTTAATATCCATGCTTACCACAATAAATGTGGTAAGTCACATGTATGGAGACAATACTTATTCACTAAAAGATTTAAAATCAAAAAGCAAAATTTAGGCTAAAATAGTCACATTCTGGCTCAAAAATATATGCCTACATTTTTACATTGTTTTTTTTAGTTCTCTTCAGTGAACTTTTTAGAGACAACATGAAACATTAAAAATCAGAACATTGTTGCCATGAACGGGCGCACATGGTCTGCAACAATCTCTAGATAGATGTGTCAAAATAATATGAACATAAAAGCCAGAACCCAACATTTCCCAGCCTAACATTGAAAAGAGCATAACACTGCCTCCGAAGGCCTGACTTCTTCCCATTCTGCTGCCATCTCTACCCCACATAAACGATGCAAAGCACTTGGCTCTTAACCTAATATAAAGGAAACCATGATTCATCAGACCAGGCAACCTTTTTCTTCTTATTGAAGGAGCTTCGTTGGTGGGCATCATCGGCATTGAGAGTGGTCTAAAGCTATGCAGAACGCTATGATGCACTGTGTGTGCTGACACTTTTCTATCATGGCCAGCATTACGTTTTTCAGATAACAATGAGCAAGGTGATAGACCGCGCCCCCCAAAAATTAAATATAGCAGAAATATATAACAATATATAATTACATTACACTTTGTTCAGTCTATGTATATGCTGAGCTGATTTACCCCATTTGTAGTAAGTACTTATCCCCATCTCTATCTGTTGTATTAAGTTTTTCAGCTATTTTAGCTAAAGTAGCTCTTCTGCATGATCCAAACAGATGGGCTAGCCTTCACTCCCCATGTGCATCAATGGGCCTTGGGCGCCCTTGACATCAGTTCAGTGGTTGTTCTTCCTGGCACTACATTTGACAGGTACAAACCACTGCAAATCAAACACACCAACAAGACATGGGTCATCTAGCCATCACTCTTTGATCCTCATACTCACTCAGATCTGGTAGCTTGCCCATTTTTTCTGCTTAGAACATATAAAATTGAATAACTGACGTAACTTGCCACACAATATATCCCACCCCTTGACAGGTGCCATTGTAACTATATAATCAATGTTATCTACTTCACCTAAAAATAAATTTTAATGCTGTGGTTGATCAGTGTAAGTCCTCAAGATCAGCTTGCTCAGACAATCCCATGTGAAATATACACACTTGTGTTATGATGCAATTTCTATGGTAATTAAATGGAAAATGTGCCTTTTGTTAAATTAAAAAAATAGTTAAATGTAGGAAATTGGCATTCCTTGAGATGTTTGTTTGTCACATACCAGTTTTCTTAACAAATCGAATCAAGTATCTTGCAGTTAAAACTTATGTTTATTCAAACATACACATCATTCGGTAATAACATATAGTCATTAACAGTCTTTGTCCAATACAGAGCAATGTTCCAGATGTTATCCATTTTTGATGTTAAAGGTATTGGCCACGAATTCTAAACTACAATCAGTTTTATAGGTTTAAAATTCAGTTACAGAGGGGCGTATACATAAGATTGCCTTACTTTAAAATAAGTGGCTATCTTAGAAAGAGGGGAGTGATTTAGCATCATTTGAAATCTATGATTAAAGCCATATGTTATATTTTTGGCGGTAAGCTACACAAAGAAGTTATGCATGGTAAATGAATAGATGCCTTTAGAAATATGAGCCTTGGTAATACAGAGGGAGACTGGCTAGCAAAGGTTAGGTCAAAGGTTACTATAAACAGGCCCTTCATCTATCACTCTTAAAGTGAACCAGATGTGGTCTCCATTCCTATACAATGAAAGTCTGTAATACTATAGGCCTAGGTATGGCTTCTCAATTTCAGTGTTCTGGAAGCAATCGATAAAAATATTATAAGTTTTATTCCAACACATTAAATATTTAATAGTTCATAAAATATATTTCAGTAAATCCTAAGTGTTGGCAGATATGACTATTTAATTAAATTGTAAATTTAGAATAAATGTAATAAGAAAATAGTATACCTTCCTATAAATGAGCACATGTTGCATCAATTGCACTGGGAATTGTAGTGTCGTTACAGGAAACTACAATGTATCATTGTAAGTTACATCCTGAGTGCCCTACCCTAACCAGATTCCTTTCTTTTTTTTTTTAAATTTGACAACAGGTTAGTGAATATTTTCTTCATGCAGTGTTTACAGTAGTTGTGCAACGTTAGTCATATACAATGGATAGATTTGTTTGCCCTCACATGGACCAATTGCATTTCAAATAATGAACTAGAGAAAGAAGAGAAGGAACAAGAAAGAAGAAACAAGAGAGTTGGAGAGTAGGTTATGAGGATCAGCTGCGCAGCTAGCGCTGCAGAATGGGTAAACCAGCTTCCTTTCTAAAGGACAATGCAATGAGTAATTCAGAAAATTACACAGAAAAAACAATATAAATACAATTTTTTTTTATAGTATCAATATATCTGACTATAGTTTAATTTTTAATGCTCCACTGAACAAGGACTCCTTGGTTCAGCACCTGCTCCAGAAACCGTCCAGCAATATCAGCATTACACTGCACACATTAACTACTGTCCTACAGCTTGCTGTATGCAGATTTTGCAGAATTGTGTGCAAACTGATGAATATGAGAAAAACTGCCACTGTAATCTCAACACCAAGATTGAACCATGATGGCAGTCTTTGATGTTTCAGTCACTTCTGGATTGTCCTCATGTGTGGGGTTCCAGATGTCAGTACTTTGTTTTGTGTAATCAATCACAGATGTCACAAGCACTTTTCCATAACTTATAATACTTTTTATCTCCATTGAAGCATAGAAACTCCATCGGTTTCTAGCATCTCTTCTGTGCCCAAACTTGTTGCACTTTGCATAATGAGAGTAGGATAACCGGGCAATTGCACACAATAACTGAGGAACTAGAGAACTCACATATTTAATGCTTCACTGCACCACACTCAAAAGGGAAATAGGCAGGGCAACAACTTTCTTGTACCATAGACAAAGAGCGCATTGAGGGCATTTCAGCCCTATATTGACAACAGGATAGCTGTCTTAAAGGGATTACAAAATGCCACTTAAAATATGTAGAAAAATAGTGTGGGTGTTTGCTTTTGATTTTGTTAAATCAACTTATACATTAATTATATTATTTAATAATACAATTTTAAAATGTGTTATTAAAGTGGTGAAGGAATCAGAAAGTGTTAAAATCGCTTAATAAACATTAGAAAGAATTAAACTAATACCTTCTCCTGACAAAGCACAATAAAAGATTGTAAGCCTACAAATCTCCCAAAATGCATTGCAAAATCTGCAAAAAATATCTGAAAAAAAGTAGTAGTGTATAAGATCATGCCCCCAGTAGATTGCCTCTTACCAGGATCCTGCCGGTTGTCGAGCCTCCTGGAAAGCTGTCTGACTGACATCCGACTTCTCCAGAACTGCAAAATCCAATTGCTAATCCTGCCATTCATTCAAGAGCTGAAAGCATCAACAAAGCGCTCTACATCAAGGAACGATAGATTGTGCACAGAATATGGGGTGAACCAAAATAGACATGCCCAGGATTGCTGGGAGTTTCACTTCTGGAAAGAAGCTATCTGGAAAGAAGCTATTTGCAGTTGCTGTCCTGTTCAAGTCTTAGTCTGTCCTCTTAGTGATATGCTGGGTGAGGATTGTGCTATTTCTGTCAATCAGCTCATCTCCCAGCATATCAGTTTTCTACTAGGATCTGCATTCATGGCAACAACTACAAATAGCAGTTGCTGCCTGGACTTGTAATTCCCTGTGATTTCTTGCATGCGGGAACAAGTGTTCTTTAATATCTGAGGCTCCACAATACACAGTGTAAATCATATACTATTTAGTATGACATCAGGAAATTACTGCAGGTTATGTCAAATAGCACATATATTTCTTGCTGGACCATCACAAGGGAGTATTGGATGAGAGGATGTCCAGGTTCCTTGCTACCAAGACTGTCACTATATTTCCTTTTTTTGACTTGGCAAAAAAGATATTTAACTTGGATGGCATAGGAAAATAAAATAGGCATCTGCAGAGGTTGTCTTAACTGTGCTCCAGAAAGGTACCTAGAACACATTTACTAGATTTTCATTGACTTTTCGAAAAACATTATGCAAAACACTGCTCTAATGGAACCGGCTGTATAATGCATATTGATTGAAGTATTTATTAAGAACATTTACATATTCTTTTCTTTCAACCTTACAATACAGTTAGCTTTGTTATTGTTATCGCAATATTCTAAAACAATTTTTTTTACAGCACTGTGGCAGCAAAGCCAACATTTTTCCACCATCAAAATGAAAGGCCAAGTAAAACAAAATGACAAGATAATCTGTTTTCCTAACAACTGTTATATAAAAACTGTCTATTTGAGCGTATTATTAAATCCATTATGCATTGTATTAGACATTGAGAAGAACTGTTTAACGGAAAATTATTCTGAGTTGTAAAACACAGACAGCAAATCTTTTATTTAGCTATTTAAATGTATAACAATTCCCAACCATAGAAAATATTGTTTTATATAACACAAGTATATTTGGAAATGCATACGACTATTGCATTTTTCATTCATGGTTTGCAATATGTGTCTATATTAAACACTCCTGTTTAAAGTGGATTTGTGTTCTATTGCATTGCTGAGTACACATCTGTATGCAATTGTATGGTTTTTATTTTCCCAATATTTGTTTTAATGTATTTAAACCGTACAGATTAAATCTATTATGTCTTGGATACTAGAGAAGGAATGAGACGAAAGGCAATAAGAAAAGTGCAGATGAATAAACCATGATATAGCCTTCACAGCAAACTTTATGCAGAATACTTAATTAAACCCTAAATAATTATATCTCCAATATTATCAAAATGCATCAGATTTAATTGTTCACCTATCAGTGATGCTAAATTGATAACTTCACCATTTTATTTCATGGATCCGAGCTGTAGTTTGCACGTGGCTTTGTCCCACCTGTAGTCACTTGTGAAGGGCTGTATTTAAAGGGCCATTATAGGCACCAAAGACCATTTCACCTAATTGAAGTGGTCTGGGTTATAGTATTGTTCCTGAGCCAGGCAATGTAAAACACTTAAATTTTTGAGAAACTGCAATGTTTACATTGTAGTGTTAATCTAGTGGCAGCCACTAGAGGTGCTTTCTTGCAGTTTTACTGAGTTTGACTCCGTGAAACAACACTGGATGTCCTTGGTCTCATTAATTAGTAGAACTTTACATTAAGATGTCCAGCCTGTTTGAAACCCAATAGAAAATCATTGATTCAAAGATTTCCTATGGTTATAGGCTCATGCGCTCACCATGCATGATCATTAGTTTCCCTGTTTATTAGTAAATATCACATTAAGTATTCATTCATGTGTATCAGTGAAATTTACTAAAAGTAGAATTCAAAGTGAATTTCAACTTTAAGGCCAAACTGGAAGCACAGCTTGTCATGAACGCACTCTACTTCAAGAGTGTGCGTGATGTAGTTGTGGCGGTGAAAGGGTTAAAGTTCACCATTTGTCTGCACTAGACTGGAAATAATGATAAAAATCCCCCTTAACGCTGTTACAGCATTCTATGCCGTCCCCATTTAAATGAGATTTAAAGCCGTTGCGGCGGCATAGAACGCCGTAACAGGTTAAGCCCCCAGGAGCCTCCAGCAACTTACCTCCACCGTGATCCTCTTTGGGAGGACTGCTGACAGCCCAGGCAGCCCTCCCCCGTTAAATCAGGCCCCCAGGGGCCATGTGATCGATCTCAAAGAGCGATCACATGGCCCTCTATAGCTGGCTGTGGATCTGCCAGCAGAGAGACTGTCTGGGCTGTCAGACAGCCCCCCTGCTGATGAGAGGTGTAAAAATAAATTATTAAACATGTTTAAAATAAGTTAGATATACACATATATATACATACACACACACACACACACACACACACACATATATATATATATATATATATATGTAACGTCATATGTAGTTACATAATATTAATGTGTTAATAATAATAATAATAATAATATAAGTACATATAGTATTAAAATTCACTTAGAATGAAGTTGCATATACATAAGATATACACATATATATAAGCCCTACCCCGAAAATAAGATCTAGGCAGGGCCGGCGGCTCTATAGAGAGCGCTCAGACGGCTGCCGCACTGTCTCACCTCACCTCCCCTGTAGCGTGGCCGAGCTCCTTTCCGGTCTGTGACCCGCCCGGACTGACAGGAAGTGCACACTGGGTGTGCACTTCCTGTCAGTCCTTTAGTATGACTTGGTGGCTCACACCCTCAAGAAAATGAAAAACAGAGAGTATACAGGAGGAGGAGGATATGTACAGGGAGGGAGGAATATGTACTAGGAGGAGAAGTATTACAGGGAGAGGGATGATATTACAGGAGGAGGAAGTATTTACAGAGGAGGAAGGGAGATAATATTACAGGAGGAGGGGATAATATTACAGGGAGGAGGGAATATACAGGGAGGGAGGGGAGAGTGTACAGGAGGAGGAGGGGAGAAATACAGGGAGGGAGGAGAAGTACTACAGGGAGGGAGGGGTGGAAGTATTACAGGGGAGGGAGAGTATTACAGGAGAGTATTACAGGAGGAGAGTACACAGGAGGAGGAGGAGTACTACAGGGAGAGAGTACTACAGGAGGTGGGGGAGATATTACAGGGAGGGAGGGAGAATGTACAGGAGGGAGGGGGAGAATATTACAGGAGGAATATGTACAGGGAGGAGGGAACAATGTACAGGGGAGGGAGGGAGGGAGGGGAGAATATTACAGGGAGGGGGAGGTGAGGGTCTCTAGGGGGGTTACACAGCGCGGACACCGGCTGACAGACTGGCTCTAAGCCCTACCCTGAAAATAAGCCCTAGTGTGTTTTTTGTGACTAAAATTAATATAAGACCTGGTCTTATTTTTGGAGAAACACGGTATATATATTTAAGTAAGCTTTTAGCATAATTATGTGATTTTATTAATTAAAATTTGACTGACATGCCTGACAACCCAGGCAGAAAGTGCAGAGAATTTAATTTGCAAGCACTATATTTAACCCTGAAACTTTCCAAGACACCATAAAACCTGTACATGAGGGGTACTGTTTTACTCGGAAGACCTCGCTGAACACAAATATTAGTGTTTCAAAACAGTAAAATGTATTACAACGATATCGTCAGTGAAAGTGACATTTTTTTGCACACACAAATGGCACTTACACTGACGATATAATTGTTGTGATAGGTTTTACTGTGTTGAAACACTAATATTTGTGTTCAGCGAAGTCTCCAGTGTATAACAGTACCCCTCATGTACAGAGTCAAATATAAGGCTTGCATTTCAGTTTTTTCACATTGAAATTCGCCAGATTGGTTACATTGCCTTTGAGACCGTATGGTAGCCCAGGAATGAACATTACCCCCATGATGGCATACCATTTGCAATAGTAGACAACCCAAGTTATTGCAAATGGGGTATGTCCAGTCTTTTTTAGTAGCCACTTAGTCACAAACACTGGCCAAAACTGGTGTTCAGATTTGTTTTCTGCATTTTTTTTTTTAATTTTTTTTTTTTTTTTTACACACAAACGAATATTAACACTAACTTTAAATAAAATGATATATAATAAGTGTGGGTGCTTGTACCTTGCCCTGGGATTGGGATGTTACACACAGTCTTTTCAGGCTTTAGAGACACTTCACACACTGGATGAGGTAAAAGGACTTGCTCTTTTTATTGCGGTTCCAAAATAAATGCACAGTAAGTTATAAAAGGTTGTAACAAAACATATCTATAAAAAAAAAAATCCTTGCTCTTCTGAGCACTAACTAAACAAAATAATTAGCAAACTGGGTTGGATGGCTTGTCCATTTCCCAACATAAACAACAACCTTACTGTTTCAGGGGTTTTTCAGCTCTCTATTTCCACTCACTGAAATCAAACACAATCTCACTCCTTTTTTGGCAGGGGAGTACTTAATAGCACCTCTAATTAACAATCCTTTTCAGGTGAGGTAAATTAGGATTGAAACTCTGGAACTGGACTTTTCACCTGTAGTTTCCAAGCAACTTCCAAAATGTGGAGTGGAGCACTGGCCCACCCTACACTCCAAGTGCTCCACCCCAGGTCCCAAATATACACATATTTAAAGTGCAATATTCATTTTAACATAACACATTTCCCTGGGGCTAATTACACAAAGTAGGAACCTTGCAAAATCTGGGGAGATATATAGATTCCCTCCAGCACAATTCCTTGCTTTCGGTCACAGTGCACTTAATATGAAAGAGTCGAATTAAGGTTGAACAGACATATAGCGCAAATTACAGGTTTTGTTTATGTTTTGTTTTGATCACAACGTGTACATTTGGCTCAGTCCTTAACCCCTTAAGGACACAGCTTCAGAAGCTTGACTTACGCTTAATGACACAAGCAATTTTTGCATTTTCTTGCTGTTTGCGTTCAACTGCAATTTGCATCTCTCTCATTTATTGCACCGACACATATTATACACTGTTTTTTAAAGGACAGAAAGGGCTTTAATTTGATATAACATATATATATATATATAAATGCTTACTTATTATAAAAAAAAATACAGAAAAATGCAAAAAAAATGAAAAATATTGGTTTTTTTTACAGTTTTTGCAATAATAATGTGTGCATAATTAGTGCAGGTTAAGAAAAGTAATTAAAAATAAATTTATTTATTTGTTCTGATTTACAGAATATATAATGTGTCTGGGATTTTAAGTTTTTTTTGGTAGTTACAGGTCACAAAGCACAAGGAGTAAAATAAACTTTTAATGTGGAACGATTTTAGAATTTGTTATGTTTGTCTTGTAAGCTTAATAGCCATAAAAGAAAACAAAATTGCCACACAAAAGTATATATTTATATAAAGTAGACATCACGGGCTATTTACCTAAGGTTGTTTTGACACTTTCTACGTAGCCATTTCACTGCCAACCTCTGCTAAATATTGGAGTAAAATTGTGTTCTTTTTGGTTTTTGGCACACAAGCTTATAACAGAGAAATTCTCGTGTATATTTTGTAAAGTTGGTGTGTGCTATTCCTGTACAAAGTTTTATTTTGTGTTCAGTTACATCTGCTGAGTAAAATGACACCCTCATTGTATGTCTTTTGCACTATTTAGTGAAGTTACAGTGCCATACAGGATACCTGTCCTTTTCAGTATTCACAGTAGAATTTTGAGAGATGGATTTAATGAGCCTTAGCTTCCATTTGGGGTATTATAACAGTTTGACTGTTCAAAAAACCCCCACAAAGGCCTACCATTTGTAAAAGTAGACACTCCAGGGTATCTTATAAAGGTGCATATTGTGCCTTAACATGCCCCCATTTTTTCACCAATATATGCCAAGTATGTGGTAAAAAATAATTTAGTGTGTTTTTTACACATGGATTGCATTTTTGCTGGGCATTTTGTATATTTCACATGTGCCACTAAGTTCAAACCCCCCAAATTATGCTCAGCTAAGTCTTCTGAGTAAAATGACACCCCATATGAATGTCTTTGGCACTATTTCGTGAAGCTACAGTGCCATATAGAAGACCAAGCCATATCCGTTTTTACCAAACTTTGAATTTTGACGCTGGGCCTATGTGCAATTTCCAAGCATCTTCGCAGGTTTTAAATTCAAACTACCCCACAAAGGCCTACCATTTCTTAAAGTAGACACCCAGGGTGTTTCAAAAGGTATAGTTTGAACCTTAGCGTGGGATCATTTTTCCGCTAGCTTGTACCAGATGTAGTGGTAATAAGCGTTTTTTCTGCCTTTTTGACATACAAAGTGAGGTTGCACAGTATATTTTGCAAACCTTATGTGTGCTACGACTGTATAATACTTCATATGTTGCTCAGCTATATCGGCTGAGTACAGCAATACCCCCGTATGTACCTTTGCCAGGTATGTGTGGACATCGGAGGGGCACATTTGGGACACAGCCATTCCAGTTTTTTTCAAACTTTGAATTTTTATGCTGTGCCTATGTCCCATTTTAGAGTATTTTACCAGGCTATATAATCCAAATTCCCCATAAAGCCATGCCATTTCTTTAAGAAGACATCCCAGGGTATTTCAAAAGGCATATTTTGAACCTTAGCGTGGGATCATTTTTCCGCTAGCTTGTACCAAGTGTAGTGGTAATAAGCATTTTTTCTGCCTTTTTGACATACAAAGTGAGTTTGTGCAACATATTTTGCAAACCTTATGTGTGCTATGACTGTATAATACTTCATATGTTGCTCAACTATGTCGGCTGAGTACAGCAATACCCCTGTATGTACCTTTGCCAGGTATATGTGGATGTTGAAGGGGCGCATTTGAGACGCAGCCATTCAGTTTTTTTCTAACTTTGAAGTTTTACGCTGTGTCCATGTTCCAATTTGGAGTAGTTTAGGCGGTTGGTTATTGAAACTTCCCCACAAACACATACTATTTATTAAAGAATACACCCTGGGGTAATTCAAAAGGCATATTTTGAACCTTGGCGTGGGATAATTTTTTCTCTAGTTTGCTCCAGGTGTAGTGGTAATGAGCGTTTTTAAAATTTTTATAACTTTTTTACTTTTAAAAACTAGTTTTTAAACTTTTGTTTTGCTTATAAATTTTTTTTCAACTTTCCTAAACTTTCTTAAAACTTTTTTACAGATTTAACATTTTTCTAAGCTTTTTTTTTACCGTTAACCCCTAACTAGCAGTACGCAGCAGTAACAGTAAATTCCCCATTTTCCCATAACTCCCACCACCCCAGCTAGCAAAATATATAGTTATAAAATATTTAAATTAATTAATTAAATAAATTGAACCCCTGAGGGTTAAAAAAATAAATAAAAGTTAATCCTCAGGGGTTAAAAAAAATTAGATCACAGTATAATATTGTGATCTCTATTTGATCGCTGTAGGCAGTGATCGACTGGCAGGGAAGGGGTTCATTTTTATTTGGACTAGGTAAAGTGTGTTTTTTTTGTTTTTTTTACTTAAATGTTATTAAAACATTTTTTAAAGCTTAATTTTTAACTTTTTAAAGTTTCTTTTAAAACTTTTTTTAACGTTAACCCCTAGTTAGCCTAACGCCAAATCCCCCAATTCCCCACTAACTTCCACCTACCCCAGCTAGCTAAATATATATAATTAAAAAATAATTTAATTAATTAATTTAATTAATTTAACCCCTGAGGGTTAAAAAAAAAAAAAGAATTAACCCTCAGGGGTTTAAAAAAAAAATCATATCATAGTAAAATGTAATCCCTGCCAATTGATCACTGTAGTCAGTGATCAATTGGCAGGGAAGGGGTTAATTTTTTATTAAAATGGGTAAGAAGACTTCTGGGACTTTAAATAAACTTTATTTTTTTTTACAGCAGGGGGCAGGATCAGCACTGATCCGGCTCCCTGCACTTCACACAGAACCCGGAAGTGCAGGGAGCCGGTAGGTGAGTATAGAGAGCACATGTGCTCGCTCTGACTTGTGGTCAGAGCGAGCACATGTGCTGGGCAGACTGACCGGGTGCTCCCGGTATGCCTCTAATGCAGAGGCATACCGGGAGCACCATTAACCCCGCGATCGCCGCGATAGCGATTTACCGCGTGACGGACGAGGTCCGTCACCCGTCGTTAAGGGTCTCCCCTCTGTGACGGACCTCGTCCGTCACCCGTCCTGAAGGGGTTAAGGGGTTAACACCACCCACACTTAGTCATATTTATATTATTGTCGTTATTTTAACGCTGCCACCACCAAGACAGTTTATGAATGGGGTGCCTTGATCAAGGAGGTAACTTAATAATAACAACCCACTAAATACAACTTAGCACAATAACTATGCAGTTGAAAAACACTGATTAGTCTCTTCAGGTAACATGATTCTTTACCAGACAAAGGCAGAACTTAATAATGTAATATTTATTATGAGCAAAAAATTGTCACAATGCATACAAAAATATAGATGTCAATCAAATTACTTACACCAACAACAGATAAAAACAAAAGGGATAAAATAAC
>OW240913.1:254909969-254932194 GCA_933207985.1 Pelobates cultripes
TAGAGCCGGGCCTGGGGACGTTGGCCTGAGCCGTCGTGAGCCTGTGTAATTCTGCCTTACTGGCAGTGGCTGGGGAGGGGATACCCCTGTGTCTGAGCTCTGCTGACATTTTTGGAATGTACCAGAATCCCAGGTAACTGAGGGTAGAAGGGGTGAGGGATTCATTTGGAGACCCAGGCCTGACTAGTGTGCTGGGTATTTCGTCCAACAGCAGACCGATTATTGGGATGGATTCTTGTGACATTCTGAAAAAGAAATAATGATTTGGATAAGTAATGTCTTAGAGGTGTGGAAGAGACCTTCAGAGAACTGGCCTGTTAGCTGGTGCCGAGGCGAAGAATTTACCTAGACCGAGTAACAGGTGAGGCCCTGCTAGTGCCAAGTGGTGGAGAGAGGCTCTACCTATGATTTGGGCCAGGGAGTTTTGAACATGGTGGCAGGATGTCGGCCTCTCGGTGACCGTAAGAGATTCAAAATGTGTGGCCGTGACTTGGAAAGCCCTAACTGTAGCCTTAAAGAAGGGTGAGCTCACTATATGATTTGGTCGTGGGGCTGAACCTCCGTGTATGAGGTGGGGTGTAGACCTCGCGGGACCGTAGTATTACTTAGGATAGCTAAGGCCAGCGCCTAACCCTCAATGCCAGTTCTCTATCCTGATGGGGCTTGTCTCTTAGAATGGTGTGATATAACGTATGTAGATACTTAACCTTGAGTGTTTGTCCTCTTTCTTTGGGCAATGTGCAGGAAGATTACAATATATTCTTGCTTCTGCAGGGAACAGGCCCGGTCCGGAAAACCTTAGGGGAAAAAGATGCTAGTGGGCCTGAGGCATGCCACTGGTATAATGAGTGTAAAATGTAGAAAGTATGGGTAGGTGTGTATCAGAGATACTGTAACGTAAGAACTTTGGTAAGCTGAGGGACCTGAACGTTGGTCCGTAAATTAGAGACAAGCCCCTGGGTTTCCACAAATGTGAATTTTTTGAATGATACAAAGGCAAAGTGAGGCTTTAAGGAGAAACGTAATCATAGTGAGTAAGATTAGCAATACCTGATACTGCAATGTAGGGAACCACGTAGCCTGTAGGTTGTCGATGACGTAGGACTTGGCAAGCTGCTGTAATGACACAGGTCTGAGTAATGATATGTAGAAATGAATGACAAAACATGTAATATAGTAGTAATACGGTGGATTATGATTATGAGATTGTTGTTGACATTTTGTGAGGAATCTTAGACCAGGTACGTTTTGATGTTTAGAACCCACTTTGGGAGGTGGGGGGCTGTATGAGGCCGTGGAGGCTGAATGAGGCCTCAAGGAAAAACGTAAAATGGTAAACCTTCTTACCTGTTACCGAAATGCGGTATACTGGGTACCTCTTCTTGTAGCTTTGTTTGAAAAAAAAAAAAAAAAAAAAAGTAGTAGAACCTAAAACATATGCATTCTAAGTATAAGGAACCAGAGTATAATGTTTTTTGGAGACAGATTTGCAAAATTGTGCCAATGGTCTGTAATGTAATGAGTCTGGTGAAAAAGGACGTAAAGCTTAATTAAAGACAAGATAAACTAAGAAAAGATGCAGTGAGCGGTAAATAGTGGTGCTTGGGGTTGTATTTAGCTTGCCAAAACAAATTAATTATGCTGAACAGGGTCTTTTAAGAAGATTCAGCTGAATAAATTAATGGCCCGTAATGAAATATAATCTATAGGACGGGAAGTAGTGCCACAGTGATATTGTCATTAAATCTAGTGGTGACTGGAGAGCCATGTACTACACGTAAATTTATGTAAGGTAAAGAATTGAGAAACGGGCGAGTGCTATTGTTATAGGAAATGACATGACAAAGGTATAATTTATGACAGTTTGTGAAAAATTAAAACGTATGAAGCCTCCTGCGTTCGGCTAAGTGAACGAACGAGGGGAATATTAACGGGACCGACCTCCTGTGGTCGGTTAAGTGAGCATGTGAAAACAGAACGAGAGCTGTTTAAGTGTGTACGGCTGTATTGACATGCGAAAGGACAAACAAATGTAAGTAAATATAGTGCGGTCGGTAGATATTTAAACAAATATAACGAACGGAGTGTGTACTCTGCGATCGGCTCTTAGCTGTATGAACGCAGAAGTACACGAACAGAGAAAAGTGCACGAATGGGTATTTATAATACTGATAATAAAAGGGAGCCTATCCTCGCGGTTTTAGGCCCGAAATGTGGGAAAAAGCCAAACGCTATTTCCCACATTACACTAACGTGGACGTGCCGGTCTTGTGACCGGAAGTCGAGTAGCGAGCAAGGAAGGATAGAAGCCGGTTGACGGGCACGGAGGATGGAGGCAGGAGCAGCTGGTGATGGACTGTTTGCTGGAGACTGGATTCTGGCGGGAACAACGGACCGGAAGTGCTGGTTGCTATGGAGATGACAAACAGCTTGCAAAGGTAGGTAGGGACCAGCATAAGCGTAGGGTAGTATAAAGGGAGCAAGTAGGTTGTGGTGTGCCGAGACCGACGATACGGTAGGCCTGTAAATAAAGAGGGCCCACCAAGGAGTAAGTAAGTAAAGTAAATGGAAAGAAAAGAGAAAGTGTTGAAATGAGGAGTGGGTGGGAGGGTCATTCTGATGCTGACCTCAAGCGATATGAGTCAGGTAAGGGGTGTCCCTTATATAGGGGAGTGAATTAATTTAAGCCCCTCCCACAAATACAGGCCAAACGGCATTAAAACTTGTGTTCGGGGCAAATAGCCGTATATGGAGTAAGGTTCCAGCATAAGCGTAGGATAGTATAAAGGGAGCAAGTCGGTTGTGGTGTGCCGAGACCGACAATACGGTAGGCCTGTAAATAAAGAGGGCAAAAAGAATAATCAAAGATTTAATACAGTCAACAATATATACAAATTAACCAGACATTTCCTTAAATGCATTACGGTATTTAATTCCTTGAGGGATTTTGAAGGTAGGAATCTAGGACCGCAACAGGACACCGTTTGTTGTGGGTAGGATAGTATGTTATCTCTACTGTTGGTGCGTGTTGACTCGTTTTGGAATGTGGTAGAGCCAATAGGTAATGATATATGTGTTTTACATACGTGGGATCGTTGAAGACAATGATCTGTCTGAGTGGTGGTTATGGTAGTGGATTCTCTGGCCTGAGAAAGGCATAAAAGGCAGTGTGCGTGGCTGGTAATGGCCGACTTGGTAGTATAATTGAATGGTTGTAGCTCTAATAGGTCCGATAAGGATGGAAAAGTTGGATGGCTATTGGTAATCTCTGAGAGGAATGTGGGGGGATGGATTCCTGAAAACCTCTGAGTATATTCTTGTCTGGTATGATAGCATGAAGTTATGGTAGTTTTGTCCATAGGTTATCCTGTGTTGTTGAATGCCTGTAAAATATATAATTAATGGTGTGTAAGATGGTTTTAGTTTAAGGTGGCAAAAAATGAAGCAAAACCTAGGAGAAATGTTATGACACAGATTGAGCTATGTCGTGTTCCAATGAGATTCTTTAAAGCCATGTGAATAGCTGTGTTATGCGTTCTACAAATATGGGATGAAAGTGCTAGGTGGGATAGTGCATGCTATGCTGCATGATTATGTCCAGGGGCGTATTAGCCGCGAGGCAAACAAGGCATTTGCCTTGGGCGGCATTTTTCAGGGGGCGGCAAAAAACGCCGCCCCCCAAATGCCCAGGGCAAATGCCTAGTTAGCCTCGCGGCTAACTGACATCCCGGGCAGGCGGCTGGCGAGGAAGCACTTCCTATGAGCTCTCTGCTCAGCTCCCTCGCGCGCCGCAGAGTGAGCCTGGGAGCTGGAAGATGACGTAATCTTCCGGCTCCCAGCCTCACTCTGCAGCCGGCGCGCGAGGGAGCTGAGCAGTCAGCTCATAGGAAGTGCTCCCTCGCCAGCCGCCCGCCCGCCTGCCCGCCCGCCTGCCCGCCTGCCAGCGCCGCCCGCCCTGCAGCCACTGGACCACCAGGGAGAGAGACCCCCCCCAGCACTCCCAAAGGTAAGGAGGTTGGGGGGGGATTTAAATTAAAAAAAAAAAAAAAAGGTAATGTGTGTGTGTGTCTGACTGTGTGTGTTTGTGTCTGACTGTGTTTGTGAGTGTGTGTGTATGTGTCTGAGTGTGTGTGTGTGTTTGTGTCTGACTGTGTTTGTGTCTGTGTATATGTCTGAGTGTGTGTGTGTTTGTGCCTGACTGTGTGTGTTTGTGACTGTGTGTTTGTGTTTGTGTCTGACTGTGTTTGTGTCTGACTGTTTGTGAGTGAGTGTGTGTGTCTCTGACTGTGTGTGTGTGTGTGTGTCTGACTGTGTATGTGTGTGTTTGTATCTGACTGTGTTTGTGAGTGTGTGTGTGTTTGTGAGTGTGTGTGTGTGTGTTTGTGTCTGTGTATGTGTCTGAGTGTGTGTGTGTTTGTGTCTGACTGTGTTTGTGTATGTATCTGACTGTGTTTGTGTCTGACTGTGTGTTTGTGAATGTGTGTGTCTCTGACTGTGTGTGTGTGTGTCTCTGACTGTGTATGTGTGTGTTTGTGTCTGACTGTGTTTGTGAGTGTGTGTTTGTTTGTGTCTGACTGTGTTTGTGTATGTGTCTGACTGTGTGTGTGTGTCTGACTGTGTGTGTGCCTGACTGCGTGTGTGTTTGTGTCTGACTGTGTTTGTGTCTGTGTATGTGTCTGACTGTGTGTGTGTGTTTGTGTCTGACTGTGTGTGTATTTAGAAGGTGGGGCGGGGTGAAGGGTTGGGTGGGGGTGGCGCGGGGGCAGGGGGGCGCCTGAGTTTTGTCCTGCCTAGGGCAGCACAAAACCAGGATACACCACTGATTATGTCTAATCCACGATTGTGTCTCTGGAACGAAAAGAGTGGCCGTGACTGTATGGGCGGCTGTAGGAAGCGTATGATGAACATGCCTGGAATATAAATGAGACAATTGTCGGCGGGGATGTATACCCCCGCCTGGTACATGAAAGTAAAAGAAATGTGGTAAGTGGCCAACCAAGTGAGTTCCCCAGCAATACAATGATTGTATGGATGATGAGTGGCATTTGTTGATGATATGACATGTGCTTAGTTGTCTGAGTAACAACGGATTGATGACCCTGACCATGATTTACTCCATGCCACAGCAGCTGCTTTTAGCGGGGAAAGGATTGCCCATTTTATGCCATGTAAGTGCCAGTTTGTAGGGTAGTAGGGTAGAGTGGCCCGAGGGGTGTATGCCTCCGAGTGAGGCGGGGTGTTGGCCTCGCGGGACCACTAACCGAAGCATAATGCAGTGTGTTGATGATATTGGTCTTACTTAACGAAGCTTCAACCCATGCTTGAGTGATAGCTGTAAAGGTAGATCAATGGTGTGTATAGTAAGGAAACTCCTCAGAGGGTATGAGGGAGTTGAGACTTGGGTTAGCGAAGGTGTGTGGTGCCAATAAGTCTATGGTTAGTCTTTGTTTAAGGGAAGATTCCCTTGTGACAATACCAATGTGTTTGTGTTTGGTGCCATGCTGTAAATGGTGGAGATTGGAAAACCCAAGTAAAAACCCCTCTGCAAATCTTGGCTATGACGGTTCTGTTGTTCTGACTGTAAGTGAGGGAATGCTATATTCCTTGAGGGTTTATTATGATACCTGTATGGGAGCCCTTTGAAGCTCCAGAGCCTTAGTAAATTTACTCCAAGTATGGAAGGGTGGTGAGTCAGTAGTGTTGAAAATGCATTGGTGTGTACAGATGGTGAGTACTTTTTTTGTTTTGTTGTATTGGGACACATGGTTTGTCATGTGCCCTGAATGATTTGAACATATATGCAACAGTCTATATGCAATGCAACTACTAATACCAATTGTCTCTGGTAGTTCAGAGGTGCTGGTACCTGGAGCCTGAGAGTGCTCGTCCGTTTGTTTGGGAGAAAATCCCTTCTGTATGGGTACCTGCACAAATAAGCATCTCTACATATTCCAAATGCCAACACAACCAAGGGATGGTCAGTTCCCGATTTACCTAGAATCCCTGGGTCTGACCATCATAGATACATCATCATACATATTATGCCTTGTTTCCCCAATGTGCCGGGATCATATGTGCAGGGTTAACGTCTTGTACCAAGAATTGATTGTACCAGGTAACCGAGTTTCGGTTGGTGCTGGTTGTACAGTAGCGTGAGGCCCAGCCTTGTGAGGGCTGTGACTGACTCGAGATTGCCAGTCTGTCGTAAATTTTTTGGCTCATGAGTTTATGAGTGAGGCTAGCATGGCCTGGGTGTCACCTGAGTTGGTGTTGCTGGGCCTTCCCCTGCCTCCGTGTTGTCCGTTGATGTATGGAGGAGTTTGAATAACTCTGCTTTCCTTGCTGTGGCAGGGTAGGGGATTTGTCACCTCCTTAGGTCGGAGCCACATCTCCTCTGCTTGAAGGTGTATCACTTCTAGCCGGGGTGTCAGGATTCTTCACCACCATTTTGAGAAATACTTAAATAACAATAAAGATTGCAATTATTATTTGTACCCAGGGGTCTTGTACTGGCTTGCTAGCTAAGCCATAAGGCGAAACGATTAGGCTTGGTGTTTTTTGGTGACTGGTGAGGCCCTGCTAGTTGCCAAGTGGCTTGAGATTCTCTACCTTTGCTTGGCGCGAGGGGATTTTTTGTGGCCACCGAACGTTGTGGCAGGATGTTGGCCTCTCGTGACAGTAACCAGATAAATAGGAAGGGGAGTGACGGGTGAGGCCCTCTCTATGATACAATGCGAGACGGCTAGCTCACGAGTGGCCCGAGGGGTGTATGCCTCCGAGTGAGGCGGGGTGTTGGCCTCGCGGGACCACTAACCGAAGCATAATGCAGTGAAAAAAGGGGGTAATACCTATTGGGCCCTTGAACCCTAATTGCCAGTACGCTATTACTTTTCCAGGGAAGGTAAGAGATGGATAACTACGTGAGCAGGTGTATGTACCTGGTAGTATGGTATTGAACCTGACAATCCGTATAGGTTTTTTAGTAGTAACTGTAACCTGAATGGATACAATCGTATGGCATAAGGAAATATGGCAAAGACCAAGCTTATCTTAAAACATACAGTATATGTGAAAGTAAAGTGCCGTGATATGTAAATATTAAACATCATATCCATACTGGTTAAATATGTATCAATCTTAACCCATTAAGTGCCGTATGTATGTGAACCATATTACCAGTTACGTATATACAGATGCGTGTGCTACTGTGTAATATGTGTATTTATAACAGATGCTGATATACTGCTTGCTATGTGAATTGTTGTATGCCTTATTGAATGGTCAGTGAACATGGTGTTGCAAAATGCAAGTGCACTGGAGATCTGCCGAGTGCCCTATAGGTGGCAGTGTAGTTGATACTGATTGGTATGTGAAATGTTGTTTGTCTGTTGACCTATAGGGGTCAGTGTTTTGGTGTTTGTAAAACCCCATGAAAAACCCCATGAAAATTGTCAATGTACTTGACAGGCCTGTAGGTGGCAGTGTTGATAGAACCACTGTTAGTCTTGATGTGAAATGTAAATTATTGTGAATTAAACCTGAAGTTGAGCCCATGTTGGAGTTTAATTTATGATTTATGGTTATGTTTAAAACAATCTTATGTGTAAGTTATATTGGCTGGTAATTGTATATGACATGTGAAGACAGTTTTGCTGTTGACCAGTAGGGGTCAGAAGTGCTGATTGTATGGCAAAATACCCTTTAACCCTGAAGGATACATGACATGTGTGACATGTCATGATTCCCTTTTATTCCAGAGTTTGGTCCTTAAGGGGTTAATCCAAGTGCAAGGTTAACATGAGATTTTGAGAGGGACCTGTAGGGGTCAGTGTGGTTTATGCAAGCATTGTTCGTGAGCTATGCCCCAGCATTATAGTTGTATGCCAGGGAAACAAACAGTGCCCGTTTGACAATATACAATAAGTGAACATAATAGCTTAATAACAGTCATTGTAACAAACCAAAGTTCTGTTCGTGGGTTGTAAACGCACGAAACGTGTGTGTGCGTGTAGTACAATAGTAAATGCATGAACTAGTTCCCATTTGGTAGAAAATTGCATGAACCGTGAGCCTGGTATGTCAGGGAAACAAAACAAAACGAGCAGTGAGATTCGAAATGCACGCACAGAATTGCCTGGTATGTTTAGGAAATTGAAACAGAATGTGTTCCCGTTTGGGAGTATGCTAATGCTCAAAATGAGCCAGTGACAGATATAAACAAGTGAATTTAAATGAATGATATGCATGAACATGCAATGGTTTGAGGACAGATTTAGACAAAATGCAGGACCTGACCCGTGCATGGTGCCGTGGGACTAATGCCTGGCGTAACGGGTAGGTCGACTTACGGTTTGTGAGTCACTTGGACACCATCCACAGCGATAGATTGAAGAAAGAAGGTGGTAGGCCTGTGGCTGAATTCCTGACACAGCTCAGAAAACCTCATGGAGTAATCAGGTAAAATGGCGTCTGGATGACCCGGAAGTGGAAATCATTCTGATGCTGACCTCAAGCGATATGAGTCAGGTAAGGGGTGTCCCTTATATAGGGGAGTGAATTAATTTAAGCCCCTCCCACAAATACAGGCCAAACGGCATTAAAACACACACACACACACACGTAATACATATAAAGCCACTAATTCCTCTGTTAAGTCTAAAGTTGCTCACTTCGCGTCAAACAAAACAAATAAATATTTTCCCATAAAGGACTTTATTAGCTGTAACACCAAAAACGCAATTTATCTATTGGAGTGCCTTTGTGGCCAATATGTTGGAATGACCTCAAGATGCCTCGAAATAAGACTTGGTGAACATTGCTGTAACATTATTAAAGGCTATCCAAATCACTCAGTTTCCAAGCACTTTACAATACATAACAGTAACCCTAAACTTTTAAAATGTATTGACATTCAAATAGGTAAAGTCCCCATGGAAATATAAAGAATATTTTAGGCAAAAACGATATTGAGTGGGTTTTTAATCTGAAAACCCCAACCCCAAATGGCCTCAATGCCGAATTTGACTTATTTAACTTTATTTAATTTTGTATCTTCTAATATACATTATTATTTTAGTTTTTTTTACAAGTGTCATTATCCTTTAAAAAGATTTTATTCCATCCTCTATGTCTCACATATTGCTGTATTCCACTATTTTAATTTGCCCATTTATCTTTTACTGTCCTTTTAACACTGTTCTTATATTATATTTTATTTTAGTCTTTTGTTTAAAGGAACACTATAAGGTCAGGAACACAAACATGTATTCCTGACCCTATAGTGTTTAACCCACCATTTAGGTGGATTGCCCTCCTTAAAAGCAATTAAAACTCAACTTATTTCCAGTGCCGCGCAGGTCCGCCCCTCGATGACATGATCAGAATTGCCTAATTTTTTGCCATCCCAATGCTTCCCCCTGGGGAAAGCATTGGATTGGCTGAAATCAACAAGGGGGCGGGGCCAACACCATTTTGGCCAATCAACACATCCTCATGCACCTCTGAGGAAAATTCAGCATCTCCATGCAGAGTGTGGAGATGCTAAGCGGCACTGCTGCCTACTGTGCAGCACTGAGCCAGGAAGCACCTCCAGTGAGGAGTGGCCACTTGGAGCTGTCCCTAGGGGCAATGTAAGCACTACCTTTTCTCTGAAAAGGCAGTGTTTGCATGAAATTGCCTGAAGGCAATGATTATATTCACCAGAACAACTACATTAAGCTGTAGTTGTTCTGATGACTATAGTGTCCCTTTAACCCCTTCAGGACACAGGACGGTTCAGGACCGTCCTCAGCATTTTTGCGTTTCGACCGAGGACAGTCCTGAACCGTCCTAACGGAAAACGGCGGCGGGAGCGATCGGAGATCACTTCAGCCGAAATCCCGTTGTTACTATCTGCCCGGCATCGCAGGCAGATAGTTACAGCCAATTGCGGCATGTGAGCGATCCGCGATAGCTCACAATTGGCTGGTGTCAAAGTGGGTGTTACAAACACTCACTTTGACACTGATCTCTGCCTCTCTCCCCTCTGTAGCGTTTTGTGAGAGGAGAGAGACAGAGATCGTGATATATTGTTGCAGCAGGTGTTCCAGAGAGAATTAAAAAGTATCAGCAGTTAATAAAAATTCCCTTTTAACCCCTTCCCTGCCAGATCTGTTACAGACAGTGCATTTGTACTGTCTGTATTTTTTTTTGCCCTTAAGGGTTAACTTTATTTAAAAAATCTGTTTGTTAGTCTGTCTTAGTCTGTCTTAGTCTGTCGTAGTCAGTCAGTTTCCTTCCCCCAAATCTCCATTAGATTCTTCTAACAGGAGTTAGTTTAGGGATTACTGTTTTAGTCTGTTTTAGTGTAAAAAAAAAAAAAAATTATTGTGATATTTGCATTTGCCCGTAACACCCTCTCCATTAAACTGTGGGCATTGTAGCGCATTTCTTCCTTAAATTAGTAAACCAAAGTTCTCCAACTGTCTTTAGGTTTTTTATGCTCCCAGCATCTTAGATCATTGTTGTAACAGTAAAATATCCATAGTGTGATCTTTGCCTGTAAAGGTGGTTGATTAAAATGAGCAAAGCTTTTGTCTGGGAAAGAATTGAAAAGAACACCAAGTTCCAGAGTAAGATATTCTTGGATAGATCCGGATACGAATTGTAATCCAAAGTTAAAAGTAGTAATTGTATTTGTAATCCAAAGTCTTTAAAGGCCTGTAGAAGTTTACATTCCTTAGATACATTGCTGGAGGTTGTGTTTGTAGAATACCCGGGTATTTGTTGTAGAGTATAGGTTGTAGAGTCCAGCTTTCCAAGTATTTGGATAGAAGTGGTTGCAGATATTGAATCAGCATCATCTGTTATCACCGTGGTGATGGCGTTGGTATTTGTCTTTGCTTGTTTGCTTTCTGTTTTTTCCATGAAACATTTTTACACAGTTTATGATGTGTATAGATTGGATACTCTCCGATATTCTTTTACGGAATAAATTAATTGACAGCATTTCCAAGACATTGTCTTAAGTGACATGGATCCCATTATAGTAAGCGTTATGTTGATACAGCAATCGAAGTGGATTCTCAAGAACGCCTCTTTTTGCGGTATTTGAATCTTTGTAACATCTCAGTGATAGACATCTCACTGACATCAGGTGCTGTTGTGCTAAAAATGTTAACAGGTAAAATCTGTGGAAAAATCTGTACATTTGTTATAGTTTGTATAATAATGATAGATGAAATAGTAACATAGTTAATCTTTCTAGTGTTTTGTTTTAAAGATAAACACCCTTGTATATGATTTAGATATATAAGGATAATTTGAAGCAGCAAAGTATTTACCCTCTTTGTTCAGAATGGTATGTATTTGAACTACTGTAACCTAAAATGGAGACACCTAAGGTATAAATAGGTGTACTTTTAAATGTTAAGACACAGAGGAGAGACTTGGAGACAGACGCTGCTCCATCTTAGAATGACAGAGAGGCTGACATGATGACATGTTCAGAAGGGTATGTTAACCTATTAATGATATTTGCAAGCATGTAATTTAAATCTTATAAACTCTGCTATAATGGATTTTATATTTTTATATAATAAATATCCAAAAGACAATCTTGCTTCCAAGACAATCCTTATTTTATATTGTATTCTCAATTATTTATATATGTTAAATAGAGGATCTCTTACACTATATAAAATTATGGCTAAGATATCTGTATGGTTAGCCCTACTAAGTTCTATGCTTTAAGACATTATAGTGGTAAATAAGGGAACCACACACGGTTACAGTATTTTGTTAGTTTAGTCTGTTAGTGTGAAACATGCAGAGCATGTACAGCTTGGAGGAGGCATATGCCTTCTTGGTGTCAGACTCTGACGCCACTGATACTGCGTCCGATTTTGACCCAGGTCAGTTTAGGGGCACGTCTAGTGACATGTCATCTGTGTGTGAGCCAGCTGCTAAAAGAAGCTGTGCTTCCCTTGCTACGCCAAATGTGGAGGAGGACTGAGTACCTCCACCGTCAGCTGAGCCCAACATCCCCCTTTTAGTGCCAACGCAGGCATTAATGTGAATGTGGTTGACTTCTCCCCTATACAATATATGGAGTTATTTTTAGGGGATACCATCTGGGAGGAGAGTGTTTATTTATACGCTAGCCAATTTATTGAGACCAATCCAGGTATACAGTCAGGGAGCATGCTTGGCATCCCACAGATGTCCCTGAACTTAAAACATTCTGTGCTCTTACCATGCTCATGGGGATAATAAAGAAGCCATCAATCCGCTCTTACTGGAGCACCAACCCAATTTGTTCGACTCCTATATACTTCCAAACAATGCCTAGACCAAGATATGAGCTGCTGCTGAGATACTTACATTTCAACGACAATACGCTCTGTCACACCAGAGATCACCCCCAATATGATAGGCTTCATAAAATACGCCCACTGGTAGACCATCTTCAGAACAGATTTTCTGAAGTTTATACTCCCCAACAAAATGTATCTATTGATGAATCCCTTATGAAATATAGGGTTCAAATATAGGGTTCAAACAGTATATCCCCTCAAAGCGGTCTCGGTATGGCATTAAAGTGTACAAACTGTGCGAGAGCAAAGTGACTACACATTTGCCTTTAGTGTATATGAGGGGAAAGATGCTCAACTGAACCCTCCTGGCTGTCCTGATTCTGGGGACAAGTGGGAAACTTGTTTGGGACCTACTGATCCCCTTGTTCAATAAGAGTTACCACTTTTATGTGGACAATTTTTACAGCAGTGTCCCCTTGTTTAAAATTCTTTATAGTTTGCAGACACTGGCCTGCGGCACTGTAAGAAGAAATGCCAAGGATTTCCCCAGACCTCTCATAGAGGCCAAATTAAAAAAAGGTGAATGCAAAGCTCTGCGCAAAGCTGAACTGCTTGCGTTAAAATTTAAGGACAGGAAGGATGTTCACATGCTAACAACCATCCATAACGAAGGCATGTCAGACGTCACTGTCCGAGGCAGGGTACAGACAAAACCGGTTTGCGTCAGGGCTTATAACAGGCACATGGGGGATGTTGATTTGGCTGATCAGCTGATGCAGCCATATCTTATCTTAAAGACAAAAGCCTGGTATAAAAAGGTGGCTATCTACCTGTTGCAAGTAGCAACACATAATTCATTTTTACTCTTTAAAAAAAATGAATCCAGGAAGAACCACCTATCTCCAATTTCAGCTCAAGCTGATTTCCACAATAATTTATGGAGATGGTCAAGTTCCAACAACGGTGGATTTGAGCTGCTGCTGAGATACTTACATTTCAATGACTATAACCTCTGTCACCCCAGCGAACACACAAATTTACTGAAGTTTATACTCCTCAAAAAAATGTATCTATTGATGAATCGTTAATGAAATATAAAGGGAGATTAGGATTCAAACAATACATCCTCTCTAAGCACTTTAGGTATGGTGTAAAATTCTACAAACTCTGCGAGAGCGAAAGTGGCTATACATTTGCCTTTCGTATATATGAGGGGAAAGATGGTCAACTGGACCCTCCTGGCTGTACTGACTCTCTGGGGACAAGCGGGAAACTTGTTTTTTGACTTACTGATCCCCTTGTTCAATAAGGGTTACCACCTTTATGTGGACAATGTTTATAGCATTGTCCGTTTGTTTCAGAATCTTTAGGGTTTCTAGATACTGGCCTGGGCAGTGTGAGAAGATGTGCCAAGGATTTCCCCAGACCTTTTATAGAGGCCAAATTAAAAAAAAAGTGAATGTAAAGGTCTGCACAAAGCTAAAGTGCTTGCAATAAAATTTAAGGACAGGAAGGATGTTAATATACTAACCACCATCCATTACGAAAGCATGTCAGACGTCACTGTCCGAGGCAGAGTACAGACCAAACCTGTTTGCATCAGGGCTTATAAAACGCACATGGGGGTGTTGATTTGGCTGATCAGCTGATGCAGCCATATCTTAAGAAAGACAAAAGCCTGGTATAAAAAGGTGGCTATCTACCTGATGCAAGTAGCAACACATAATTCATTTAAAAAAATGAATCCAGAAAAAAACACCTTTCTCCAATTTTAGTTCAAGCTGATTTTCACAATAATTTATGGAGATGGTCAAGTTCCAACAACGGTGCCAGAGGAGTCCAGACATTTTATTTTTAAGATACCGCCAACTCCAAAAAAAAAACAAATCCCCTGAAATGTTGCTGGGTCTGTTATAAAAAAGGGAAAAGGACAGACACACCTTGGCACTGTTTTTTTTTTTTTCTTTTGAAAGCAGCAAATTTTAGTTAGTCAGTTTCCTTCCCCCCAAATCTCCAGTTAGATTCTTTTTGCAGGAGTTAGTTTAGAGAATGCTGCTAAAGGTGCATTTGATACCTGCACATTTGGTTAAATAAGTTTTATGGTAGTAACATATAACTGGCTGGCCAAAACCAGATGACGTGTGCATAAAAAGCAGAATTCAAAAATTACCACCATGCACGTTCTCTGAAATTTGTTTAGCACAATGGTTGGGGGAAGGATGTGAAAACACCTCCTATACAATACCCTGGAATGTCTACTTTATAAAAATATAAACTTTCATGATGTTAACATTAACGGGGGGATGCAAAAATATGCCAAAATGAAGATAGGCCAAGCATACCTATTTAGCCCCCAAACAACCCAGCAAACCTATGCATGGGTGATATCACTGTACTCAGGAGATGTTGCTGAACACATATTGGGGTGTTGTTTGGCAGTGACACATAACACGATCTGTTAATTCATGCCTAAAGTACAATGTGTGTGAAAAAACACACACAAAAAATTACTAACTAAATGTTTGACAAAGTCTGGTGGTAGAATTAGTGCATGGAAAGTGTTAAAACACCACCATTTGAAATACCCTAGGGTGTCTACTTTCCAAAAATATATGGTTTGGTGGGGGTAAAATACATTGGCCGGCCTTACAAATGTCCCAAATAGGACATGTGCGCAGGTTGACTACATGTCAATCACTGTACTCGGGAGATGTTGCTGAACATATATTAGTGTGTTTTTTGGCAGCAAGACATAACAGGATCTGTAAGTTTATACCTGAATTGCAATGTATGTTAAAAAAAAACAAAAAAAAAACTACCTATGCAAAGTTTGGCAAAGACTGCTGGTAAAATGGCTGCATAGAAAGTGTCAAAATATCCTTAGATGAATACCCTGAGTTGTCTACTTTAAAAAAAATATATACATGTGGAGTGTTTTCCAGAGATTTATGACAGATAATAGTGTTACAATGTCACTATTGATACATTTTAAAAATGTTTGTTTTGAAACCGCCATATCCTACTTGTACCTATAGCCCTATAACTTGCAAAAAAAAGCACGTAAACACTGGGTATTTTTAAACTCAGGACAAAATTTTGAATCTATTTAGCAGTTTTTTTCATTCGCTTTTGTAGATGAGTAAAAGATTTTCCTAGTAAGTCAAAAAACATATATTTTTTCATTTTTTTAAAATTAAATTACATGAGATTATATAAATAATGGTATGTAAAGAAAGCCCCTTTTGTCCTGAAAAAAACAATATATAATTTGTATGGGAACAGTAAATGAGAGAGCGGAAAATTACAGCTAAACACAAACACCAGAAAAGTGTAAAAAGAGGCCTGGTTGCAAATGTACAACATCGCAAAAACAGTCCAGTCCTTAAGGGGTTAAAGTTTATCTTATTTACATTTATTATGTGTATTTACTTTTATGTTTCTGTTTCTTTTAGGCAGTTATCCAATCTTGTAATATGGCTAATATTGCCCAGTTCTTTTTTATTTTTTATTTATTTTTTTTAAACCTCCTCCAAACATGGCTGCTGCAGCCCATCACATGGCTTGCAGCAACCAATTATAATCCTCTTCCATCGAGGCCACTGCTCACTTCATTGTCCCTCCTTCATCTGGTCCCCCCTTATATCTTACTTCACTGCTTAGGTATGTGGCCAAATCCAAATCCAGTTCCCAGAACTACAAAGTGGGTGGCCATTTTGGATTGTCTGACATAGTTTGCTGCCTCCATTTTTATTAGCGCTAAACCTGTTCCCTTTTTACTGCATCCACTACACACATTCTACATCCACTATTTACACACCACATTCAGTACACAAACACTTCATCCTTGTAGGCGAACACAGAATGGGCCCTGTGGGCGGGCTTGGGGGCAGGCACTTTGGGCGACCCTGTGGACAAACTCTGGACAACCCTGTGGGGGGGCTTGGGGGTTTAGCCCCGGGGGCCTATAACTTGAGCTGTGTTAGTGGCCCCAAAACTCCTGATGACAGCCCTGCACTTGGGTTCTTAGCCTGTGTTGCGACTTAAAGACAGCCAAGTGATCAGGAAGAAAATAATGTACACATTGTGCATAGTAGATTCAAACAAAATGCCTTTATTTCTTAATTTAAATTTCTTGGCTTGGACTGTACAGCAAGGGCAATTGTGACAACCTACTGGTTTGCTTGGAGAGAAACTCGGTTGCAGTAGAATGGCAACCCCTTACCAGGTGCCTAAAAGTAAAAGGGGAGCCTGGGAGATCTATGAGGGCATGGGTGCCTTTATTTACAGAGGAAGCAATGAAGCCAGAAAGAAGCAGAAAGGAAGAGGTCAGGTGGTTCGATGGTCAAGGCTGGCAGCAAAGAAGCAAGGTCAAGAGTCCAGATATCCCGAGTCTCCTGATAGGTCCAGGAGGCTCCTGCATATTTAATGTGGTTCCCAGCCACCTGCATACCATGTGTAATATCACAGAAATTAAACACACAGTCTGACATAAAATGCATGTGTTTAATTTCCAGGATATTACACATTAAAAATGCCCCCTACTCATTACCCACCTGAACTCATATTGATCCTGATCAAGAGCCTGGTCGTTTGGGATGAAGGAGGCTGAAGCCAGGGCCACAGGAAGTATAGAGAGGCTGGAGTGAGCTGCTGCTGCATGCTCACTCCCATTAGCCTCAGCCCAGACCCCAAAAGGTAAGCTAACAGGTGGCTGCAATGTATGTCAGATTTGTGTGTGTATTTGTGACAGTGTGTGAATGTTAGTGTGTGTATCTGAGTGCCTGTGCCAGTGTGTATCTGTGTATGTGTGTGCCAGTGTGTGTGTATATGTATCAATGTATGTATCTATGTATCTTGCCATATGTATCATGTCAGTGTGTATATGTGCCAGTGTGTGTATCTGAGTGTCTGTGTATGTGCCAATGTGTATATGTGTGTTTCTGCTTGTGTGTGTGTGTATATATTTGTGTGCAAGTGCCAGTGTGGGTATTTGTGTGTGTGCCTGTTTGAGGACGTGTGTGTATCTGTGTGTGAGTCAATGTGTGTATCTAGGTGTGTGTGTACCTGAATGTCTGTGTATGTGCTAGTGTGTGTTTGTGTGTATGTGCCAATGTGGGTATCTGTGTGCGTATGTCTGTTTCAAGGTGTGTGCATGTGTCCTTGTGTTAATAGTGTGTGTAAATAGTTGTAATATGTTGTGTGTGACTGCATGGGGGGAGAGGAGGGTCCGCATGTGGGAGAGTGCATGTGGGGGGGATGCAGCCACTCTGAAATGAGTTTTTGCATGTTGGGATGTCTGTGTATTTGTGTGTATGTGCCAGTGTGGGCATATGTGTGTATGTACTAGTGTCTGTATGTGCCAGTGAGCATCTGTATGTGCCAGTGTGGGCATCTGCACTGGCATACATACCGCGGTCGCAGGGATTGCAGCTGCGACCAGGCCCGTCACTCCAGGGTCCGGCTGCACGTTCAAGGGACTCTCGCTGATAGCTGGGATGAGTGTTGTGCAGTCAGTTCCTCCCAGCTGTGATGTCCTGCTGTTAAAGCGCCACAGTGCTCACCCGGGCCCCCTGGAAATCCAAAGTCATCGGGTGGCCCATGCTGATAGGGCCACCCGATGACTTTGGATTTCCAGGGGGCCCGGGTGAGCGCTCTGGCGCTTTAACAGCAGGACATCACAGCTGGGAGGAACTGACTGCATGTCACTCATCCCGGCTATCAGCGAGAGCCCGCGCGGGAGGAAGGAAAGCCTGAGCCACCACTGGACCCCAGGGAAAGTCACCCTCCTGCACCTAAAAGGTAGGAAACAGGAGGGTGACAAACATGTTGTATATGTGTGTTTTTGTTTGTATGTATATGTGTGTGTATTTGTGTCGTGTGTCTGTGTGTGTATGTGTCTCTGTATGTATGTGTCTGTCTGTATGTGTCTCTGTATGTATATGTGTCTGTATGTATGTGTGTCTGTATGTACCAGGGTGCATATTTGTGTGTATGTGCCAGTGTGGGCATCTGTGTTTGGATGTATGTGCCAGTGTGTGTTACTGAGTGTGTATGCATTTGTGTGTATGTGCCAGTGCATGTATCTGTGTGTCAAGTTGTGTATATTTGTGTGTGTATCTGTGTGTCAAGGTGTGTGCATGTGTCTGTGTGTAAATAGTAATAGTAATATGATGTGTGTGTGTGTGTGTGTGTGTGTGTGTGGGGCATGGGTAGGGGTATTGGGGGAGGGGTGCAGCCACCTCCCTGAAATTAGTTTTTGCAAATCCATGAATAGGTAGAAGGATTCCAGAGGCCAGAGGTTGGAGACAAAAAGCGTCATCAGGATCAAAGCCAAAGATCAGAAGCTGAAAAATGTTACCAGGAATCAGGAACCAGGGGCAAGAATCAGAAACCAGGAACAAGAATCGGGAACTAGGAAAAAGAATCAGAACCAGGATCAGATCAGAATCAGGATCAGAAACCAGGAACAAGAATCAGGAACCAGGATGCTGGGAGACTGAGGCAAGCACCAGAACAACGAAGCACTGACCAAGTGCAGTGCTTGGAAATTTATAGTGAGATCTACTCATGTGACAAGCCCCACCTCCTGGAAGGCAGTACTCCTGGTGGGATGAGACACATGACCGGGCAGTTAACTTAAATGGGTATACGTTATTTAGGAAGGATAGGAAAAACAAGAAGGGTGGTGGGGTATGTTTGTATGTCAACCATGAGTTAAAGTCAAATCTTAGGCATGTGGAGTGTGACGAGGAAAATGTGGAAGCTTTATGTGTAGATATCTGCTTGGGGCAAACAAAGGGAATTATTGGTTGGGATATGTTATAAACCACCAAATGTAGATATTAATGAGGAAGAACTGCTGTTAGAGCAAATTGGGAAAGCTGCAAATCAGGGTAACTTTAATTATTGAAGATTTTAATTAACCGGACATAAATTGGGATAGAGGGACTAGTACTTTAGCAAGGGGAATCCAGTTTTTGAATGTGTTAAATTACAACTTTGTCATAACTGGTACAAGCACCAACTAGATGCATGTCTGGATCTCGTTATAACAAACAATGTTGATCTTTTAACCAACATTCAAGTAGGGGGAGCATTTGGGAAATAGTGATCACAATATGGTAACTTTTGAAATAAACTCAAAAAAGCAAAAGCACATGGGGTATATTAAAACGTATAATTTAAAAAAAGCCTCCTTCATGATAAAACCACTGAGGAAACTATTCAAACAAATATTAGAAAGGTACATTTCACAGTATGTACCATTGGGTAATAAATATAAAAGAAACAAATTAAAACCAATGTGGCTTAGTAGAGAAGTAAACAAGAGATTAAAAATAAGAAAAGTGCATTTAAAGCATTTAAATCGGACAAATCAGAGGCATCCTATAAAAGATTTAGGGAAGCCAATAATACTTGCAAAAAGGCAATTAAAGTGGCTAAACTAGAAAATGAGAAATTGATAGCCAAATAATGCAAAACCAACCCTAAACATTTTTTCAAGTACATCAATTCTAAAAAAATAAAAAATGAAAGTGTAGGTACACTGAAAACAGAGATGGGTCTGTTAGTTAATGAAGACCAGGAAAAGGCAGAAAGTTTAAATAACTATTTTTCTTCAGTTTATATTAATGAGGATCCTATGGCAAGAGATAAGCAAATGATTGCTGCAACAAACTTTCAGATAACTTGTGATTGAATAAGCTGAGACAAGGTGCTACAGCTATTAACGAAAATTAATGTAAATAAAGCTCCGGGGCCTGACGGTATCCACCCACAATGTACTTAAGGAGCTAAGTGGGGAAATAAGTGAACCTCTGTATTTAATTTTTCAAGATTCTTTTGTTTCTGGTATTGTACCGGAGGATTGGAGAAAGGCAGATGTTGTTCCTATATTTAAAAAGGGTTCAAAATCCTTGCCTGGAAATTATAGACCTGTGAGCTTAACTTTTGTGATTGGGAAATTATTTGAATGGCTATTAAGGGATAATATTCAGGAATTCATTAGGAAGAACTTTATTAGCAATAATCAGCATGGTTTTATGAAACATAGGTCATGTCAAACTAACCTAATTGCATTCTATGAAGAAGTAAGTAGAAGTATAGATCAGGGTGTTGTAGTGGATGTGATCTACTTGGATTTTGCCAAGGCATTTGATACAGTTCCTCACAATAGGTTAGTCTTCAAACTAAAAGAAATTGGTCTAGATGAATATTCCAATGTTCTTGGGTAGAACATTGGAATAAGGATAGAGTACAATGAGTTGTCATTAATGGTAAATTTTCAAGCTGGACAAAAGTGGTAAGTGGTGTCCCTCAGGGTTCTGTTTTGGGACCGCTTCTATTTAACATATTTATAAATGATCTTGAAATGGGCATTGAAAGCCATGTATCAGTGTTTGCAGATGACACAAAACTTTGTAAAGTAATAAAATGTGAGCAGGATATTGCCTTGCTGCAGAGGGATTTGGATTTGATTGGGGGACCGGGCACTAAAATGGCAGATGAAATTTAACGTAGAGAAATGCAAAGTTATGCACTTCGGGGTTAAGAATGCACAAGCAATTTACACCCTAAATGGTAGTGAACTAGGTATAACCACACAGAAGAAGGATTTGGGAATTGTTATAGACAACAAATTAGGCAGCAATATGCAATGTCAATCTGCCGTTGCTAAGGCCAGTAAGGTTTTGTCATGTATAAATAGGGGCATAAATTCTCGAGATGAAAATATAATTTTGCCGCTTTATAAATCGCTGGTAAGACCACACCTTGAATATGCTGTGCAATTTTGGGCACCTGTCCTTAAGAAAGATATCATGGCACTAGAAAAAGTGCAGACGAGCTACAAAATTGATAAAAGGAATGAGGGATTTTAGTTAGGAAGAAAGGTTAAAAAATCTAAATCTCTTTAGTTTGGAAAAACCGCGCCTGAGAGGGGATATGATAACATTATACAAATATATTTGGGGCCAGTACAAACCATTATCTGGAAATCTATTCATAAACAGGGCTATACATAGGACACAAGGTCACACATTTAGGCTGGAAGAAAGGAGATTTCATCTAAGGCAAAGAAAAGTTGTTGTTTTTTTACAGTAAGAGCAATAAGGATATGGAATGCTTTGCCTGAAGAGGTGGTTTTGTCAGAATTTATACAGATGTTTAAACTGCAATTGGATAAATACTTGCAAAAACATGCAAAATTGGAAGCGCTTCAGACTGGGTTTTTTTTTGCCTTCTTTTGGATCAACAGCAAAAACATATGTGAGGAAGGCAAGTCTCTTTTCAGCTATGTAACTATGTAACCTGGCTCCATCTTGGTTGCACCAAGGCTCCATTCACTTGCTCCTTAACCCCTTAAGGACACATGACATGTGTGACATGTCATGATTTCCTTTTATTCCAGAAGTTTGGTCCTTAAGGGGTTAAACACCATTACCCCATCTAGACCAGCTCTACATACCATGCAAACAATGACATGGCATCTGCCATTTTACTATGGAGGCACCATCATGGAGACTGGCACCAATGGAGGACACCGAAACAAGATAGCTGGGAGCACCAGAGCAGCAGCCACTGAGGACCCTCTATCAGGATGCCGCAGGTACACTGGAGTTTGTAGCTGCTGGCTGACTCTATGCAAGGAAGATACTGACAGGATGGCACTTATGTGTTTCATTCCTTATTGGCACATCATTAGAGACCCTGTTTTGTTTGTTTTTTTTGAGTCTTACAACTTTGAGGTGCTTTCAAGAAGCTGATTTAACAGTTTCAGACCCCTTTGTACAATAATATCTAATATCCCGCATGATGGCGTAGATTGAATGGGCGTGTTGTACCTCTGTGAAGCTGAGTGAGCGAGGCAGGTGATGTAGCAGGGAGGTTTCTCTGATCCGAGTCAATCCAGGAGCATTTTAGGGCTCCAACAC
>OW240913.1:254935335-254960776 GCA_933207985.1 Pelobates cultripes
GCAAATCAGGGTAACGTTAATTATTGGAGATTTTAATTAACCGGACATAAATTGGGATAGAGGGACTAGTACTTCAGCAAGGGGAATCCAGTTTTTGAATGTGTTAAATGACAACTTTGTCATAACTGGTACAAGCACCAACTAGATGCATGTCTGGATCTCGTTATAACAAACAATGTTGATCTTTTAACCAACATTCAAGTAGGGGGAGCATTTGGGAAATAGTGATCACAATATGGTAACTTTTGAAATAAACTCAAAAAAGCAAAAGCACATGGGGTATATTAAAACATATAATTTAAAAAAAGCCAATTTTAATAAGATTAGGGCAGCTCTACAACATATCGACTGGCATAAACTCCTTCATGATAAAAACACTGAGGAAAAATTGAAACTATTCAAACAAATATTAGAAAGGTACATTTCACAGTATGTACCATTGGGTAATAAATATAAAAGAAACAAATTAAAATCAATGTGGCTTAGTAGAGAAGTAAACAAGAGATTAAAAATAAGAAAAGTGCATTTAAAGCATTTAAATCGGACAAATCAGAGGCATCCTATAAAAGATTTAAGGAAGCCAATAATACTTGCAAAAAGGCAATTAAAGTGGTTAAACTAGAAAATGAGAAATTGATAGCCAAAGAATGCAAAACCAACCCTAAACATTTTTTCAAGTACATCAATTCTAAAAAAAAAAAAAATGAAAGTGTAGGTACCCTGAAAACAGAGATGGGTCTGTTAGTTAATGAAGACCAGGAAAAGGCAGAAAGTTTAAATAACTATTTTTCTTCAGTTTATATTAATGAGGATCCTATGGCAAGAGATAAGCAAATGATTGCTGCAACAAACTTTCAGATAACTTGTGATTGAATAAGCTGAGACAAGGTGCTACAGCTATTAACGAAAATTAATGTAAATAAAGCTCCGGGGCCTGACGGTATCCACCCACAATGTACTTAAGGAGCTAAGTGGGGAAATAAGTGAACCTCTGTATTTAATTTTTCAAGATTCTTTTGTTTCTGGTATTGTACCGGAGGATTGGAGAAAGGCAGATGTTGTTCCTATATTTAAAAAGGGTTCAAAATCCTTGCCTGGAAATTATAGACCTGTGAGCTTAACTTTTGTGATTGGGAAATTATTTGAATGGCTATTAAGGGATAATATTCAGGAATTCATTAGGAAGAACTTTATTAGCAATAATCAGCATGGTTTTATGAAACATAGGTCATGTCAAACTAACCTAATTGCATTCTATGAAGAAGTAAGTAGAAGTATAGATCAGGGTGTTGTAGTGGATGTGATCTTCTTGGATTTTGCTAAGGCATTTGATACAGTTCCTCACAATAGGTTAGTCTTCAAACTAAAAGAAATTGGTCTAGATGAATAAGCCAATGTTCTACCCAAGAATAAGGATAGAGTGCAATGAGTTGTCATTAATGGTAAATTTTCAAGCTGGACAAAAGTGGTATGTGGTGTCCCTCAGGGTTATGTTTTGGGACCGCTTCTATTTAACATATTTATAAATGATCTTGAAATGGGCATTGAAAGCCATGTATCAGTGTTTGCAGATGACACAAAACTTTGTAAAATAATAAAATGTGAGCAGGATATTGCCTTGCTGCAGAGGGATTTGGATTTGATTGGGGGACTGGGCACTAAAATGGCAGATGAAATTTAACGTAGAGAAATGCAAAGTTATGCACTTCGGGGTTAAGAATGCACAAGCAATTTATACCCTAAATGGTAGTGAACTAGGTATAACCACACACAAGAAGGATTTGGGAATTGTTATAGACAACAAATTAGGCAGCAATATGCAATGTGAAATGGAAAAATCAATTAAAGTATTGATTATTTCTTTGTGTATCTGCCCCTGGCCAAATCAATGAAACAATGCGTGCACGCTCCCTGAAGTAATTCACACCAGACACAGGTTCCAGGTTGTTGAATAACTTGAGGAATGTTTATTCAGAGGGGACGGCAAGTCCCTTTTAAAGCAAAATTACATCATAAGCATTGTCAGAGATAACATGGAATAATACATCAATAATTGGTTAGGTGTTAAGTGGTTGCTTCAATGCTCTGCCTACTGTAGGTGATGTCACCGGGGCCATGAGGGTCTCCCACGGTTTCCCGGTGCCATCTTGGTGCACAAGGTAGTTAGTCGATGTTAGGAAGGAGAAAGGGAAAGGGGGGGGGGAAAGGAGCTAGAAGCTTCTAGCAGCCATCTTAATTATAACGTGTGTGCTTAGCTATATATATATATGTATCGTGAAATGAGTAAATAGACATTTTTCACTAACTAGGAAATATGTGTAGACCTTATTTCCACAACAGTCCCCCCTAAAATGGCTATTTACCATAACAACTGCTACTGTCCCTAATATGTCCCTAGTTGCCTGCAACCTATCTGCCTTAACTAGCATCGAACACTTCACTCCGCGGGTAACCCGCAGTGGCTAGTCCACTACATCTCCACACGTGAGACTCGCCAGTTAAGACAGACGCTTTCCCTATACTGTCCCTACAGGAAAGCAGTTGTTTGTTTGAACTGATGTGATTGAAGGGGTGTATGTGGAGTATCATCTTCGAGGTCTGTGATGTCTTGGTGTATGAAAGTAGGGGTCACGTCATCTATAGTCTTGTCTACCGCTTTCTGTAGATACTTCTGTATGCAGGGGAATATGCAACAGGTCAGAAATAAGAAAATGACGATCATTATGAGAACAGCTGTCCCCACCTGGAAGAGGGTCCTTTGCCAATCATTCATCCATCCAAACCATCTGTCCCAAGTGTCGATGACTCCTGAATTTTTCTTTAGCTCGTCTGCAAGACTATCTAGCTTCTCTATGGCCATAGTCACCTTACCATTGGGCCCAGTGTTGTCTGGAATGTATGTGCAGCATGTCATGGTCTCAGGGAGGATTTTACATACACCCCCTTTCTCAGCTAAAATCATATCTAGGGCCATTCTGTTCTGAAATGTCATTTGGGTAGTGGCTTGTAATTGCTCTGCCAGGCCCTGTAGGGCATCCCTAGTGTAGTTGACAAAACGCTGTTGATTATAGTAAATATAGTTAATCCAATTGACATTTTTGTTAGCAGTTATCATTGGAATTAGGGACTCAAATCCTGCAGCCACTTCATCTCTTGCTTTGAATTCGTTAGGCACCCCCCTTGGCACACCTATGGCATCAATATACACATGGGGGTCGAAACTCCCTCGAATAGGAGTCTCTCGTTTGGTTCTAGAGTGTACATGTGTGAGGTTTAACGTGTTATGGTCACCATCTGGAATGATATGGATAGGCATTATGACTTTAGTTAGGGCACACTCCCCCCACCATTGCCCAATTAATTGGGACCTCAATTGTTTATCCCCACATAACCAATAGATATCACCGATTGTCTTTGTGTGGTTCATTAGCAGTGATACGGGTGGATTATGGTAAGTTGAGCAATATCCTGATGGGAATTTGCCCAGATACAAACCGGTGTTTTTAGATATTGTATAACATGTGTAATTACCTGGGTAGATGGTGACTCCATCAGGTGGTTTTACATGTCCGTGAGTGATCGGGTAAATTCTCTTCCACGATTCACATGTCGAGGAGTTGGTGACGGACTGTGTGTAAAGGCTCAGAACACATGATTCTACTTCAGGAGGCAAATTCAGAGGAACTGTGCCCAGATGGGGCCTGGCTCCTCCACACACGTAACAATTGGTCTTATTATGTGAGTTGGCATTATACCTCATCCATTCTAGCCATAAATTTGTGTCTGAAAAACCAGTTTCCACTGCCATAGTGTCTTCAAAGGTGGGGTTGGCTATAGCTACCATGTCATGTAGGGTCTTAATATGTGGTTTTAATGGGTTAACGATCATGTGAGTGGTCCCTACCCAGTCGGGGGAGGTGAGCATGTCTTGTAGGTAGAATGTCCCCAGTGCATTGTGTGAGCCACCTCCCTTCCAGTACATCCCCATCACATATTCCCCCGCGTCCCTTGGACTAGGGTGTTCTATATTCAAGGTAAGTTTAATGGGAGTTGACCCTGTGGGTTTACTAAGAGTCATTCTAGAAAGTAGGGGCTTCCCGTCTTTGTCAAGTCTGTCTAGTGCAACCTGAGGTCTGTAGCCCCATGGTCTACCTGTATTCCACCCGGCAGCTTTCCATGAACTACAGTGGTGTCCCCAAGCTCCTCCAGTCACACAAATGTATGGGTCCTTTTTGTTAGGTATGTCCTTGTATATGGCTGCATGTTGTGTCTGTGGGAATGTACAGGTAACTATGTCACAGTAATCAAAGGTGTATGTAGCTACATCAGTATCAGAAGAATTGTACCAGAAAGTGTAAACATGATTATCTTTGGTTATGGCCACTTGTTGGGCCCAGGCAAAATGCAACAATATAAGAAAACACGAGACACATAATAAATTCATGTTTCAACAAGATCAGCTTCTTCTGGAGCAGGCACTTTTTTGCAATGTGAAGCGTGTATCCAGGAACTTTTTCCAGCTAGTTTAACTGACGTTGCTGTAATCAGGAGCACTTGATAAGGACCATCAAATCTCGGTTCTAGGGTGTGTTTCCTGAGGAACTTCTTAACCATAACCCAATCACCCGGAAGCAGCTTGTGTGTACCTGTATTCGACTCAGGATCTGGAATAGAAGAAAACACTTGGGCATGTATCTTGGTCAAGGCATGTGAAAGGGCAGTCACATAGTCTACCATAGCGTCTGACTGAATCTGAAGCTGTTGGGGAAAGTAGCAACCTAACCTGGGTGCTGTACCAAACAAAATATCATAAGGTGACAAACTGTATTTTCCTCTGGGAGTGTACCTTACACTGAATAACGCTAGTGGGAGACTCTCAGGCCAGGGCATGTTAGTTTCTTGTGACATTTTAAGCATTCTGGCTTTCAAAGTGCCATTCATGCGCTCTACCTTACCACTACTCTGTGGGTGATATGGTGTGTGGAATGCAAGGGTCACCCCCAGTGCTGACCAGACTTCCCGTGTTAGCGAGGCAGTGAAGGAGGTCCCCTGGTCACTTTCAATCACTTCTGGAACTCCATAGCGGCAAACAATTTCTGTCAAAAGATACTTGGCTGTAGTTCTCGCGGTGAGGTTAGTCACTGGGAAGGCCTCTGGCCATCCTGAAAACATGTCCACCATGACTAATGCATATTCATAACGTCCACTCTTTGGCATCTGAATGTGATCAATCTGGATCCTCTGAAAGGGATATTGCGGCTTGGCTAGGTGATTAGGTGCGGTCTTTATAATCTTTCCAGGATTGCATTTAGCACATATAGTACATGACTTACAGTAATTCTGTGTTAAGGTGGTGATGCCTGGTGCTTCGAAATATTTGTCAATCAGTGAATTCATCAGGAGTTTTGACAGGTGAGCTGGCCCATGGGCCCATTGGACCACCGCTGGGTACATACTTCTGGGTAGGCAGAACTTGAGATTAATGGTGTAAACATCATCACGGAGTACAGCTCCTTTGTTCTTCCAACCTTGTTTTTCTTGGGGAGTAGCAGCAGCTTGCTGTTCCTTCAGAAGCCTGAGGTCTGTAGGCAATGTTTGCATAGTATAGATAGGTAGTGTATCTGTGGCCACTCTTCTGTCCACTTCCCATCTTTGCCGTGCTGCCTCTTTAGCTGCTTGATCAGCTAGGTGATTGCCACGTGCTTCTTCTGTGTCTAGTCTTCCATGGGCTTTTACCTTCAGTACTGCCACCTCAGCTGGAAGTTCCAATGCGTCCATCAGCTCTGCAATGGCTGCCCCATGCTTTACTGGGGTACCAGTGGCCGTAAGAAATCCTCTGGTCTTCCAAATTAAGCCAAAATCATGTGCTACTCCCAAGGCATATCTTGAATCCGTGTAAATGTTGACACGTAACCCTTCAGACAATTTGCAAGCCACAGTTAGGGCTGTCAATTCAGCTTCTTGAGCAGACTTAGTTGGTTGTAGGGCAGCTGCTTGTAACACTTGACATTCTGTGGTAACTGCATACCCAGTGTGATATTGCCCTTGTTCATCAGCAAATCTTGACCCATCCACAAATAGTGTTTGGTCCGGGTTGAGTAGTGCAGCTTCATAGACAGTTGGTAGATGTGTAGTTTCCATTTTCATTTGTTCAAAGCAATCATGAGGGATATCGAGGTCACAGTCTGTGGTGAGTGGATCCTCACAGGCTTCTGTATGGTACCTGGGGTACCCAGTTGTACAGTAATTAATAGTCTTTTTGTTGATTTTCGTAGAAGTCAGTTGTTCTTGGGTCATTTGACTCCAGGTTTTGGCCATCGGGCCTAGGTCTTTCCACGAGATGTCTGGGGGTCTGGTGAGAGATATGTGTGGGATCGATGTTTCCCAATGGTGATAGAGATGTGTCACACTCTCTGGGAGGTGGACCAAGATAAGCATGGTACCTGTGAGGTCCCAAAACAAGTCAGTCAGGGTAATTTGGATTTCTTTGAGTTGGAATACTTCTGCCTCGTAATTCATATCAGGGCCTGGTTCATCCCTAATCCACAAAGTGCAATGAAGTAGGGCCACTGATTGTTCATCATGTGGAGGTGCAAGTGCAGGTAGTTGCAGATCTGTTAGAACTTCCGGGTTGATATCCAGGCTATACCAGTGGTACACAACTCCCCCCTTGGGAAGTGGCAGAAGAGTGGCCGGGTTCAGGGTTAGGCATCTCTGAAGTTTTATGTTGTCAGGTAAAAGCAATGAGGTTTGCAGGCGGAGGTGGCGTTGGGAGGAAAGGTGCTTGGGTTGAACTTGTTGCAGGATAGCAGTAATGTCATGGGGGGCCAACACTGTAAGGTGATGGCCAAGTACAAAGTCATTAGTCTTGTCCAGGAGGGCACTGGCGGCGAACACAGCACGGAGGCAAGAGGGGCTGCCCCTTGCAACAGGGTCAAGCATACAGGAAAAATAGCCAATGGGCCGTTGTCTGGACCCATGTTTCTGAGTAAGGACTCCGGAAGCATGTCCTGATTTTTCAGAGACAAACAAATTGAAAGAGAGTTGATAGTTGGGTAGGCCCAAGGCAGGAGCAGAGGCAATAGCTCTTTTCAGAGTATGGAAACAGTTAATAGTTTCTTCAGTGAGGTGAAAGGGCTCACTTCGAAGTGCATCATAGAGAGGTTGCATGAGTTTGGATGCTTCAGGTATCCAAGACCTGCAGTATGTGATGAGACCAAAGAAAGCATGAAGAGAGTGATGGGTTGCAGGTAATGGGAGTTGCAGGATAGCTTGCACCCGTTGTGAGGTTAGATGTTTGGTGCCATGGGAAAGGCAGTGTCCCAAGAAGACCACAGAGGGCCGGCACCATTGTAGCTTTGATTTTGAGGCCTTGCACCCGGCAGCAGCGAGGAAACATAGGAGATCTTCTGAGTCACGTTCTGCAATTAGCAAAGTAGGAGCACAGAGTAGAAGGTCATCAACATATTGTAGTAAAACAACATCGAGATGAGATTTCTGCCAGGGATCCAGAACCAGAGACATGGCATGAGCAAACTGTGTTGGGGAGTTCTGCGCTCCCTGGGGCATAACAGTCCAAGTATATTGTTGTCCTTCATGAGTGAAGGTGAAGAGAAAACGGCAGGAGGGATCAAGGGGAACACTGAAAAAGGCATTAGCCAGATCCACAACAGTAAAAATTGTTGAAGTTGGTGGCACTTGGGACAAAAGGGTATGAGGATTTGGAACAATAGCAGTGTCCTTTATGGTTACCTCGTTAACAGCACGGAGGTCCTGTACCATACGGTATTGGTCGGGTTGGCCCTTAACAGTTCGCTTTTTAACAGGGAAGAGAGGGGTGTTGCATGGAGATGTACACTTGGTGAGGGCACCCTTTGCAAGCAGGGTCTCAACTTGTTTGGTGATGGCTTCAGCTTGTGCTGGCTTCAGAGGATACTGAGGTCTACGAGGAGGGAGTGCACCAGGCAGGAGCTGGACCAGGACTGGGGGTACATGTAAGCGTCCAATATCATCCGGGCCGTTGGACCAAAGTTCTTGGGGGATACGATCCAGGGCACTGGGGGTGTGTGTGACCCGTGCATTCCCTGTATTGTCAGTTAGATTCAACAAAATTGGGAGTGAGCAGAGTACAGAAGTATCCTTCTGTGATAAGGGGGTAGTCAACTCAACCTGTCCATCTGCAGTAAAGGTAATGGAAGCCTGGAGCCGAGAGAGAACATCGGCACCTAGGAGGTTAATGGGGCAGGTGGAGGAAACAACAAAACGGGACAGGATATGTGAGCCTACATGTAAGAGCTTGGTAAGGGGGTTACTGCGTGGTGTACCATCCACCCCAACACAGGAGACATCAGTGTCAGATGGGAAGGAAGGGTCTGGCAGGTCTTGTTCCCTAAGGACACTACGGGCTGCACCTGTGTCAACTAAAAAGGTGGTTGGGTGACCCTGCACGGGGAGAACTACAGTAGCTAAAGGTCCTCCGCCATCCCCCGCAGACACTGCCATGGCAGGGGTTGCTGACACAGGCTTGCCAGTTACCTATTGTAATAAATCTAGGTGGGCTTGATCTGGTCCCTGGTACCGGCGGGAGGTGGAGGGAGGGTTAGCAGTATGCATGGGTGGGCGGGATGGATGGAGGGCATGGCGGGGATGAGGTTGGTTGTCTTGGAAGTCATCAGTATCATACCCTTCAGCGGAGGGCGAGGTGTATGCACGGGCTTCTGCTGCGGGGAGCCGGGCTTGGGAGTACTCAGGAGGCGGAGGGGGAGGAGGTGAAGGAGGTAACTGAGGCAACTGTGGATGGGGTAGGGCAGGGAGATAACCGGTGGAGGGGAAACTGTAACTGGTGACATGTGGATTTTGGTACCGGGGAGTCTGCTGGCGGAACACTCTAGGGTGTGGGCAATCTCTTCTAAAGTGACCTGGCTGATTACAATTAAAGCAGGTCCGGATTGTCGTGACAGAACGGTCACGGGAGAAAGGAATTGGCGCAGGCAGTGTCGGGGGGGGCTGGGTGTACTGTTGGGGAAGCATTTGAGGACCCTGGCTTGGACCTGCGAATGGGGTGGAGGTAGCATACATCAGAGGACTGGGTCTACGTTGTGTAGGTAGCAAAACAGATTCTAAGCCCTTGGCAACCAGCAAAAGAGTGTCCAGTGGAATAATTCTATACTCAGGCCGAGCTAAGATTAACCCCTTACGGATGTGTTCTCTAAGCCCTGCCACAAAGGCTGCAGATAGCATCTGGGTGTGTGCTTTGTTGTAAGTACTAAACCCTAAGTCTGAAAAAGTCTGAGTCAAACTAGAGTGATACTTCTCAACTGTCTCAAGTTTGTCCTGTATAATGTCATTAATGCAAGTAGCCTGATCTGCTAGTTTATCCTGTGCCCAAGCACGAAGCTGTTCACAAAAAATTTCACCAAAACGAAAGTCAGTATCAGAAGTAAGTGGAGCGTCATTAAAGCTCCGTTCCATGATTGGCCAGTATGCATCACCGGCTTTGATTTCACATAGACTGATAAGATCCCGCCAAGCAGCGGAGTACGTTTTACGGATCTGAGCCATCCGGCGGAAAAAGGGCATAGGGTGTTTTTCAGGATCAGGGAGTGAGGTCACAAGGGTAGCAGCTTGGGAAGGGTTAAAGGTAACATACATAGGCGGTGCACCATCCGCACCATGGTTGATCGGGATGTAACCTTGAGGGATAGTGTGCTGTTGGGGGAGCCTATTCACCCCCACTTGGGGTGAATTCTGGTCAACCACAACAACCTCTTCGGGCAACACTGGGCCACGGCGGAGGGTAGCCTCAGGGGTAGCTGTAGCGGGGACAACAGGGAGGGCTGTGGTAGGTGAGGTAACTGGGTGGAAACCCGAGGCCTGGGGGGAGGCACCCATTGCATAGGGCTGGTCAGATGTCCCAGACACCTCGGATCCAACCACCATGATTGGGTAACTAGGACTGGCGGAAGGGACACGAGGGACCAAAGCCGTGGAAGGGGCTGTCACAGGGGCCGGGTGGGTTGGGCGTGAAAGGTGTGTATTTAGGACATGTGCAAGGGCGGAGATTGGATCGGAGGGCTCGGGGACTTCGGCAGGAGACAAGGGTGGGGTCGGAGGCTCGGGGGGAGGGGGAGGAGGAAGAGGAGGTACGTCAATGGGAGGCGGTACGGGGATCGCGGAAGTAACTAGGGAAGTAACAGCAGTGAAGACGGCGGATATTGAGCCGGACAGGTCATTGGTCATGTGTGTGTCAGGGGTCACGGGGGAAGGGGTCGGAGGGACGGGACCAAGGGCCTGTGTCAAGGTCGGGGGTGCAGGGATGTCGGGAGGTGATAACAGGGGAAAAGAGGCCGGGGGGATGGCGACGGGAGGTTGGGTTAGGGTGGTGAGGGCGGAGATCAGGGACGGCAAATCGGCCGCGGGAGTAGGAGGCAACAAGGCAGAGGGGGCTGGGGCTTCAGGAGGAGGTAACGCTGGAGGAGGAGTTGGAGGGGTGACGGCAATGGGTTGGGTTAGGGCGGTGAGGGCGGAGATCAGGGACGGCAAATCGGCCGCGGGAGTAGGAGGCAACAAGGCAGAGGGGGCTGGGGCTTCAGGAGGAGGTAACGCTGGAGGAGAAGTGAGAGGATCCTTGAGGATGGGAGGGGTATCTGTGGATAAGGGGCCGGAGGTAAAGGAACCGGGACTAACGGGCTGAACAAGATTCATGAGAGCGGAGAGTAGGGATGGGGGATCTTTGGAAGATGAGGGGGAGGAGGAGAGGGGATGAGAAGGAGTGGGGGACAATGGGGGTGCAGGGGTAGGGGTCACGGGGTTTCCTGAGGATACCGGAGAAGAAGAGTCGACCGGGGGACAGGGGTCCGGGGAGACGGGGTCGGTTGGGTAGGTAGGAGCGGGGGGCGTAGGACGTAGGACGGACGGAGAGGGTGAAGGAGCGGGGACTACTAGGGAAGGGGTACTCAAAGTGGAGAGGGACTGAGAAGAGGAGGGGGATGGAACTTCCATGGTCGAGGCGGGAATAGTCGGGGCAGTGCTCGGGGTGAGGACTGGCGCTGGGAAAGGTAACGAAGGGCATGGAGGTGGGGGGGCTCCGATGGACATGACGGAATGATGGTTGAAAGAGGGGGTCTGGTCACAGGAGGGTTGGGGCATGGGAGTGGGTGGGAACGAGTGATGTGGCACTGAGAAATAGTAAGCTCCGTCTACACCGAGTACGGGACATAGGGGAGTGGGGGCTGAAGGCACACCCCCGGGGGGTGGGGGCTGAGCTGTGACGGGAGAAGCAGGGCGGGAATTTACTGTTGCGCTCTGGGCGCCATCATAGGGTGGTGGCCGTGGAACAATGGAAACTACATCATCATTGTGAACACTCCTATGGTAAACATGCACAATTTGCCCTTCAAATTCCAACTCTTCCTCGACCCATCCTTCCCGTTTCAAACCTCTGGCTACACGATACCAAGCCTCTGCAACCTTTGTCAGTCCGTTATCCAATAATAAACCTTCCTTATCTATGAGTAGCTTTCTCCAAAACTCCGGTTGCAATCTCCCACTGGGTAACATCTGAAAGCCACACACCTTAGCAATCTTTTTAAGTTTCATCATAGCATCTTCCCCTGCCCTTTCTTTCACAATATCACAAGCCAATAAGCCTTTAGCAGGTCTAGCATGTTCCTGCCCCATCTTGACCAAACAAAGCGTGCCACTCGTTAAAGACAGATGGATAGAGGAGGTATAAGAAAGGAGGGGAGAAGGAGTGTCTACAGTGCTCGACTGCCACGAGAACTTGAGCCCCGTGCGTCTTCCCCAAACGTAGACTAGTCACGGAGATCCGCCCACCCGGGGTGGTGGTCACGGACGGGAGCGAATGAGCGTGGGTGACTAACACAGCTCTGGGCAACAGGCACAGGAGAGATAAAGCACAAAAGAAAAGATGAACGTGGCTGCGCTAATGAGAAGACATTTGCAAAAATCACAAACATATAAATGAGCATAGACTCCGGAGTCCAGAACTAACCACACAATACACACGCACACACCAAGGGTACCCACGCTGTAACAACAATTAAACAAGAACCACAGAATGACAGAGAGTAAAATGGCCATGTACATGTTAATGACACCAGTGCTGAATAAACGAAGTATAGCAATCCTCAGCCTTCACCCACCAGGCTGGTCCCAGTATAACACAAGTATTAATGAGAGCACAGTAATAAACAAACAAAATCCCAGCCAAAATCCCAGCCCCACCGGCTGTAATGCGTTCCCTGCCCGCTAGGCAGTCAAGCTAACTTAAAATCCCAGCCCCTCCGGCTGTAAAATCCCAGCCCCACCGGCTGTAATGCGTTCCCTGCCCGCTAGGCAGTCAAGCTATCGTCTTTTAAAAAGGGGGAAAACACACACTCCGGCCGTCACACACATTCAAACAAATACAGGAGGCAGATAGACAATCGACAGGTTCACCTTAAAAGGCACACCGGATGAGTTAATTACCTGTCTCTAGTAGCCTTCTGGAAGCCGGAAGTGGACTCGGAGACAGACCGACACAAAACAGGAGAATAACACAGGCAACGGCTGTATTATGGAGGTGATCAGGCTCCGCTTGTCCCACTTTCCGGAGGTCCGCTCCGGTCCGTTGGTTCCGGCCCTCCGAACCGGCCCTCCGGTGGCCCCACGTTGGGCGCCAATTGAAATGGAAAAATCAATCAAAGTATTGATTATTTCTTTGTGTATCTGCCCCTGGCCAAATCAATGAAACAATGCGTGCACGCTCCCTGAAGTAATTCACACCAGACACAGGTTCCAGGTTGTTGAATAACTTGAGGAATGTTTATTCAAGGGGGACGGCAAGTCCCTTTTAAAGCAAAATTACATCATAAGCATTGTCAGAGATAACATGGAATAATACATCAATAATTGGTTAGGTGTTAAGTGGTTGCTTCAATGCTCTGCCTACTGTAGGTGATGTCACCGGGGCCATGAGGGTCTCCCACGGTTTCCCGGTGCCATCTTGGTGCACAAGGTAGTTAGTCGATGTTAGGAAGGAGAAAGGGAAAGGGGGGGGGGAAAGGAGCTAGAAGCTTCTAGCAGCCATCTTAATTATAACGTGTGTGCTTAGCTATATATATATATGTATCGTGAAATGAGTAAATAGACATTTTTCACTAACTAGGAAATATGTGTAGACCTTATTTCCACAACACAATGTCAATCTGCCGTTGCTAAGGCCAGTAAGGTTTTGTCATGTATAAATAGGGGCATAAATTCTCAAGATGAAAATATAATTTTGCCGCTTTATAAATCGCTGGTAAGACCACACCTTGAATATGCTGTGCAATTTTGGGCACCTGTCCTTAAGAAAGAAAGATATGGCACTAGAAAAAGTGCAGACGAGCTACAAAATTGATAAAAGGAATGAGGGATTTTAGTTTGGAAAAACCGCGCCTGAGAGGGGATATGATAACATTATACAAATATATTTGGGGCCAGTACAAACTATTATCTGGAAATCTATTCATAAACAGGGCTATACATAGGACACAAGGTCACACATTTAGGCTGGAAGAAATGAGATTTCATCTAAGGCAAAGAAAAGTTGTTGTTTTTTACAGTAAGAGCAATAAGGATATGGAATGCTTTGCCTGAAGAGGTGGTTTTGTCAGAATTTATACAGATGTTTAAACTGCAATTGGATAAATACTTGCAAAAACATAACATACAGGGCTATAATTTCTAATTAGTGGGGTAATAGCTGCTTGATCCAAGGAGACATCTGACTGCTATTTTGGGGTCAAGAAGGAATTTCTTCCTAGTTTGTTGCAAAATTGGAAGCGCTTCAGACTGGGTTTTTTTGCCTTCTTTTGGATCAACAGCAAAAACATATGTGAGGAAGGCAAGTCTCTTTTCAGCTATGTAACTATGTAACCTGGCTCCATCTTGGTTGCACCAAGGCTCCATTCACTTGCTCCTTAACCCCTTAAGGACACATGACATGTGTGACATGTCATGATTCCCTTTTATTCCAGAAGTTTGGTCCTTAAGGGGTTAAACACCATTACCCCATCTAGACCAGCTCTACATACCACGCAAACAATGACATGGCATCTGCCATTTTACTATGGAGGCGCCATCACGGAGACTGGCACCAATGGAGGACACTGAAACAAGATAGCTGGGAGCACCAGAGCAGCAGCCACTGAGGACCCTCTATCAGGATGCCGCAGGTACACTGGAGTTTGTAGCTGCTGGCTGACTCTATGCAAGGAAGATACTGACAGGATGGCACTTATGTGTTTCATTCCTTATTGGCACATCATTAGAGACCCTGTTTTGTTTGTTTTTTTTGAGTCTTACAACTTTGAGGTGCTTTCAAGAAGCTGATTTAACAGTTTCAGACCCCTTTGTGCAATAATATCTAATATCCCGCATGATGGCGTAGATTGAATGGGCGTGTTGTACCTCTGTGGAGCTGAGTGAGCGAGGCAGGTGATGTAGCAGGGAGGTTTCTCTGATCCGAGTCAATCCAGGAGCATTTTAGGGCTCCAACACCTTACCGCTAGCTGTCTTCTATCTTCCTACTTGCAGGAAACTATATCACTGCTCTCCCGCGGGGAACTGAAAGTTTGAGACTTGCCGTAAGTAGACCCAAGCCAGAGAAACTTGTGCCGCCCTTACTAGACTCCAGGATCCACCTGGGTGCTCTCCATTCACAGACTAAATCCTGGCGTTTTGCAAATTGTAGCTGGCCTCTCCTGCTGAGGGAGGTACCTGGGGTGTGGAGTATTGAGCAGATCGCAGAAAATCTAAAGAAAGCTTATCTGTTCAAACATGCTGTTCTATTTTTTAAAGCAGTGTTAAAGGGCAATTGTCAAATGCTAATACAATGTTAAGAAAAGACTGATATGGGGTATGCCCAGTCTTTTTTAGTAGCCACTTGATCACAAACACTGGCCAAAGTTAGCGTTCATATTTGTTTGTGTGTGAAAAAAGTAAACTAAATTGAACGCTAACTTTGGCCAGTGTTTGTGACTAAGTGGCTACTAAAAAAGACTGTACATACCCCATTTGCAATACCTTGGGTTGTCTTCTTTTGCAAATGGGATGCCATCATGGGAGTAATTCTCATTTATGGGCTACCATATGCTCTCAAAGGCGACATAACCAACCTCGAATTTTCAATGTGAAAATATTTTACCCTTATATTGACCCTGTAACTTTCAAAAATGCTATAAAACCTGTACATGAGGGGTACTGTTATACTCAGGAGACTTTGCTGAACACAAATATTAGTGTTTCAAAGCAGTAAAATGTATCACAACAATTATATCATCAGTGAAAATGCCGGTTGTGTGTGAAAAATGCAAAAAAAGTCACTTTCACTGACAATATCATCGCTGTGATGTGTTTTACTGTTTTGAAACACTAATATTTGTGTTCAGTGAAGTCTCCCAAGTAAAACAGTACCCCCCATGTACAGGTTTTAGGGTGTCATAGAAAGTTACAGGGTTAAATACAGTGGTAGCAAATTAAATTCTCTGGACTTTCTGCCTGGGTTGTCAGGCAGGTCCCTTAAATTGCAATCAATAAAATTACTTAATTATGTAAAAATATTACATAAACACGCATGTAGAATTTTAATATATGCAAATTTATATATTTGAAATCTATGTGTATATTTAGGAAATTATTTATGTAATTTTGTATATGGGGATATATATATATATAGTATTATTTTGATTTATTTATATATACATAGGTGTATATATAATTTCATTCTAAGTGTATTTTGATATAAATATATATAATTAAAAAAAAAAAAATATTTTTTTAAATTTATTTTAATTTACTTACTTATATTTTATAATATATATATATATATATATATATGTGTGGAATTTAATTATAAGTGTATTTTTGAATTAATATGTATATATTAATATAAAAATACACTGAATATGACATATATATATATATTTTTTTATTTTTTTTATTTTACACTTGCATGGAGACTGCCTGTCAGCACAGACAGTCCCCCTGCAGGCAGACACTTGGACACCTATTGTGACCATGTCACTGCTCTTTTCAGTGATCACGTGGCCGCAGGGTTCTGATTTGCCATGGGGAGGCTGTCTGGCAGTCTCCCCACACCAGGAGCAATGCTAATCACCGCTGGAGAATGACTGAGCTCGGGTAAGTACATATTACCGTTATGATGGTTCAGGACCGTCACTGGTCCTCAAGGGGATTTTTCAGATGATGGTCCTGAACAGTCAGCGGTCTGTAAAGGGGTTAATGATGGGTTTGTTTTTATTATTACAATAAATTAGGTATATGAATGATTGCATGCTGTGTAAACTTACATTCAGCAAAATAAGTCTATAGGTGTACTGGTGCTTGGTGACTCGCTCAGAAGAAAAATAAACAATACAGGGATTTTCTTTTCACCAAATACTTAAAACAAAAAAAACAGAAAACAAAAATAAAAACCTGCCAAACTGTAAATTGGTGATTTCAAGTTGGCGAGTTGGCAATGAGTTTGAGTGCCAATATTTAAGTAGATAGGCAAAACATTTTTAATATTTTAAAAAAAATTTAATCGAACAACTCACTCCCCCATAACCCCACCAAATGTTTTTTTCTATAGTTAACAAAAAAAAACTGTTACCAGCTCTATGTAGGTAACATAGTCTCAATCAATTACAACATGGCAATCTCTCAGTCAAAGATGTTTCATGTGCCCCAGGCAGCAGCCAGCTAGCTAGAAGCGGTAGCAAACTAAGCATAGAATCATTGAGCCAGGATATGTCCTACCCCAGCACGACACAACAAGGCTAAAACACAGTCTCACTGCCAGTCTGTCTCCCTCAATCGCCACAGTCAAAATGTCTGGAATAATCCTGCTTGGAAGTATACAATGATCAGCCACAACAATAAAACCACCTACCTTATGACCCTAATTCCGGTTCACTTGGTGTCCTTCCTGCACCACTTTTGGTAGGTACTAAACACTGCATACTGGAACACCCCGAAAAACATCCTGCTTTGAAGATGCTCTGACCCAGAATGATTTTCTTCTTTGTAAAAACACCTTAGACACACCCTGTAATCCCTAAATCCTGGACTGGTAGGTGTGCCTTGAGGACTGGGTTGGGAAACACTGGTCTAGCCATCACTATTTGGCTCACCGTCATTCAGATTTTTTCGCTTGTCCATTTTTCCTGTTTCCAACAAATGAACTGACTGTTCACTTGCTGCCTAATATATCCCACCCCTTTGCCAAGTGTCATCGTAACCATATAACCAATGTTATTCACTTCAACATGGCAAGCTAAGCTTATTACTTGCTTCCATAATAAAAACTAAAAAACAAAAACCACAAAAAAACAACAACAACAACAAGAACTCCTCTTCAGTGCATTCCCTTTTTTGTCCTTTGTATGTCAGGAATGGCACTCTTGATCAAGAACCGAAATGAGCACATGAATGGGCTTGTATGAGTTGGTTTACCTAAGATTCTGGCATATGGCAGCTAACAAATACGAATTTTGGCTATTCACCTGATCAACCCAGATTGTAATGTATTGCAGTTAGGCCCAAAGCATATCTCCAAGTTTGGATATGATACATATATACATAACCACCCAACAGAAACACAAACATAAAAAAAAAAAAAAACCTGTCTGAACGCAGGTCTTATGTCCTTGGAACCTCTTTTCAGATTAATAATAAATGGTTTGAAGTTGTCAAAATAGCCATCAATGTTTAACAGAATATAACTGCATTCAATAGCTCTATCTGTCCATAAACACTGCACATATAAATAAGCATAAACAGATTGTATTTCTTCTGAATGGCATATGTTTATCTAAATAGATCTCCCTGTCTAGAATTGTTATACATCACAAGGTAGCAGCATAAATACCCCCTAATGATGAAGTATAGCTTGTTGTTACAGGCTCCTAATAGAAATGTAATTTGTGCCTTCCTTTTCACAGTAATTCATTCATTTTCTACAACAAGACAAATATTTATTCCTGAGTCTTAAAGCGAACAGGATAAAACGCACATAAATATTGAGTTTACAATTAAATCTGCTAAGTATCAAACATATTGGACATGTGAAGATTGTTCTAATCTATTCTTATGGCTATACCTGCTTAGTGGACCAATAAATCTTCTTCCCGGTTCTCTAATTGAAATCACTCAGCCAAGCAGATAAAAATGTGAAACAAACAAGTGGTATGGATCAGCAGTTAAGATCACTCCATATGATTCAAGTGGAAAACTTGAAAAGTCGAGTTTGATAAGGAAGATTATTTTTTACACTTGGATTACATATATATTTGAAGTTTGTACAATCTACCCCAAACACCCAAAAGTCTCTGAACAATGATGAAAGCAAGAAGGACGTCCACAAAGGCCTTAAAATTAAGTTTTAACTTATGTTTGTTTTAATTATTTTTACATTTTGATGCATTCATTTCATGCCATTCTTCTTTTACTATATCTTCTAAATCTTGAGGAAAATGTAACACAGAAATCGGGTAGTGGTGGGTCCATGTGGGAGTAGTAAGGCAAGTGCTTCGACCGAACAAGACATTTACTGACAGTATTGGACAAGCCCACCAACAATGCTGCAACATTGTGCTCTCCGGAAGCCTATTGAATGATTTATACTGGGCTTACTGCAATAAGGATTCCCTCGATTATTGCTCTTTCTCATGCTATCCTGTTGTGCAAGTCAGGACTATTAGAGGAGAGCAAGGACATAATGTCAGCTTAATATTACTAATCAAGATCACTTCTAAATAGCTCTGGATGCTGTAGAAGACAATAAGTAGTCACAGTGTGCCAAAAGCAAGCACAGAGAAGGGCTGCCTGAATAAACCAGGTTATCACTTTAAATTATCAACCAGCAGATCAACAACTCAGAAGACTAGGGCCTACTATCACATGAGAAGTGAAACAAATAGGCAATAGTGAAGGCAACTAAAAAAAACAAAATCTAGGGTAGATTACATTGGATTAATGGTATAGAAGAGTGTGTTATATGTCTGTCTTACAATAAGCTCTAAGAGATCCACCAGAATAAAGAGAAATCTAATAATTGTGGGCTGGAATTTAGACTAAAGGATCTAATATGCAGGAGTGTACCAAGATAATCATAATGTACTCTACAGTAAGTACTAGGCTAAGGGTTTGAGGACGACTCCCCCTGCCTATTCTTGGGCTAGGAAATATAGTGTAATATAATGATAACTATTTTATATATATATATATATATATATATATATATATATATATATATATATATATATATCTATTGTACATATGCATATTTAACATACATGATGTAGGACCATTTTGATGTAAACACAGTAAGAAACTCATACATGTTGTGCAACCAAGCTTCAAAGGGGCACTAAAGTCATCCAGACTATTTCAGCTCAGTGACGTAGTCTGGGTGCAGTGAGTCTGTCCTTTTAACCCTGCAGTGTTTACATTACAGTTAAATACATCCCTAATGGCTTTCATCCTGACAGCCACCAGAGGTGCTTCTGCAGCACTCACCGAGTTAAACACTAATGTGGAAGCCTATAGTGAAATATTGAATTAAATTCTTTCTGACAGGGAAGCTTGAGTGCTCACACCTCTGTTTATCATTGGTATGGACCATTGCAGAGGAGACCATGCCTTCTCAATGACGTTGTGGAAGTGAGCAGTGCTGAAAAAACCTCAGCGGTGGAAAAAGGTAAGTAAAATTTAGATTATTTTTTGGCACATGGGGTACTTATATTGCACTAGGGAAGGGACATGAGGGGGCTTATTTTCAACCAGGGGCAGGTTACACTACAGTGTTCTGTTAAACCCTGCACTGTTAATTGTTTTCTTTTTTGAATAAAGAATTAAAACTGTATGAAAGAGGATAGATGAATAACTGGTATTTAAAGGAGTACTATAAGCACCATATTAAATACAACCAGGTTTTAGTACTGACTGTATTTAATATTTAGGAATGATACTTACCTGGGTACCTTCAGGCATTTTCATTGCTTCCTGTCTTCCCAGAGCTCATATCAGTTTGTTTAATACAATGAAATGTTTGACTCATTCATTGGCAGAATTCACTTATCTGATGCACTTGGCCAGTAAGTAGATATCTACATGGGCTGTTGGCTTTTCCTGCTTGAGAAACATCCTGTAGTAGTTATAGTACTAAAAAAATGGACAAAATCGGAATTTAGTGTACAATTTGCTTTTCACGTATATCAACACAAGTAAAATTATAGAAATGTATACAATTATTGATATATAATAGTTTTTAAGATTTTATTCTTTATTTACTTAGAGGCACAGAAGCAATGCTTCTTAGAGGATATTTTATTTTTACAATATTTAATGAAGGGCCTAATCAACTTATGTTATATTTACATGAATATCTGTAATGCAATGCTCTGAAACCAGTAAAGAATCTATGTAGTATTCCCAGAGTCCTCTTCCTCGTCTTCCATCCCTGGCTGCCCACATGCAGCCATATCGTTTCTTATACAAAGGTTGCCAAGGTTGCTGTATAGAGTGAAGGGTGAGATACAGAAAACATTAACTCTGGCATAGAAGTTAGTTTCTCTATGGGAAGTAAAGCAAGAGATGGAACAAAGAGTAAGGTAAATGGCAATCTTATGTTGCATGTTTTTTTACATTTTTTAATTTATTTTTTTAAAGTACAGTACACAGCATGTAAGAAGCCACATAAGAAGCGACAGCTTTGCATACCTTGTATAGTCGTACATTAGGTATCCTTATAGAAAATAAACTAGACATATGTTGATATAAAGATAGTCAGTAATGGAGAGAAGACAGCAAAGTTTGTGTACCGGATATGACAAGAAAATTAAAAGGTAAAAAGTATAATAACAGGAAAACAATATACGAAGTACAACCCACTGCGGGCTGGGAAAACAAGTCCTAAAGAGTAAAATATTGTATGCAATATAATAATCCACAAACACCTGATAAATAGTGTGCTATATAGCCTGGTCTTTATAGTGGAATAGGAAAAGACTACTCAAGTCAGGAGGGCACATTGTTGGTCCACATAAATGTGAGTGAGTATGACCAGCTCATATATTTGATATATTATATAAAATTATGATACTTACGCAATAGGGAAAAAATACACTTCCTCGACAGTTCTGAGAGATTCAACTTTCAGGATCTCTTCTCTAATGGATGAGTTATTGGTTCTCTTCAAAAAACAAAGGATATGTTCATTAGCAGCTGCCAAGAGGTGTTTAAGCAGATATAAATTAAATTTGGGAAGGGACATAGGGAATACTTAAAATGGAAAAAAGCTATAAATGTCCATATTATAAGTTCAATAAAAGATAATATCCTTTTCCAAATTGTTTTAGTTACTGGATAGGAAAACCATATATGTGAGGTTGTACTGTTGCAATGTAGATCCCTCTAATATCTTTACGATGTGGTTGAATAAAATATCTTAAGTTCAGCCAGGGAAAGGTGCAACTGAGATAATTCCTTATAATTACTTCCCAGCGTGGCCACATTGATAGGGAAATGGTGTATGAAAAGTAAACCATTTTTCTTGTCTTTTGGGGATAATGAGAGTTGCAACTCTTGTTTACGTAGTATTTATTTTTTTTGCAATGCAATACACACGTGGTAGTCTGTTAAACATTGAGTGAGGAGAGGTTAATATACTAAATACTGGAAAAGACAACTAGTTGAAAGTAAAAGAAAAAATCATATGAAAAAAGTGTCAAAACTTTAAATTGGCTTTTAAAACAAACCATAGCACATCTACATTGCATGCGACACAGTAGGATAGAAAGGAGCGTTAAATTAGATTACATCAATTTATCTTGTGAGTTTCAGTGCATAAAACCAGGTGTAGAGTAAACTAAGAAAATTAATCTCATTAATTATGTCTATGCCTTGCTTAAAAGTTTGGGAAAATCAAGATTATTTACATCTGACCTCCAAAGTATTTTTTTTGCCAACTGATTAATTACTGCTGCAGAGAATGCATATTAAATTAACTTTCTAAATAATATGTTAAGTGAATCAAAATAAATATATATGGCCATATTTTAAGATAAAACAATGGCATTCAAGTTATAAAAGCCACTCAGAGTACTTATAAATGATTTAGATTTTTTTTTTTTTTATGGCAGTTTGTATGCTTCTGGTAATAGTGGAAAGATAGGGAATTCAATTTAGCCACAATATATTCTCTACTAAATGTAACAAACAATTAGAGAGTTTATTAAAAAATTACTGATCTGTCATGGTGTACATGATCTTCTTACTCTGTTTAAGCAATTACGCTACCTACACCCAGGAGTTTGTACTCACTGCAGCCACTTGAAAAAATGAAAAATGACTTCAGAGATTGAAAGGTGGGGAGAATAATATATTTTACATTTAAAAATTAAATAGCATGCAAACTCATTTTGTAATGCTTATGCCAATCATAGTTGCTCAGTTATAAACTAGTTGCAAAGCCCACAAAATGTAAAACGTTTTTTTTGTTAATAGAAGTTTATTGACATGAGTTTATTGAGAGGTTTATTTTGGTATAACATGTAGTGAGACAGAGAAAAAAAAAAAGGGGGGGGTGAATTAACAATTGTATTTGCATTTGGAATATACCAGGAGACAGGATTATTGAAGTACCACTAGATTAACTTTTTTTTTTTTTTGATATTATGAATGTGTACCCCATGTGATGAAAGTCACTTCGCCATTGGGCTTTGTAGAGGACTACTTTCCAGCCTTTTACCCTGTGACTATGGCCCCTTTAACCCCTTAAGGACCAAACTTCTGGAATAAAAGGGAATCATGACATGTCATGTGTCCTTAGCAGTTAATTTATTTTGGCTGAGAGACCCTAATTGTGCCTATTGGGACTTTAAACTTTGTTTTTGGAATTCCTGAACAGTCGAAGTGGCTGCCATTCGACATTCGACCACATGGTGGCGGCCATCTTGTTTGCATGGGCTAAAACTACAAATAGACTTCAGGGGGGACTTAGCCGCGAATGCCCTGGAACTACTTTCGGCATAAAAACCTTGCGGTTACCAGTCGGTCCTCCAGCGGCACTTAGTCGCGAATCTATGGAACTGTTTTGGGCATGAAATCCTGGGTTCGCCTGGGCAAAAATATGACTTCCATAAAATTTCTGAACCCCTGATCTGATCTGGGTGATTTTTGGATATGTTGTTCACCCAGATCAGGGGATGTAAGATGGGGATATGTTATGTTTTGGGGAACTTATGGGACTTTATAAAAATGTGTGCTTTTTCTGCCTGTGGATAATTAAGTTAATGCATTAACTACCTTACTTATATCACAGGCAGAGGGGATGGATTTTTTACTGTGTGTGGGAGTCTCGTACTGTTAATTACTTTTTTCATTGGTTTACGTCCCTTGTGTCCCTGTCCTCCATCTGGCCTGAAAAACTGTATAAAAATCCAATCTGTGCCATTGAACTCTCAGACCTTCTTACCCTCAACTCGCAGCCTCATCTAGTGTTGTAGAGAATTGCTATAATCACACTGGGGATTGCTATACTTTGTATACTCCCCTGGGTTCTAATCACTAGCTCTTCTAAGAGCTTTTCCTGCTTCACTCTCTGAAGGAAGAGAGGTTCACCCACTGGAGCCTTGTCGTAGGTCCAGGGTGGGTAGGAGACGGCGAGACCCCAACCAAGTTGCGTTGGTTCGTGAGGTCTGCAGAGCTTATTGTGTCTTTGCGGTGCTCATGGTCCTTGGTAAGCACTAGGAGCATCGATTGACGGAGGATCCGTCCCATTTGGTGGCAGCGATGGAGCAGCTTCCTAGTGAGAGGAACAGCATCCTGTAGACACCGGAATTGTACGGATTTATATGGAGGGATAGAGCCCGCCACTGCGCAGCATCCCTACCTACAGCGATATGAAGCCAGCTGGTCCCTGGACAGTGCTCAAAGTGGAGGAGGAGTTTTACTGGAGGGTGCAGAACCTTCTAGACAGATGACCTGATGACCCCGCCACTACATGTATAAATCTTGAGCTTCAGTCCCCAAAGCCCTATCAATGCCTATGCACTCAAGTAAGTAATAGTGTGTTGATTAAGACTGGGGTATAAATATAGATGCTAGCCTCTGTGAAATGTCAGTTGGTGTCAGAGTCAGTGGTGATTTGTAACTTTCATTATATGAAAAGATCCACAGAAGATGTTAGACATTTCTGGGGCATCAGCTACAAAAGAAATCAAGTGGGAAATATCTCCTTATTTGTAAAAATAGATTTGGGAGGAGAGAATAGGTTGATCTCCACTAAAATGGATTGTATCACATATTGATAGTAGAATTTCACAATATATTACTTGTTTTAAACAAATGGTTATGTTAAAGGTAGTGTATAACTAACTCCTTCAACACAATAGGTAAGCAGGATCTATGACCATTCTGGCACGTTATCTTCAGGAAGGAGATGAAATAAGAACTGAAAGGAAACTATTTTGAAACCTTTTCAATTATTCATGTAAAGAATACCATAAAAGCTAGTAAGGTACTTGAAAAGAGTGTTAATGTTTTCTCAGCATTGGCAGGCCGTACTCTAGTTTTAACACAGGATATGAACATGCTAACTGCAATATTTTCTGCTTAACCCCTTAAGGACACATGACGGAAATATTCCGTCATGATTCCCTTTTATTTCTCAAGTTGTGTCCTTAAGGGGTTAAACTGCTTCCAGAGACTCTCCTCAAATATATGCTTTCTAGAGGTCACTTCCAAAAATCACCTGGAATGGACAGCCAAGTATACACGGAAAAAAAAGGCAATTAAGTGGATAAAATATATAAAGGAAATATAATACTCTTTAATCGCTACACAACCAAGCACATTTTGATTAGAAATGTATTGGAATTACATGTATTTAAACAGATTCTCTACAAGACTCTTTGATGTGGACATTTATGATCAGTCTGCTTAATTATTAGACTTGTGTATTTGGTTTCGGCTGAATTGCAGTTTGTCTGAATTTAGGCCGTTTGGCTGTTTGGTCAAATACTGTATGTCCGAAGAGCAATATAGAAATAAAATAAAGCAAACTACTAGTACAATGACAGACATGTTCGATTAATTCAGTATTTGGAATTCTGCTAGTGGCAAAAAAAAAAAAAAAGATTATTGATGGCTAAGGGACAACCAGTAAATGCTGATTTTATTCACAAATCAAGTTAGAAGCGATCAACATAGGGGAAAAAAAAAGTTAAATATTATAAATATAATTTATAAGTATAGCTTTTTTTACTACTCATCTTTTTCTTACTTTATCTGTGAACCAAACACTGGAAAATGCAACTCTCAGTGTTCTTCAATATATGTACATAATATTTATATGCAGCACACTAATTGGCCCATTTTCACTACCTTTTTG
>OW240913.1:254966079-254977220 GCA_933207985.1 Pelobates cultripes
CTTTCTCAAACCTAAGTGTATCCTCCTACTCCAGTCTGTATTAAATACCCTCATTCATCAACCAATAAGGCTCCAATAATTCAGCAGTCTAGCAGTATCATAAGGCTTCAGGAGAGGAAAAAAAGGGGTTAAATATAAGATCCATAAGTCCTTATACTAAATATCATCAGCATCATATCAGGTAACCAAAAAAAAGTTACTTAAACCCAATATTTAAAGCCACATGAATTAATTAATTATATTGGCTCTTCAATGAAAATGCTGAGAGGTTTTTTAATTTGTATTTCCAATAAATATTTGCATACTTTACCTGATGGCTGGAAGTGTATCAATAGGATCCTACGCACACCAGGGACTGATCCTCTCTGAGCTGGATAGTTCAGAGTGGTACTCTAACCACTCTGTGTTTGTGAGTGCTTTTGCATTAGTTTTTATAATTTTTTTATGCTTTCCTGACAATATTGCACCATTTCCTTTTATTTGTTTTTATCTCCTAGATTTGTTTAGTGATTTTTGTGCAAGTATATCATTCGGTGTTAGTGTCTGAGGGTGCCACAATAATAACTATATATTGTATTAATAAAACACCCATATGACATTACCACTTGGGCACATATTCACTAAATAGTGAGCACTGTGGGCACTTCAATTAAGTTTAAAATGTATCACTATCTATATTATCTGAATTCCATTACTAGGATGTTTGTTGGTTGCTGCAATCTGTACCCACAAGTTTTTTTTCCTTATTTATATATACACATTTACATGATCCTACCTAGGGACTTCCTCAGGGACAATTCTGGACTTTCTACTAGGTTACAAAATTCAAAGTGCATACAATATCTACCCTCCCCTTCCTAGTCCTTACACACACCCTTCCTTGTCTTTTGCATGGTTACAATTCGTTGTTTTAGCTCTTACAGCTGTTTTTGATGATTTTCGATTTGTTTCTTGGTTCCACCTTCTTTTCGACGTCATCGCATTCTGTATCCAATGATGTCATGCATTTCATGCATGCGGTACTCCCATGATCGGGTTAGATGCATGGTGTCTTCCTGTCCTGAAGTTCATTGGCGTCATAACGCATGCAACTTTCCTGATGCGTTCCACATAACAGTCACAGTCTGCCTGTGTGATCGGGCTCAATAGATGTTTCATCATTTGGGAGACACCATGAGGAAAGAACCAAAAAAGGGATTGAGGGGTAGAGAATACATTTGTTAATAAACATTATTAGAAATGTAAAATACCAAAAAGAATATATAAAAAAATATGTATATATGTATGTATATATATATATATATATATATATATATATTTCATATTAGAAAATAATGAATATGTATTTAAAAGTTATACAACATCTTTCCCAGAGATCTTATTCTAGGAGAACTTGTTCTGTGAATATATGTTCTATATTGTATATATGCATAGTGTGATATATTACTGAATATGGGAATAGAGAATATAAAATCTATAGTATATGAATAATCTATGTATACTTAGAATGTATTAAAAAAGTATAAAAATAAGTTATGGGGGGATCCAAACAGATAATAGAAAATGCAAAACCCCACTGAAAAGAACACACACTAAAAGAAAAGAATAAAAGAGGAATACTATCAAGGTCCAGCAACAATGAATACTAAACAAATACAGAGCTAATCTAAAAAAACAACACAGATCAATAACTAAATTAAGACCCCCTGGTTGCAATGTTTTCAAGGTATTAATCCAAAGGTTTTGCGCTGTTCTAGTTTTTTTAATTACATTCCCTCCTCTCCAATGGTTTTCAGTTTTTTCCAAACCAATGTAATAAAATTCTCACCAATTAAATTTTGGACAAGTATTGCAATGTATGGGGACTATATAAAACCAGAACAATGAGTAAGCGCTGAATAACAAAAATTTTCTTGGAATTCTTTATGGGGACTATATGTTTATCTTTTTCTTATATTATTTTTATGTTCTAGAATATGTTCCTTTAATCTTCTAGTGGTCCTATCCACGTATTGCTGATCACATAGGCAATTTAACAGGTATATTACCTTCTTCATTTCACAATTGATATTTGATTTAAAGTAAAACATTTTGTTACTGAACTTTTGAATTTTTGTGCCTTCAATAATCTTGAAAGAATGGGAGGATTTTCTGGGAGAACTTTCCACAATATTGGATCCCTCAATAATATTTCCCAATGTTTATTTAAAATTCTCTTAATTTTATGATATTGTATATTATATTGCGTTATAAAAGCATATTTAAAATCATTATTATTGTGCTCTTTGTCTTTCTTCTTCTTCTTTACTAAGTCTTTCCTATTTAGATTCCCAATTTTCTGGGATTCTTTCTCCAAAGTGCTTCTTTCATATTTTTTTATATCCATTTATCGCATAAATGTGTTGCCTGATAATGGTAATCCAAATCCTTTGAACAGTTTCTTCTAATGCGGGTTAGTTGACTTTTCGGTATGGAATCTAACCAATTTTTGGCGACAGCTTTTTTTTTGTATATAAAGCTGTTCCCTTCTGTTTCCTTAAAATAACATTTAGATTGGATATTCTGTCCTTCTACATAGAAGGTGATATCCAAAAAATAATACTTACAGTATCAATTGTGTGTGTAAATCTTGAACCATAATTATTATTATTAATATAATCCAAAAATATAGTCAATTCACTTTGAGTACCATTCCAAATTAAAAGAATGTCATCCATGAACCATCTCCACGGGACTAGGTTTACTACCAAGCCATGCCCCCTCCACATGGAGTTGGCCTCCTAGTCTCTCATATATATGTTGGCATAGCTGGGGGTGTCAGGGTATTTATATCGGCAGACATCTTGTGCTATGATAGAAATTAGAAGTGTATATTCTGAGTCACTCTGAACAGACCAGACTCCATTTTGTTATTTTCAAGTTAACAAAGAGACACGAAATTTCTATCCTTTCTGTAAAACTAACCACTTTCCCAGAGCTAAAGGAATGCATAGTATATACAAACCAAGTGATAAGGAGAACCGGGGTTGGATAGACTGTCTAAATGCCAATGGAATAGATCAATTCTAAACCCAGACATTGGTGACAGAGAAGATTAAATAATAAAATTTTACTTTCTATATGTACAAGGTCGCATTGTAAGTTACGGGTCAAAACTCAGAATTTGCCAGACACATAGTCTGGACAAAACTTAAAGAAACTGTTTGATCTGACAGAAAACGTAAATTATGGCAACTATAAAGATAACGCAAAATAACATAAAAATAGCCACCAGGAAAAGTTAACTCTTTCCTGGATAGGTATGTTTAGTGGGACAAGATTGCCCTCTATAGATCAAATACCTAAATTGCGACCCCTAGATTAACCACACCCCCAGTGTTGCTATTGGTTTACCAACTAGTGAATTTTCCCTTTAAAAGTTGAGACAAAGAGGGGGAAGAGGTGGACGAGGAATGGAAGGGTATGCAAAGAAAGCAAAGAAGTGAGCAGTCGGAAGCAATGCAGAGAGGCCTATGACAGATATACACTCTAGGACACTCAGAAATTCCTACACACCTCCATGCAGAGAGACATCCAAACAAGTTCCTGAGATTACCAATTTGATGAAATATCTACTCAACTGGTAATTATACTGGTTTCATTTAATTATTTAAATTAATTAAAATGTACTAATAGCATGATATATGACTGGATAAATCACGGTCAGATTTCCATATTTAGAAATCTTAGTTAACTAAAGAATATATAGTTATAAACATTCCATTCTGCAGGTGGAATTAAGAATAATTATATATTAATGTGATAGTATCACATGTTAGCATACTGCTGGTTTTATCCAGGTGTATTGATTTGCTCTAATATAAGATAAGATATCTGTTTAGGCAAATTAAAAACAAACTCTGCTTATATAACATGGTAGATTCTCTTATTGGATGGTTCCAGGAAATGACTAATGAACTGGTTTAATTGTTATTTTATTTAAAATTACATAAGAATAGATCTTAATCACATAGGAGATCTAGCCAGCATTGAAAGGGTTAGTCTAACTGTTAGCAAGGGTTTTATGGCCCTTCGCTGTGAAAAGCTTCGCTTCCTCTCTGTGAAAGATAGTCATAAATCGTGTAAGTCTTGACAGAAAATGCTGTTTAGCCATTGAAACGTGTATAGCCATTCCTTTGTATTGCATATCATTTTATACTGGATATTCATTGATTATTGTCACGCATGTTACATAATATTATTTGTTAATTAATTGTTATTATAAAATAAAATCTATTTTTATAATATTGTGATATTATTTATATGAAATACATTCCACTTAACACGATAACGATCTTTGGGATCTGAGAATTGAATTAGTGGGCAATTCTCACTGTTTACTATTATTATCCCATAAATATCCCCACAGGGGCAAACCTGGTTCCCATGGCATTTCCTGATTGTTGCAAATAAAAAGTACTGTTAAATACAAAATAATTGTGATATAAAATGAAAATTATGCTGTCAATCCAAAAATTTCTTAAAGTGCTTGATATTGAGGTGTCATCTTTAATGATTATCTCTACTGCTGCCACGCTCATATTGTGTTTAATCACCGTGTATAATGATGAAACTCAACTTTTAAATGGTGTCAATAAGGTTGGTTCTTGAGGAAAATATTTCTTGGCTCCAAAACGATTACTATCTACAACTACAGGTCACTTCAATGGGCACCCACATATGCCAGCATCTATATAGCAGAACTTGTGAAAACTACTGTCTATCCTAATGAACAGTTTAAAAAATATGCTGTCAAATGGTGGTGCTATATAAATTATATCTTGGTATTGTGGAATGGCACATTAGAGTCCATTAATGATTTTGTTAATTTCCTGAATATGTGTTTGACTAGCATTAAATTCTATGTAACGTATGATTTTAGCCAGATTTCTTTTCCAGATATTCTCAAGGTGAAAGGAACTTTGAGACTAATTTGTTCAGAAAATCAACTGACCACAATACATTATTGCACTACGAGATTGTCATCCTTATTTTTTTTTTATATTCTTACAAAAAAGTCAGTACACACAAATTAAAATAAATATATCAAAACAGAAATAGACATCTGCCCAGTTTCAGAATTTAACAGAGTTTTCAAAAACGTGGTTATCCCCTAAGCGTCCCGGAATAACAGAAGCAAGACATATTAGGGACAGATAGGTCCATTCCATTTCAATCCAAAGCTAGAACAGAAGGAAGGAACTTGGAACAGATATAATTTATATCCAGGTTTAATACTTGGCCTCCCAAAATTCTGAAAATTATTTGTAGACATATTTGTGGCATATTTTATAAAAAAAAGTAATCCAAAGATCCATGAATTCATTCCTTTGCGTATGCAAGCATAAAAAAAGTGTCACTCTATTTGTGATAAACTAGTAAATGCAGATTTAAACATCTAGAAACAGGTTATAGTGCGCTGATATAATAATGCACTCACAAGATCCAAATGAATAATGCGCCACGCGAAACATTCTGGATTCATAAACTCCAGACTCTTCATCCAAAAGGACTTAATCATGATATAGATCTCATGTGTTTTCTTGATTAGTTCTTTCTTTTGTTCCACAGCGGTGCTTTTGTAGAAAGAATTTTCTTCTTTTTTATTAATTATCATTATTATTTTGAATGTATTGGAGGCTTTAACAATTTGCAAATTTTCTAGCTGGTTGTCTTTTGAATATGGGATATCTAGATTAATTTATATTATTTAAATTCTCTAGGAACAATTCTATTGAGGATATGTAAAAAGATGGACATTATTAGACCACTAAGGTAAACTGGTCGTAATATTTTATATTACAAATGAAGTGCATGACCTATTCATTGTAGCATATGAAACACGTGAACTTATAGAATCATGGAATATATTTGTATAAATGAATTAATTTCACATACAATATCACATATACATTTAATTAACCCCCCCCCCCCCAAAAAAAAACCCGTCTAATTAGGAAATATTATTCACATTAAGGTTTAAATTTGAATAAATCTGTAAATGGATTAACATCAAATATGTACAGTACCCTATTTAATTTGGCATTGATAATAATAATATCACCGATTATTATTAATTTTTTTGGAGTACACATTTAATATTATTATTTGAGTTGCAAGATAACCCGTTCATTGGGTTTATCTAGTCAAATATCAAACGTCACTTTAAAGAGTTTGCTATACTGGTATTATTTATGGAATATATTTATTTATTTTTAACTGCAACAGCAAGGAGGCAAATGAGAATTCCATGTATTTAAATATAGTTATATGGTGATAGGGAAGTAATAATAAGGTTCATGTGTTTCATAGGCTTGATTATTTATATTTAATTAGAGGATCGTTTACCATAATATGTTCCTGTTAAAACTTCTGATCAGTACCAGTATTATTTTATACTGGGCGACCTCTAGGTGGCACTATGGATAACTGTTTCTCATTTTTGAGCTGGAACGCACAGGTTAGTGGAACGCGGAAGTGCGAACGGACTTTTACTTCCGGTTTCCAGTTCCACAGTTTTGCGCCAAAAACGACCGATGGAACACCTACTCCACACCTGAACAGGATCGCTGGATACCCCACAACTGGAAGTGATCATGGAATTATGGGTAACTCCCACTGGATCCACCTATGAACTAAGGGTTCAACCCTATTTATAGAGACTCATTGGGGGGGAGAATATTGTATGCATTTTTGTACTTGATTGTTTTTAATTATTGTATTATTTGCTTTTGGTCCCCGAGGAAGTTCCTTTGTACAGGAACGAAACGCGTAGGACCTCATCTTATTTTATTTTATTTAATGTGGCTAATGTGTATGGCCTTTTTTCTACAATAAATCCGCATATTTATTTTACCTTACCTATATTGGAGTCTCATTCCATAATTTGGTCCGTTTGGAGTTCCAGTGGAGAGTGGAGACGTTTAGCCACCCAAGTTCACCGGGGCAGCACCTTTTTGGCGCATTATTCATTTGGATCTTGTGAGTGCATTATTATATCAGCGCACTATAACCTGTTTCTAGCTGTATTACACTATGTATTTTTTCTGTTTTTGTTCTAGATCATGTACAGCCGAATCTCTATTCCTTTTGTGTCTATATATATGTTGTAAAAGGTCAGGAACTGGGCCACGACCTTGAGAGGCTGTTGTAACTTTATCAGATAAGTATATTTGGATACCATTATACAATTTGAGGTATCATTTCTATACATATTGTTTTTTTCTTTGTGCAGATTTAAACATCCCTTGATTGTTTAGCTTGTAATACTAGTGTTTATGAAAACACCTTTTCCACCCACACAAGGGTAAGAAGTATTGTATTAAACATTTTCCATGTAGGAGAAACAACCCAAAAGATGAGAAAAATATTCTCTAAAGAAAACAGTGAATTGTTGAATTTATTGATTCCAGCTCAATTTAGAGAACAATGACACAAATCTCTCAATTCAAATTTTAGATTATTGAGTACATACCAGAAATGAAGGAAGGTATTGAAATGATAAAAAGGTTATCGTTATGTAAACCTTTTGGATTAGGGAATTAAATACTCTATATCTTAAGGGCTTGAAAAATGAATACAATCTAACAGCTTTATTTAAATTATATTTCTTTTTAGTATAATTTTCTTTTTGTTTTTAGATTGGGAGGGCAATGTGCCTCTTTATCAAAGAAAACAATCACTCCTTCACCTGTTGATCTTTTTCTTCTTATGCATGTTTTTATCTGAGTCACTTTTTATATAATATTCTGATTAATATTATTATAATTTTGTATTATTATTTTATTATTTATATAGTGCCATCAGATTCCGTAGCGCTGTACAATGGGATTATATTAACCCCCTAACGCCGTTAGGGCATACTATGCCGCCCCACATTTAGTGAGCCTAAACGCCATTAGGGCAGGATAGTACGCCATAACGATCGTGAGCTCACCTGTCCCTGCGGACTTACCTGGACCAGCGATCAATGGCAATCCCAGTCTCGAGACAGGTAGTCCCCCTGCTTCCTTTCTGTCTCTCTAGGGCAATGTGATTGCGATGGACGTCACAGTCACATGGCCGCAAAGCAGTCTATGGGACCATACATTGCAATTATGGCATGAGAACTTAAAGACTATTACCCAACTTGTATTAAACTTATGGACTGCAACTAAAATATTTCCGGTAAACAGAAAAAAAGATTGAGTGGAGCAATATTTTTCCAAGTGGCTGTTTAAATGATAAGTCCCCAAAACAAATACACTATATACAGGTGAAGGCAATAGTAGAAAATAATACTTAATATTTAAGGAGAAGTCTTCATGCACCAGTTCCTCAGTTTACATGAGAGAAAAAAATACAAAGAGAATATATGATATTGCAGATTGTTAGACTTAATCTTGAGCAAAAAATGAGTAAATGTGTTCCCATAAAATATACCCTTGTATAAGGGCTCAGGAAGTACACCTACAAATTAAGCTTAGAAAGTGTAAAGACAGTTTATTGTATTACCATTTAAAATAATTAAACATTTCCTGACACAGTGCTATGAACAAACTGACTCTTACAAGAGTTTGTAGTGAGTTCGGCATGGCATACGCCGCTACTCACTGCCTGATTTTCACAAAATGAAGCCAAAGATACAGGTCGCAGTCACTGGGTGTAGGCGAAATTGCTCCTTCCCACGGCTGGATATCAGCTTGCTCGTTCTTGCTGCAGCTGTCTCCGTCTACAATATTTCCAGGTTGCATGCTGGAACGCATTGAGTCCTCTCAGAGAAACAGAAAATACGTCATTGGAGTGCAAGTTGGCTTTGAGACGCATCAAGCGTTTCCAGCGAAACCGGACATGCGTCATTGTAACGCAAGTTGAACGCGAGACTTGAGACACGGATGTTTTATTAGTGATTGCAGGTTATATACTACAAGCCGCCACATTCATTTGGATGAAGGCATGTCGGGACAGCGCGTAGAAAGCCTTTTAAACAGAACAAAGGAAAATATCTCCATTCACACATTGGGATGCCCCTGATGAAACGCATAGTGCAAGGAGACCTACATAAGTGTTGAACCCTTGTGTTGCAAGTTTACTTTTATTATTTTATGCTTTTATATCTGTTTTTTATGTTGGATTTTTGCCATCTTTTCATTCCTGTCAGTATGACACTGGACCTGTACATTGATTCTAAAGATCTTGATGTGCAACATTTATCCATATATCTTGTTTGTGTCTTTCTCCTTCCCTTACATGCATTAACATCGTAAGAGAGAAGAAAAGAAGGCTTTTCTCCCTAAAGATACTATTACAAGCCTGCAATTAATTAAACTTTTTTGAGTGCAATATATTCTCCATTATTGTTTGGAGCCCATAATATTACATTATTGCGTTCTTTTATTTTTCTATTTTAGATTGTATTTTTATATATTTGTTCAGAGGACAAGAGGAGTCTTCTTACAATCTATAGTCCTTTCTAAGGGTAATAATTAAGTTTATTACATTGACACTATATATCCACTGTTAGTGCACACTTTGCTATATAGAGTGTTATGCTTCACAGTCTATGAGACTGCCTGTAGGGGGACTGTCTGAGTGTTCAAGCAGTCCCCCTAGTGCCTGAAAAGTGAAAATAAAGTTACAATCAAATATTAAAACATTATACATACATAATATATTATATGTTAATTAAAACATCTGATTAGCATATTATACATATATAATTCATATATAACTGAATTCTTACTGTATTCTACATATTAATACCAAAATACACTTTGAATAAAATTATATATGTTACATAGTTACATAGCTGAAAAGAGACTTGCGTCCATCAAGTTCAGCCTACCTCACATTTGTTTTTTGCTGTTGATCCAAAAGAAGGCAAAAAAACCCAGTTTGAAGCACAATTTTGCAACAAGTTAGGAAAAAAATTCCTTCTTGACCCCAGAATGGCAGTCAGATTTATCCTTGGATCAAGCAGTTCTTACCCTACATTGAAAGATCCTTAAAAAGGACACAGCTTCGGAAACGACTACGGCTTAATGACACAAGCAATTTTGCATGTTTTCTTGCTGTTTAGTTCAACTGCAATTTGCATCTCTCTCATTTATTGCACCGACACATATTATATACTGTTTTAAAGGACGGTAAGGGCTTTAATTTGATATAACACACATATATATAAATGCTTATTTATTATAAATAATACAGAAAATGCAAAAAAAAATGAAAATTTGTGTGTTTTTTTTTACAGTTTTTGCAATAATAATAATGTGTGCATAATTAGTGCAGGTTAAGGAAAGTAATTACAAATAAATTCATTTAGTTGTTCTGATTTACAGAATATATAATGTGTCTGGGATTTTAAGGTTTTTTTGGTAGTTACAGGTCACAAAGCACAAGGAGTAAAATAAACTTTTAATGTGGAGCGATTTTTAGAATTTGGTATGTTTGTCTTGTAAGCTTAATAGCCATAAAAGAAAACAAAATTGCCACACAAAAGTATATATTTATATAAAGTAGACATCGCGGGCTATTTACCTAAGGTTGTTTTGACACTTTCTACGTAGCCATTTCACCGCCAACCTCTGCTAAATATTGGAGTAAAATTGTGTTCTTTTTGGTTTTTGGCACACAAACTTATAACAGAGAAATTCTCGTGTATATTTTGTAAAATTGGTGTGTGCTATTCCTGTACAAGAAGTTTTTATTTTGTGTTCAGTTACACATCTGCTGAGTAAAATGACACCCCATTGTATGTCTTTTTGCACTATTTCATTGAAGTTACAGTGCCATACAGGATACCTGTCCTTTCAGTATTCACGGTAGAATTTTTGAGGGCATTTAATGAGCCTTAGCTTCCATTTGGGGTATTATAACAGTTTGACTGTTCAAAAACCCCCCACAAAGGCCTACCATTTGTTAAAGTAGACACTCCAGGGTATCTTATAAGGTGCATATTGTGCCTTAACATGCTCCCATTTTTTCACCAATATATGCCAAAGTATGTGGTAAATAAAAATTTTGTGCATTTTTTACATACGGATTGCATTTTTGCTGGGCGTTTTGTATATTTCATATGTGCCACTAAGTTCAAACCTCCCAAATTATACTCAGCTAAGTCT
>OW240913.1:254977320-255178011 GCA_933207985.1 Pelobates cultripes
CTTACCGCTAGCTGTCTTCTATCTTCCTACTTGCAGGAAACTATATCACTGCTCTTCCGCAGGGAACTGAAAGTTTGAGACTTGCCGTGAGTAGACCCAAGCCAGAGAAACTTGTGCCGCCCTTACTAGACTCCAGGATCCACCTGGGTGCTCTCCATTCACAGACTAAATCCTGGCGTTTTGCAAATTGTAGCTGGCCTCTCCTGCTGAGGGAGGTACCTGGGGTGTGGAGTATTGAGCAGATCGCAGAAAATCTAAAGAAAGCTTATCTGTTCAAACATGCTGTTCTATTTTTTAAAGCAGTGTTAAAGGGCAATTGTCAAATGCTAATACAATGTTAAGAAAAGACTGATATGGGGTATGCCCAGTCTTTTTTAGTAGCCACTTGATCACAAACACTGGCCAAAGTTAGCGTTCATATTTGTTTGTGTGTGAAAAAAGTAAACTAAATTGAACGCTAACTTTGGCCAGTGTTTGTGACTAAGTGGCTACTAAAAAAGACTGTACATACCCCATTTGCAATACCTTGGGTTGTCTTCTTTTGCAAATGGGATGCCATCATGGGTAATTCTCATTTATGGGCTACCATATGCTCTCAAAGGTGACATAACCAACCTCGAATTTTCAATGTAAAAATATTTGACCCTTATATTTGACCCTGTAACTTTCAAAAAAGCTATAAAACCTGTACATGAGGCGTACTGTTATACTCGGGAGACTTCGCTGAACACAAATATTAGTGTTTCAAAGCAGTAAAATGTATCACAACAATTATATCATCAGTGAAAATGCCGGTTGTGTGTGAAAAATGCACTTTCACTGACAATATCATCGCTGTGATGTGTTTTACTGTTTTGAAACACTAATATTTGTGTTCAGTGAAGTCTCCCAAGTAAAACAGTACCCCCCATGTACAGGTTTTAGGGTGTCATAGAAAGTTACAGGGTTAAATACAGTGCTAGCAAATTAAATTCTCTGGACTTTCGGCCTGGGTTGTCAGGCAGGTCCCTTAAATTGCAATCAATAAAATTACTTAATTATGTAAAAATATTACATAAACACGCACGTAGAATTTTAATATATATCCAAATTTATATATTTGAAATCTACGTGTATATTTAGGAAATTATTTATGTAATTTTGTATATGGAGATATATATATATATATATAGTATTATTTTGATTTATTTATATATACATAGGTGTATATATAATTTCATTCTAAGTGTATTTTGATATAAATATATATAATTTAAAAAAATATATATTTTTATTTTTTTAAATTTATTTTAATTTACTTATATTTTATAAAATATATATATATATATATATATATATATATGTGTGTGTATATATATATATATATATATATATATATATTTTATATATAATATATATATACACGTGTGTAATTTAATTATAACTGTATTTTTGAATTAATATGTATATATTAATATAAAAATACACTGAATATGATATATATATATATATATATATAATTATTTTTTTTTTTATTTTACACTTGCATGGAGACTGCCTGTCAGCACAGACAGTCCCCCTGCAGGCAGACACTTGGACACCTATTGTGACCATGTCACTGCTCTGTTCAGTGATCACGTGGCCGCGGGGTTCTGATTTGTCATGGGGAGGAGCAATGCTAATCGCCGCTGGAGGAACGACTGAGATCGGGTAAGTACATATTACCGTTATGATGGTTCAAGACCGTCACTGGTCCTCAAGGGGATTTTTCAGATGATGGTCCTGAACCGTCAGCGGTCTGTAAAGGGGTTAATGATGGGTTTGTTTTTATTATTACAATAAATTAGGTATATGAATGATTGCATGCTGTGTAAACTTACATTCAGCAAAATAAGTCTATAGGTGTACTGGTGCTTGGTGACTCGCTCAGAAGAAAAATAAACAATACAGGGATTTTCTTTTCACCAAATACTTAAAACAAAAAAAACAGAAAACAAAAATAAAAACCTGCCAAACTGTAAATTGGTGATTTCAAGTTGGCGAGTTGGCAATGAGTTTGAGTGCCAATATTTAAGTAGATAGGCAAAACATTTTTACTATTTTAAAAAGATTTTAATCGAACAACTCACTCCCCCATAACCCCACCAAATGCTTTTTTCTATAGTTAACAAAAAAAAACCTGTTACCAGCTCTATGTAGGTAACATAGTCTCAATCAATTACAACATGGCAATCTCTCAGTCAAAGATGTTTCATGTGCCCCAGGCAGCAGCCAGCTAGCTAGAAGCGGTAGCAAACTAAGCATAGAATCATTGAGCCAGGATATGTCCTACCCCAGCACGACACAACAAGGCTAAAACACAGTCTCACTGCCGGTCTGTCTCCCTCAGTATCCACAGTCAAAGTGTCTGGAATAATCCTGCTTGGAAGTATACAATGATCAGCCACAACAATAAAACCACCTACCTTATGACCCTAATTCCGGTTCACTTGGTGCCCTTCCTGCACCACTTTTTGTAGGTACTAAACACTGCATACTGGAACACCCCGAAAAACGTCCTGCTTTGAAGATGCTCTGACCCAGTCGTCTAGCCCAGTGTTTCGCAACCCAGTCCTCAAGGCACACCTACCAGTCCAGGATTTAGGGATTACCCAGTTGTGTCTAAGGTGTTTTTTTTCTTCTTTGTAAAAACACCTTAGACACACCCTGTAATCCCTAAATCCTGGACTGGTAGGTGTGCCTTGAGGACTGGGTTGGGAAACACTGGTCTAGCCATCACTATTTGGCTCACCGTCATTCAGATTTTTTCGCTTGTCCATTTTTCCTGTTTCCAACAAATGAACTGACTGTTCACTTGCTGCCTAATATATCCCACCCCTTTGCCAAGTGTCATCGTAACCATATAACCAATGTTATTCACTTCAACATGGCAAGCTAAGCTTATTACTTGCTTCCATAATAAAAACTAAAAAACAAAAACCACAAAAAAACAACAACAAGAACTCCTCTTCCGTGCATTCCCTTTTTTGTCCTTTGTCAGGAATGGCACTCTTGATCAAGAACCGAAATGAGCACATGAATGGGCTTGTATGAGTTGGTTTACCTAAGATTCTGGCATATGGCAGCTAACAAATACGAATTTTGGCTATTCACCTGATCAACCCAGATTGTAATGTATTGCAGTTAGGCCCAAAGCATATCTCCAAGTTTGGATATGATACATATATACATAACCACCCAACAGAAACACAAACATTAAAAAAAAAAAAAACCTGTCTGAACGCAGGTCTTATGTCCTTGGAACCTCTTTTCAGATTAATAATAAATGGTTTGAAGTTGTCAAAATAGCCATCAATGTTTAACAGAATATAACTGCATTCAATAGCTCTATCTGTCCATAAACACTGCACATATAAATAAGCATAAACAGATTGTATTTCTTCTGAATGGCATATGTTTATCTAAATAGGTCTCCCTGTCTAGAATTGTTATACATCACAAGGTAGCAGCATAAATACCCCCTAATGATGAAGTATAGCTTGTTGTTACAGGCTCCTAATAGAAATGTAATTTGTGCCTTCCTTTTCACAGTAATTCATTCATTTTCTACAACAAGACAAATATTTATTCCTGAGTCTTAAAGCGAACAGGATAAAACGCACATAAATATTGAGTTTACAATTAAATCTGCTAAGTATCAAACATATTGGACATGTGAAGATTGTTCTAATCTATTCTTATGGCTATACCTGCTTAGTGGACCAATAAATCTTCTTCCCGGTTCTCTAATTGAAATCACTCAGCCAAGCAGATAAAAATGTGAAACAAACAAGTGGTATGGATCAGCAGTTAAGATGACTCCATATGATTCAAGTGGAAAACTTGAAAAGTCGAGTTTGATAAGGAAGATTATTTTTTACACTTGGATTACATATATATTTGAAGTTTGTACAATCTACCCCAAACACCCAAAAGTCTCTGAACAATGCTGAAAGCAAGAAGGACGTCCACAAAGGCCTTAAAATTAAGTTTTAACTTATGTTTGTTTTAATTATTTTTACATTTTGATGCATTCATTTCATGCCATTCTTCTTTTACTATATCTTCTAAATCTTGAGGAAAATGTAACACAGAAATCGGGTAGTGGTGGGTCCATGTGGGAGTAGTAAGGCAAGTGCTTCGACCGAACAAGACATTTACTGACAGTATTGGACAAGCCCACCAACAATGCTGCAACATTGTGCTCTCCGGAAGCCTATTGAATGATTTATACTGGGCTTACTGCAATAAGGATTCCCTCGATTATTGCTCTTTCTCATGCTATCCTGTTGTGCAAGTCAGGACTATTAGAGGAGAGCAAGGACATAATGTCAGCTTAATATTACTAATCAAGATCACTTCTAAATAGCTCTGGATGCTGTAGAAGACAATAAGTAGTCACAGTGTACCAAAAGCAAGCACAGAGAAGGGCTGCCTGAATAAACCAGGTTATCACTTTAAATTATCAACCAGCAGATCAACAACTCAGAAGACTAGGGCCTACTATCACATGAGAAGTGAAACAAATAGGCAATAGTGAAGGCAACTAAAAAAAACTAAATCTAGGGTAGATTACATTGGATTAATGGTATAGAAGAGTGTGTTATATGTCTGTCTTACAATAAGCTCTAAGAGATCCACCAGAATAAAGAGAAATCTAATAATTGTGGGCTGGAATTTAGACTAAAGGATCTAATATGCAGGAGTGTACCAAGATAATCATAATGTACTCTACAGTAAGTACTAGGCTAAGGGTTTGAGGACGACTCCCCCTGCCTATTCTTGGGCTAGGAAATATAGTGTAATATAATGATAACTATTTTATATATATATATATATATATCTATTGTACATATGCATATTTAACATACATGATGTAGGACCATTTTGATGTAAACACAGTAAGAAACTCTAAAATACTACTTTTGAAATTTTCCCTCTTTTTTTAGTTTTCGAAATGGCATACTTTTGAACACTATTGTGGAAATCTTTATAACACCATAAAAGCACTGAAAAGCACTTCAATATATAAAAGCACTTTAAGGGGAAATGTTTGTATCACTTTTATAATATAAGAGCACTTTAAAATATGGAAATCACTCTCTCCCTATAAAAACATCTTAAGAAAAATGTCTTGTATAATGTAGATTGGGATCTTTCAATATGTATGTAGAGTTTACCAAGATATGTAAAATAGTATATAGAACAGACCTCCACAATAATGATATACTAATATAGTACATCAATATATACATAGAAATATGTGAAAAATAAGTTGCCAGAGTGGATCGAACGAAAAGAATGGAGGATGTTGCTGGTGGAACGCATTGAGCGTTCCAATTAACCGAGAGTAGTACCCGGAAGTGACGAAACAGGAAATGGTACGATTGGAACGCATGTTGCGTTCCAACCGAATAAGACACTAACCCGGAAGTGACGGAACAGGAAGTGACATCAGTGGAACGCAAGACTGCGTTCCACGGAAGCGAAAACCGGAACCCGGAAGTAAAATTGAGCGGACTGTTTAAATAACCGAAGAGACTAAGCAGTGGACATTTTAGCCGACTGAGGAAGCCTGTTGTACCAGGCGAAATGCGTTTTGGCGATTACCAAGGACTATATAGCCCCATTTAAAGTTGTTTCATTTTATTTTGATTTTAAATGTTTATTTCTTTTAAAAGATTTTTATTTTAAATAAAGTACCAACCTTTTAGAAACCTACTGTTGACCTGACATCTTTTGGTCTGGAAATTGGTTAAAGGTGGTCACAGACGGAATCCTGCAAGAAAGAAGGATCTGGACATCCTAAATTGGTCCAAAGGCACATATCATCTGAGTCATATGAAACTATGACTCTAGGCTTGTGAGTGGAATACCTGCTACATATATACTTTCATTTTATTTATATTACTGTATTGCACTATGGTTTATATTCTATTTTACAGAATATCTGTTATATTGTTATTTTGAGAAGCTCCACCCATTTTATGTATGTATACAGTAAGAAACTCATACATGTTGTGCAACCAAGCTTCAAAGGGGCACTAAAGTCATCCAGACTATTTCAGCTCAGTGACGTAGTCTGGGTGCAGTGAGTCTGTCCTTTTAACCCTGCAGTGTTTACATTACAGTTAAATACATCCCTAATGGCTTTCATCCTGACAGCCACCAGAGGTGCTTCTGCAGCACTCACCGAGTTAAACACTAATGTGGAAGCCTATAGTGAAATATTGAATTAAATTCTTTCTGACAGGGAAGCTTGAGTGCTCACACCTCTGTTTATCATTGGTATGGACCATTGCAGAGGAGACCATGCCTTCTCAATGACGTTGTGAAAGTGAGCAGTGCTGAAAAAACCTCAGCGGTGGAAAAAGGTAAGTAAAATTTAGATTATTTTTTGGCACATGGGATACTTATATTGCACTAGGGAAGGGACACGAGGGGGCTTATTTTCAACCAGGGGCAGGTTACACTACAGTGTTCTGTTAAACCCTGCACTGTTAATTGTTTTCTTTTTTGAATAAAGAATTAAAACTGTATGAAAGAGGATAGATGAATAACTGGTATTTAAAGGAGTACTATAAGCACCATATTAAATACAACCAGGTTTTAGTACTGACTGTATTTAATATTTAGGAATGATACTTACCTGGGTACCTTCAGGCATTTTCATTGCTTCCGGTCTTCCCAGAGCTCATATCAGTTTGTTTAATACAATGAAATGTTTGACTCATTAATTGGCAGAATTCACTTATCTGATGCACTTGGCCAGTAAGTAGATATCTACATGGGCTGTTGGCTTTTCCTGCTTGAGAAACATCCTGTAGTAGTTATAGTACTAAAAAAATGGACAAAATCGGAATTTAGTGTACAATTTGCTTTTCACGTATATCAACACAAGTAAAATTATAGAAATGTATACAATTATTGATATATAATAGTTTTTAAGATTTTATTCTTTATTTACTTAGAGGCACAGAAGCAATGCTTCTTAGAGGATATTTTATTTTTACAATATTTAATGAAGGGCCTAATCAACTTATGTTATATTTACATGAATATCTGTAATGCAATGCTCTGAAACCAGTAAAGAATCTATGTAGTATTCCCAGAGTCCTCTTCCTCGTCTTCCATCCCTGGCTGCCCACATGCAGCCATATCGTTTCTTCTACAAAGGTTGCCAAGGTTGCTGTATAGAGTGAAGGGTGAGATACAGAAAACATTAACTCTGGCATAGAAGTTAGTTTCTCTATGGGAAGTAAAGCAAGAGATGGAACAAAGAGTAAGGTAAATGGCAATCTTATGTTGCATGTTTTTTCACATTTTTTAATTTATTTTTTTAAAGTACAGTACACAGCATGTAAGAAGCCACATAAGAAGCGACAGCTTTGCATACCTTGTATAGTCGTACATTAGGTATCCTTATAGAAAAGAAACTAGACATATGTTGATATAAAGATAGTCAGTAATGGAGAGAAGACAGCAAAGTTTGTGTACCGGATATGACAAGAAAATTAAAAGGTAAAAAGTATAATAACAGGAAAACAATATACGAAGTACAACCCACTGCGGGCTGGGAAAACAGGTCCTAAAGAGTAAAATATTGTATGCAATATAATAATCCACAAACACCTGATAAATAGTGTGCTATATAGCCTGGTCTTTATAGTGGAATAGGAAAAGACTACTCAAGTCAGGAGGGCACATTGTTGGTCCACATAAATGTGAGTGAGTATGACCAGCTCATATATTTGATATATTATATAAAATTATGATACTTACGCAATAGGGAAAAAATACACTTCCTCAACAGTTCTGAGAGATTCAACTTTCAGGATCTCTTCTCCAATGGATGAGTTATTGGTTCTCTTCAAAAAACAAAGGATATGTTCATTAGCAGCTGCCAAGAGGTGTTTAAGCAGATATAAATTAAATTTGGGAAGGGACATAGGGAATACTTAAAATGGAAAAAAGATATAAATGTCCATATTATAAGTTCAATAAAAGATAATATCCTTTTCCAAATTGTTTCAGTTACTGGATAGGAAAACCATATATGTGAGGTTGTACTGTTGCAATGTAGATCCCTCTAATATCTTTACGATGTGGTTGAATAAAATATCTTAAGTTCAGCCAGGGAAAGGTGCAACTGAGATAATTCCTTATAATTACTTCCCAGCGTGGCCACATTGATAGGGAAATGGTGTATGAAAAGTAAACCATTTTTCTTGTCTTTTGGGGATAATGAGAGTTGCAACTCTTGTTTACGTAGTATTTATTTTTTTTGCAATGCAATACACACGTGGTAGTCTGTTAAACATTGAGTGAGGAGAGGTTAATATACTAAATACTGGAAAAGACAACTAGTTGAAAGTAAAAGAAAAAATCATATGAAAAAAGTGTCAAAACTTTAAATTGGCTTTTAAAACAAACCATAGCACATCTACATTGCATGCGACACAGTAGGATAGAAAGGAGCGTTAAATTAGATTACATCAATTTATCTTGTGAGTTTCAGTGCATAAAACCAGGTGTAGAGTAAACTAAGAAAAATAATCTCATTAATTATGTCTATGCCTTGCTTAAAAGTTTGGGAAAATCAAGATTATTTACATCTGACCTCCAAAGTAGTTTTTTTGCCAACTGATTAATTACTGCTGCAGAGAATGCATATTAAATTAACTTTCTAAATAATATGTTAAGTGAATCAAAATAAATATATATGACCATATTTTAAGATAAAACAATGGCATTCAAGTTATAAAAGCCACTCAGAGTACTTATAAATTATTTAGATTTTTTTTTTTTATGGTAGTTTGTATGCTTCTGGTAATAGTGGAAAGATAGGGAATTCAATTTAGCCACAATATATTCTCTACTAAATGTAACAAACAATTAGAGAGTTTATTAAAAAATTACTGATCTGTCATGGTGTACATGATCTTCTTACTCTGTTTAAGCAATTACGCTACCTACACCCAGGAGTTTGTACTCACTGCAGCCACTCGAAAAAAATGAAAATGACTTCAGAGATTGAAGGTGGGGAGAATAATATATTTTACATTTAAAAATTAAATATCATGCAAACTGATTTTGGAATGCTTATGCCAATCATAATTGCTCAGTTATAAACTAGTTGCAAAGCCCACAAAATGTAAAACGTTTTTTTTTTTTGTTAATAGAAGTTTATTGACATGAGTTTATTGAGAAGTTTATTTTGGTATAACATGTAGTGAGACAGAGAAAAGAAAAAGGGGGTAGGGAGAATTGACAATTGTATTTGCATTTGGAATATACCAGGAGACAGAATTATTGAAGTACCACTAGATTAACATTTTTTTTTAGATATTGTGAATGTGTACCCCATGTGATGAAAGTCACTTCACCATTGGGCTTTGTAGAGGACTACTTTCCAGCCTTTTACCCTGTGACTATGGCCCCTTTAGCCCCTTAAGGACCAAACTTCTGGAATAAAAGGGAATCATGACATGTCACACATGTCATGTGTCCTTAGCGGTTAATTTATTTTGGCTGAGAGACCCTAATTGTGCCTATTGGGACTTTAAACTTTGTTTTTGGAACTCCTGAATAGTGATGTCGTGAACCCGAAATTTTCGGTTCGCGAACGCGAACTTCCGCAAATGTTCGCGAACCGGGCGAACCGCCATAGACTTCAATGGGCAGGCGAATTTTAAAACACACAGGGACTCTTTCTTGCCACAATAGTGATGGAAAAGTTGTTTCAAGGGGACTAACACCTGGACTGTGGCATGCCGGATGGGGATCCATGGCAAAACTCCCATGGAAAATTACACAGTTGATGCAGAGTCTGGTCTTAATCCATAAAGGGCATAAATCACCTAACATTCCTAAATCACAATGGATATGGATTGACACCTGACATATGACATATTGACACCTTGACATATGGATTGACACCTGTCCTCAGAGACCCTGATACACTCTGACACAGAGCAGAATAGAGACTGTTCCTCCTACATAGGGTCACTTGGCAGATATGGATTGACACCTGTCCTCAGAGTCCCTGATACACACTGACACAGAGCAGAATAGAGACTGTTCCTCCTACATAGGGTCACTTGGCAGATATGGATTGACACCTGTCCTCAGAGCTCCTGATACACACTGACACAGAGCAGAATAGAGACTGTTCCTCCTACATACGGTCACTTGGCAGATATGGATTGACACCTGTCCTCAGAGTCCCTGATACACACTGACACAGAGCAGAATAGAGACTGTTCCTCCTACATAGCGTCACTTGGCAGATATGGATTGACACCTGTCCTCAGAGCTCCTGATACACACTAACACAGAGCAGAATAGAGACTGTTCCTCCTACATACGGTCACTTGGCAGATATGGATTGACACCTATCCTCAGAGCCCCTGATACACACTGACACAGAGCAGAATAGAGACTGTTCCTCCTACATAGGGTCACTTGGCAGATATGGATTGACACCTGTCCTCAGAGATCATGATACACACTGACACAGAGCAGAATAGAGACTGTTCCCCCTACATAGGGTCACTTGGCAGATATGGATTGACACCTGTCCAAGGATCCCTGATACACACTGACACAGAGCAGAATAGGGAATATTCACTAAATGCCAAACATTGTTATACAAGGGAATATTCAGTAAATAAGGATAAGGGGGGACCTACTGTCCTCCCCCCGACCCCCACCCCTGCACGATGGGTGGGGGCCATAAATCTCAATGGGGGGGAACCTACTGTCCTCCCACCCGCCCCCACCCGTGAGCGGTGGGTGGGGGCCATAAAAATAATGAGGGGGGGACCTACTGTATGATGTTGTATTGATCAGGTAGTGTAAGGGTTACGCCCGCTTCACAGTGACAGACCAAACTCCCCGTTTAACACACCGCAAACAACCGCAAACAGTCCATTTGCAAAACCGCAAACTCCCCATTTGCACAAGGTTGGATACCAAGCTAACCATGTCCCGTTCCTTGTCCTCAATGATGTCATTGAAGGTCTCTTCCTCCACCCAGCCATGTACAACACCAAGGGTCCCCGAAAGGTGACAATAAGCCCCCTGGGATGCCTGCTGTGTTTGGTCTTCCACCTCCTCAAAGCCACCTTCCTCCTCTGACTCCTCTTCTTCAGACTCCTCTCTCTGCATTGCCTCTCTCTGCGTTATTATAAGGTGTGTTAAGTAGTATTATTCCTATCAGTTTAATCCCTGTTACGTCACCTGTCAGGGGACGTGTATATGGCATCGATTTTAGGAACTGGGAGATGGAAAAAGATGCTTGGTCGGTCCTCCTACTTCAAATTTCGGGCACTGCATGTGCAATCTAATGTGCCACCAGATAGGAGTGGTTACAGTTAAGTAGTACTATTCTTATCAATTTAATCCCTGTTACGTCCCCTATCCGTTGATGTGTAGCAAGATGCAGCAGCAGAAGAGGACTCAGCCGAGGAGGTTATGGAAGAGGATGGAGTAGGAGGAGTAGAGGAGGTGGCAGCAGGCCTACCTGCAAGTTGTGGCGGTGTCACCAACTCCTCTGCAGAGCCACACATTCCATGCTTGGCAGCCGTCAGCAGGTTTACCCAATGTGCAGTGTAGGGGTGGCCTGCCTCTGCCTGTCATTTTTTTTTCGATTAGTGGTACTATGCGTGCAAGCTACTGTGACACCAGATATGAGTGGCACTGTGAACTGGCAGAGGTTGGCAGAGTACACGCTGTAGGGCTGACACACCCGCTTTGAGACAACTGCTATTCAATCTATAACAGTGAAAAAAGTTTTTTGTTTTTAAATGCAAGCTATTGTGACACCAGTGAGTGAGTGGTGGCACTGGGCACAGTATCCACTGTGAGCCTGACACACCCGCTTTGAGACAACTAACTGCTATCCAATCTATAACAGTGAAAAAAGTTTTTGGGGTTTTAAATGCACACTATTGTGACACCAGTGAGTGAGTGGTGGCACTGGGCACAGTATCCACTGTGAGCCTGACACAGAAGCTGGCAGGCAGGCAACTGCAATTACATTACACAGAAAAAAAAAGCAGACTGATGTTCTAGCCCTAAAAAGGGCTTTTTGGGGTGCTGTCCTTACAGCAGAGATCAGATGAGTCCTTCAGGACTGTAGTGGACACTGTATACCCTAACCTAGCTATGCATTTCCCTATCTAATCAACAGCAGCTACACTTTCCATCCTCTCACTAAGCATGCAGCTTGAGAATGAATGTAAAATGGATGCCTTCCAGTAGGTGGGAGGGTCTGCTAGGGAGGGTGTGCTGCTAATTGGCTGGAATGTGTCTGCTGACTGTGAGGTACAGGGTCAAAGTTTACTCAATGATGACGAATAGGGGGCGGATTGAACCGCGCACATGTTCGCCCGCCGTGGCGAACGCGAACATGCTATGTTCGCCAGGAACTATTCGCCAGCGAACCGTTCGGTGCATCACTACTCCTGAACAGTCGAAGTGGCAGCCATTCGACCACATGGTGGTGGCCATCTTGTTTGCATGGGCTAAAACTACAAATAGACTTCAGGGGGGACTTAGCCGCGAATGTCCTGGAACTATTTTTGGCATGAAAACCTTGCGGTTACCAGTCGGTCCTCCAGCGGCACTTAGTCGCGAATCTATGGAACTGTTTTGGGCATGAAATCCTGGGTTTGCCTGGGCAAAAATATGACTTCCATAAAATTTCTGAACCCCTGATCTGATCTGGGTGCTTTTTGGATATGTTGTTCACCCAGATCAGGGGATGTAAGATGGGGATATGTTATGTTTTGGGGAACTTATGGGACTTTATAAAAATTTGTTTTTTCTGCCTGTGGATAATTAAGTTAATGCATTAACTACCTTACTTATATCACAGGCAGAGGGGAGGGATTTTTTACTGTGTGTGGGAGTCTTGTACTGTTAATTACTGTTTTCATTGGTTTACGTCCCTTGTGTCCCTGTCCTCCATCAGGTCCAGTGGGTGTGCCTCTGGCCTGAAAAACTGTATAAAAATCCAATCTGTGCCATTAAACTCTCAGACCTTCTTACCCTCAACTCGCAGCCTCATCTCGTGTTGTAGAGAACTGCTATAATCACACTGGGGATTGCTATACTTTGTATACTGCCCTGGGTTCTAATCACTAGCTCTTCCTAGAGCTTTTCCTGCTTCACTCTCTGAAGGAAGAGAGGTTCACCCACTGGAGCCTTGTCGTAGGTCCAGGGTGGGTAGGAGACGGCGAGACCCCAACCAAGTTGCGGCGGTTCGTGAGGTCTGCAGAGCTTATTGTGTCTTTGCGGTGCTGATGGTCCTTGGTAAGCACTAGGAGCATCGATTGACGGAGGACCCGTCCCATTTGGTGGCAGCGGTGGAGCAGCTTCCTAGTGAGAGGAACAGCATCCTGTAGACACCGGAATTGTAAGGAATTATATGGAGGGATAGAGCCCGCCACTGCGCAGCATCCCTACCTACAGCGATATGGAGCCAGTTGGTCCCAGGACAATGCTCAAAGTGGAGGAGGAGTTTTACTGGAGGGTGCAGAACCTCTTAGACAGATGGCCTGATGACCCCGCCTCTACATGTATAAATCTTGAACTTCAGTCCCCAAAGCCCTATCAATGCCTATGCACTCAAGTAAGTAATAGTGTGTTTATTAAAACTGGGGTATAAATATAGATGCTAGCCTCTGTGAAATGTCAGTTGCTGTCAGAGTCAGTGGTGATCTGTAACTTTCATTATATGAAAAGATCCACAGAAGATGTTAGACATTTCTGGGGCATCAGCTACAAAATAAATCACGTGGGAAATATCTCCTTATTTATGAAAATAGATTTGGGAGGAGAGAATAGGTTGATCTCCACTAAAATGGATTGAATCACATATCGATTGTAGAATTTCACAATATATTACTTGTTTTAAACAAATGGTTATGTTAAAGGTAGTGTATAACTAACTCCTTCAACACAATAGGTAAACAGGATCTATGACCATTCTGGCACGTTATCTTCAGGAAGGAGATGAAATAAGAACTGAAAGGAAAATATTTTGAAACCTTTTCAATTATTCATGTAAAGAATACCATAAAAGCTAGTAAGGTACTTAAAAAGAGTGTTAATGTTTTCTCAGTATTGGCAGGCCGTACTCTAGTTTTAACACAGGATATGAACGTGCTAACTGCAATATTTTCTGCTTAAACTGCTTCCAGAGACTCTCCTCAAATATATGCTTTCTAGAGGTCACTTCCAAAAATCACCTGGAATGGACGGCCAAGTATACACAGAAAAAAAAGGCAATTAAGTGGATAAAATATAGAGAGGAAATATAATACTCTTTAATCGCTTTTTGATTAGAAATGTATTGGAATTACATGTATTTAAACAGATTCTCTACAAGACTCTTTGATGTGGACATTTATGATCAGTCTGCTTAGTTATTAGGCTTGTGTATTTGGTTTTGGCTGAATTGCAGTTTGTCTGAATTTAGGCCGTTTGGCTGTTTGGTCAAATACTGTATGTCCGAAGAGCAATATAGAAATAAAATAAAGCAAACTACTAGCACAATGACAGACATGTTCGATTAATTCAGTATTTGGAATTCTGCTAGTGGCAAAAAAATAAAAATAAAAGATTATTGATGGCTAAGGGACAGCCAGTAAATGTTGATTTTATTCACAAATCAAGTTAGAAGCGATCAACATAGGAAAAAAAAAAAAAACTGTAAAATATTATAAATATAATTTATAAGTATAGCTTTTTTTTACTACTCATCTTTTTCTAACTTGATCTGTGAACCAAACACTGGAAAATACAACTCTCAGTGTTCTTCAAAATATGTACATAATATTTATATGCAGCACACTAGTTGGCCCATTTTCACTACCTTTTTGGTTCATCGGTAGAGATGTCGCGAACTGTCCGCCGAACTGTTCGCGAACTGTCCGCCGGCGAACAATAGCGTGTTCGAGTTGGGCGAACATATCCGATTTCCGGTCCGCCCCCCTATACATCATCATTGAGTAAACTTTGACCCGGAACCTCACAGTCAGCAGACACTTCTTGGGAGGGAGGGTCTGCTGCTGATTGGGTGGTTCCAGGTCAAAGTTTACTCAATGATGACGGATAGGGGCGGACTGGAAATCGGATATGTTTGCCCAACGCGAACACGCTATTGTTCGCCGGCGGACAGTTCGCGAACAGTTCGGCGGACAGTTCGCGACATCTCTATTCATCGGTTGAATTAGTATCAAAGGTCCCAAACAAAATTTCATTTTTGAAAAAAAAAAGTTTAAACTGAACCAAATTATTTTTTTTATACTGGATGCTTATTATTTGTACCTCCAGTTCAAGGGTGCCCAAAAGGTAGATCCCCAGATGTTTTAAAACTACCGCTTGCATGATGCTTTGCCATTGTAAAGGCATTCAGAGACATGAAAAGCATCATGGGAGTTGTAGTTCTACAACATCTGGTGATCTACCTTTTGGTCACCCCTGCTCTAGCTGATTTGCAACATTGCTTATTTTTATTTAGTTGTGTTATTCCATCTCTCTTTTTGGTACTCTTCATTTAACAAAATCTTGGACACTATATAAGGTTTTGAAACATGATTGGACTATTATTTCTATGATGTATTTTGCTTCAATAATAAAAATAAAAGGAAAGTATTCATGTAGAACAAGCACAATTAGATGGTTATATTGTTTGAGGTAGTTGCATTCAAGTCTTCTGAAATTTGCACCTGGAAATCAAGTGTATGGACATAATTTGCAGACAGAAGAGCTATTATAATAGTTTGTGTTATAGGAGAATGTGAATACAATGATCTATTTTAAAAAATCAGATGGTGAATATCTTTGTAATACTAAGTTATTTTTATGATAAACTTTGCAATTTTTAGTTCATTGGATACAATAATTATAAGAGGCCAGTTAAAAAAAAACCGAACCTAATTAAGTTAATTATGATGTGCAGTGACATTTCTCAGTCTCAAATGGCAACAGCATTATTCATAAGGCATTTTTTATTAAGCATCTGATAAATAAGCAAGTGTAGTAAATAATAAACATGCAGCTCAGAAGGTACTTGCAAAATATGGAATAAGATACACTAGTCAAGGACTAAAAAAGAGAATATGGAGCAAGGGAGGAAAATGCAAAGTCGGATTATTCAAAATGTAATTTCTTGGCATTCTAGAGTTTTATATTTTGTGGCTCCCTGAATCATGTTAAAATGAAGATGAAAATGAAAGCACTTTTTACTGTGCTTGAGCTAGAGCACTATGTTTTCCTTACTAGGGAATAAAATGAACATAAAGGCTGAAATATAAACAAACATGTCTGTTTCTCATTTCCACACTTTTTCTGAGCTTTGTTTTGATCCAGTGCTAAAACAGGTTTTAGCCCTTTTTGGTACTGGTGAAATCATAATTTGCAGTATGTTTCCTTTCAGGCATTACCTAAAACAAAAGATACGTTTATTTTCTTCAGCAGAGTTTGCCAAAAGAATATATACAGTTCATTTTGGTTAATACTTTACATGCCAACATTACCCAGAATGCAACACAAAATGTTACGCATACCAGTGTTCACGTTCCAAGAGAATATATTATTGGTGGGATGTGCCTTCCCCCAACTGGAAAGGTAAAACCAGTCTCAAAGCTTTGAGACAACTCCACCTTCTACAAAAGAACCTCCCCAGTTTGTGGTTTAGCCAAGCTGAGCAGAAGATACACCAGCAGGAAGTAGAAGCACAAGTAATCCAGACAAAGTCAAATCTATCAGACACCTGCAACCCAATGAGATAAAACATCAAGGAAGGACATCTCATACCATTACACAGATGAAAATAAGCATAAATGCTGCTTTTCATCTGTGGTTATGGTCCACCACAAGCTATTACTTGAGAGATAAGGTATACATACCTAAGCAGAATGGGCATAAGTTATGTATAAAAGGGTGGACATGGAAAAAGGTGCAGACGACTAGATGGAATGGACTACCTGTAGAACAATAAGCCAATAGGTATTCATGTGAGATAGTAACAGGAAAAAAGGTCACCACTCAAAACTAGCTTTGGCAATGTTTCAAATAAGAGCTTCAAAACACAGTCTTGCACTTATTTAAGCCACTATACAAAGTGTCTCTATAAATGTTTCAAACCAGTGTGTAGTTTTTGCAAAGTCTGGGGTCACAGTGCAGCACATTCCTATTAATCCCTTAAGGACACATGACATGTGTGACATGTCATGATTCCCTTTTATTCCAGAAGTTTGGTCCTTAAGGGGTTAAACTAAAAAAATTGTGACATTTCAAACAGGTGAGTATACAAGTAAATTGCAAAATGTGAAATAGATACAAATTCTGGAGAGTGAATAACTTCAAACAAATCAATTAGCAGATATTTGTTAAATAACTTCTAAATGGCATGAACATATTAATAAAGTACATTATCTTGAAGACTAGAGCAATATTTTGGGACCAGCACAACACCTTGTAAGCTTCATGGTGAGACCAAAAAATCATAGTATCAGGCTTTGGAAGTTCCCTATCAGGGGAAAAAAACGGTACAACATAGTGCAACACTGTCCAATAAAATAATTGTCTCACAATTTTAAAATAGACCAAGAGCCTTAAGAAAAACGATGAACATCTTCTCCAGATCTTGAGCTTGGTTTTATCTCAAACAGATTAGAATAAAGACAAAGGCTAATCCAATAAAAAAAAAAATCAAATAGTGCAAATTTATTCACTTACATGAAAGTTGTTAGTGAAGAGCATAGGATATTAAGAATCAAGTCCTATGTATTTCATCCTACCTCGGTAGTGATAAATTGGTGCGCAGTGTGTTAAATCACTACTAGGCAAAATATAAAATCTTATATATCAAATTTTAAAACTTCATTAAAGTGCCCACAGTGTTCACTATTTAGTAAATATGTGCCCAAGTGGTAATGTCATATGGGTGTTGTATTAATACAATATATAGTGATAATTGTGGCACCATCAGTCACTAATACCCAATGATTTACTTGCACAAAAATCGCAATAAAGGAATCTAGGAGATGAAAACAAATAAAAGCAAATAGTGCAATACTGTCAGGAAAGCATAAATGATTATAAAACTTAATGCAAAAGCACTCACAAACACAGAGTGGTTAGAGTACCACTCTGAACTATCCAGCTCAGGGAGGATCAGTACCTGGTGTGCATAGGATCCTATCGATTGTGGGGATATGTATGGGGTGATAAATATTAAAATAATATTTTCATAAAAATTATCAAAAATGAATTTAATAATTATTATATCAAAATTGATATTGAGAATTACCCACTATTTTTAATTCTCTTAGATCCTAGAGAACGTCATCAGAGGATTTAACTCCACACAGTAATCACAATTTCTTTATAAAAATATAATTTATTGTGACAATAATAAAATAATAATAATATGTAACATGTGTGATAATAATCAGTGAATATTTAGTATAACATAGGTATACAAAATGGCAATGGTTAAACACAATAGAGGCTAAGAGCAATCCAGTTGTCAAGAACTAAGATTTATGATAGGACACTTTAGAAACCAACTTTACACAGAACACAGAATTCCTAAGCATATAATATCCTATTCTGTTGCAATTTTCAATTAAACCAATATTCATACCAGATCATTAACCATTCCTGGAACCATCCAATAAGAATAAGCTATCAGATTTCACATTAGCTGAATTTTAATTTCCCTACATAAGATGTACTATCTTATTTCAGAGCAATTCAATACATCTGGATAAATGTGGCATACTAACATCAGACAAATTTATCATTAATATCTCGTTATCTCTATTCCACCTGCAGTAATGGAATTTTGATAACCATATATTCTTTAGTTAACTAAGATTTCTAATTATTGAAATCTGACCCATTTACCAAGGCATATATTCCTGCTATTAGTAAATTTTTAATTAATTTAAATTAATTAAAAATAAAACCAGAATAATTACCAGTTATGTTGTAGAAGTTCTTATCAGATGAATTCAAAGATCTGTCCCAGGAATTGAAAGCAAGTATGATTGATGTATAGAGGCGTGCATGTAATAGAGAAAGTGGTGTTGGTTTGGAAAGTTGAGTCAAAGAGAGTTTGAGAGCTGAGTGTTAGATGTTGAATCTTGAATGTGTTAATTGAGTGTCAGTCCCAGAGTGTGTGTCCTGAATGTGTGTCCTGAATCTTGAATGTCCCTCTCTTCCCTTTGTTCTTACATTTTAAAGGGCCAAACTCTCTGCACGTCATTAGTTTATCGGACGAATAGGGAACTTTAGGTGTGTCTAGTTTTATCTAGTATTATCTAGTTTTTGGTCAGTAGATGGCGCAATTACATCACCAAAATTTCTTGTCCTGGAATGGGTTAACTCAAAATGATGATGATGTTGACGTCATTATTTTATCTATTTTATGACTGTATAACTCACAAGACCTTTTACATCAAAGCTTTTCTTTCTCTCTTACCCAGGCAGAGTGTCTGGAAAATACATTTAAATCTACTTTATGACATGTCTAAACCTTAATTTTACCCCTTGCTTACAATGAGACTTTGTAAGATTTAAAAAGTAAAATTAATTACTAAGTGTTCTCTGTAACTGTTATCTGGTTCTTTGGTGAAGCTGTGTGTAAGATTATTCTATTCCACTAACATTTATTAAATAATATGATATTTCTTCATGAATATTTATCCATGAATAGTCTATATTTAATATGATTCTAACTATATGTATTTAATATAAAGTAAGTATAGTGGATAGTATGTATTTGTATATATAATAATGCATATACTTGTCTCTGGGTTAGTATTCCACCCCCATCCTTGCTGTTAGACTTCATTCCTTATCACTTGTCTTGTTTACATAACGCATTCCTTAGCTCAGACTTGAATGAGTAGAGTTACAGATAGAAGGAAATCTGTGTCTGTCTTGCCTGAAAATTCAAAATGGAGTCAGCTCTGTTTTGAGTATGACTGGCAATATACATTTTTAATTTCTATCTTAGCACAAAATGTCTGTCGATATAAATATAGTGACACAATACACTTCCAGCTATCAGGTAAAGTATGCAAATATTTATTGGAAGTACAAATTAAAAGCCTCTCAGCATAATTAACAATGTCCCATTACAGCTCACCAACCTCTTCTGCACTAAAGAAAGCGTCCCGGGGTGTGTAGCAATAAAATTCACAAGTCTTCTCTCCAGCTTGGCTACTTGCTCCGATCACTGTCCACTTCCTTATTCCTGCATGTGATGTGTTCCGCCCTTCCTCCTGGGGCTTTCTCAAACCTAAGTGTATCCTCCTACTCCAGTCTGTATTAAATACCCTCATTCATCAACCAATAAGGCTCCAACAATTCAATAAAATGAAAAAATGCAGTCCAGCAGTATCATAAGGCTTCAGGAGAGGAAAAAAAAGGGGTTAAATATAAGATCCATAAGTCCTTATACTAAATATCATCAGCATCATATCAGGTAACCAAAAAAAAGTTACTTAAACCCAATATTTAAAGCCACATGAATTAATTAATTATATTGGCTCTTCAATGAAAATGCTGAGAGGTTTTTTAATTTGTATTTCCAATAAATATTTGCATACTTTACCTGATGGCTGGAAGTGTATCAATAGGATCCTACGCACACCAGGGACTGATCCTCTCTGAGCTGGATAGTTCAGAGTGGTACTCTAACCACTCTGTGTTTGTGTGTGCTTTTGCATTAGTTTTTATAATTTTTTATGCTTTCCTGACTATTGCACCATTTCCTTTTATTTGTTTTTATCTCCTAAATTTGTTTAGTGATTTTTGTGCAAGTATATCATTCGGTGTTAGTGTCTGAGGGTGCCACAATAATAACTATATATTGTATTAATAAAACACCCATATGACATTACCACTTGGGCACATATTCACTAAATAGTGAGCACTGTGGGCACTTCAATTAAGTTTAAAATGTATCACTATCTATATTATCTGAATTCCATTACTAGGATGTTTGTTGGTTGCTGCAATCTGTACCCACAAGTTTTTTTTCCTTATTTATATATACACATTTACATGATCCTACCTAGGGACTTCCTCAGGGACAATTCTGGACTTTCTACTAGGTTACAAAATTCAAAGTCCATACAATATCTACCCTCCCCTTCCTAGTCCTTAAACACACCCTTCCTTGTCTTTTGCATGGTTACAATTCGTTGTTTTAGCTCTTACAGCTGTTTTTGATGATTTTCGATTTGTTTCTTGGTTCCACCTTCTTTTCGACGTCATCGCATTCTGTATCCAATGATGTCATGCATTTCATGCATGCGGTACTCCCATGATCGAGTTAGATGCATGGTGTTTTCCTGTCCTGAAGTTCATTGGCGTCATAACGCACGCAACTTTCCTGATGCGTTCCACATAACAGTCACAGTCTGCCTGTGTGATCGGGCTCAATAGATGTTTCATCATTTGGGAGACACCATGAGGAAAGAACCAAAAAAGGGAGTGAGGGGTAGAGAATACATTTGTTAATAAACATTATTAGAAATGTAAAATACCAAAAAGAATATATAAAAAAGTATGTATATATGTGTGTGTGTGTGTATATATATATATATATTTATATATATATATATATATATATATATATATTTCATATTAGAAAATAATGAATATGTATTTAAAAGTTATACAACATCTTTCCCAGAGATCTTATTCTAGGAGAACTTGTTCTATGAATATATGTTCTATATTGTATATATGCATAGTGTGATATATTACTGAATATGGGAATAGAGAATATAAAATCTATAGTATATGAATAATCTATGTATACTTAGAATGTATTAAAAAAGTATAAAAATAAGTTATGGGGGGATCCAAACAGATAATAGAAAATGCAAAACCCTACTGAAAAGAACACACACTAAAAGAAAAGAATAAAAGAGGAATACTATCAAGGTCCAGCAACAATGAATACTAAACAAATCCAGAGCTAATCTAAAAAAACAACAAAGATCAATAACTAAATTAAGACCCCCTGGTTGCAATGTTTTCAAGGTATTAATCCAATAGGTTTCACGCTGTTCTAGTTTTTTTAATTACATTCCCTCCTCTCCAATGGTTTTCAGTTTTTTCCAAACCAATGTAATAAAATTCTCACCAATTAAATTTTGGACAAGTATTGCAATGTATGGGGAATATATGTTTATCAAATCTTTTCTTATATTATTTTTATGTTCTAGAATATGTTCCTTTAATCTTCTAGTGGTCCTATCCACGTATTGCTGACCACAAAGGCAATTTAACAGGTATATTACCTTCTTCATTTCACAATTGATATTTGATTTTATGTAAAAAAATTTGTTACTGAACTTTTGAATTTTTGTGCCTTCAATAATCTTGAAAGAATGGGAGGATTTTCTGGGAAAACTTTCCACAATATTGGATCCCTCAATAATATTTCCCAATGTTTATTTAAAATTCTCTTAATTTTATGATATTGTATATTATATTGCGTTATAAAAGCATATTTAAAATCATTATTATTGTGCTCTTTGTCTTTGTCTTTCTTCTTCATCTTTACTAAGTCTTTCCTATTTAGATTCCCAATTTTCTGGGATTCTTTCTCTAAAGTGCTTCTTTCATATTTTTTTATATCCATTTATCGCATAAATGTGTTGCCTGATAATGGTAATCCAAATCCTTTGAACAGTTTCTTCTAATGCGGGTTAGTTGACTTTTCGGTATGGAATCTAACCAATTTTTGGCGACAGCTTTTTTTTGTATATAAAGCTGTTCCCTTCTGTTTCCTTAAAATAACATTTAGATTGGATATTCTGTCCTTCTACATAGAAGGTGATATCCAAAAAATAATACTTACAGTATCAATTGTGTGTGTAAATCTTGAACCATAATTATTATTAATATAATCCAAAAATATAGTCAATTCACTTTGAGTACCATTCCAAATTAAAAGAATGTCATCCATGAACCATCTCCACGGGACTAGGTTTACTACCAAGCCATGCCCCCTCCACATGGAGTTGGCCTCCTAGTCTCTCATATATATGTTGGCATAGCTGGGGGTGTCAGGGTATTTATATCGGCAGACATCTTGTGCTATGATAGAAATTAAAAGTGTATATTCTGAGTCACTCTGAACAGACCAGACTCCATTTTGTTATTTTCAAGTTAACAAAGAGACACAAAATTTCTATCCTTTCTGTAAAACTAACCACTTTCCCAGAGCTAAAGGAATGCATAGTATATACAAACCAAGTGATAAGGAGAACCGGGGTTGGATAGACTGTCTAAATGCCAATGGAATAGATCAATTCTAAACCCAGACATTGGTGACAGAGAAGATTAAATAATAAAATTTTACTTTCTATATGTACAAGGTCGCATTGTAAGTTACGGGTCAAAACTCAGAATTTGCCAGACACATAGTCTGGACAAAACTTAAAGAAACTGTTTGATCTGACAGAAAACTTAAATTATGGCAACTATAAAGATAACGCAAAATGACATCAAAATAGCCACCAGGAAAAGTTAACTCTTTCCTGGATAGGTATGTTTAGTGGGACAAGACTGCCCTTTATAGATCAAATACCTAAATTGCGATCCCTAGATTAACCACACCCCCAGTGTTGCTATTGGTTTACCAACTAGTGAATTTTCCCTTTAAAAGTTAAGACAAAGAGGGGGAAGAGGTGGATGAGGAATGGAAGGGTATGCAAAGAAAGCAAAGAAGTGAGCAATCGGAAGCAATGCAGAGAGGCCTATGACAGATATACACTCTAGGACACTCAGAAATTCCTACACACCTCCATGCAGAGAGACATCCAAACAAGTTCCTGAGATTACCAATTTGATGAAATATCTACTCAACTGGTAATTATACTGGCTTCATTTAATTAATTAAATTAATTAAAATGTACTAATAGCATGATATATGACTGGATAAATCACGGTCAGATTTCCATATTTACAAATCTTAGTTAACTAAAGAATATATAGTTATAAACATTCCATTCTGCAGGTGGAATTAAGAATAATTATATATTAATGTGATAGTATCACATGTTAGCATACCGCTGTTTTTATCCAGGTGTATTGATTTGCTCTAATATAAGATAAGATATCTGTTTAGGCAAATTAAAAACAAACTCTGCTTATATAACATGGTAGATTCTCTTATTGGATGGTTCCAGGAAATGACTAATGAACTGGTTTAAATGTTATTTTATTTTAAATTACATAAGAATAGATCTTAATCACCTAGGAGATCTAGCCAGCATTGAAAGGGTTATTCTAACTGTTAGCAAGGGTTTTATGGCCCTTCGCTGTGAAAAGCTTCGCTTCCTCTCTGTGAAAGATAGTCATAAATCGTGTAAGTCTTGACAGAAAATGCTGTTTAGCCATTGAAACGTGTATAGCCATTCCTTTGTATTGCATATCATTTTATACTGGATATTCATTGATTATTGTCACGCATGTTACATAATATTATTTGTTAATTAATTGTTATTATAAAATAAAATCTATTTTTATAATATTGTGATATTATTTATATGAAATACATTCCACTTAACACGATAACGATCTTTGGGATCTGAGAATTGAATTAGTGGGCAGTTCTCACTGTTTACTATTATTATCCTATAAATATCCCCACAGGGGCAAACCTGGTTCCCATGGCATTTCCTGATTGTTGCAAATAAAAAGTACTGTTAAATACAAAATAATTGTGATATAAAATGAAAATTATGCTATCAATCCAAAAATTTCTTAAAGTGCTTGATATTGAGGTGTCATCTTTAATGATTATCTCTACTGCTGCCACGCTCATATTGTGTTTAATCACAGTGTATAATGATGAAACTCAACTTTTAAATGGTGTCAATAAGGTTGGTTCTTGTACAGGTCACTTCAATGGGCACCCACATATGCCAGCATCTATATAACAGAACTTGTGAAAACTACTGTCTATCCTAATGAACAGTTTAAAAAATATGCTGTCAAATGGTGGTGCTATATAAATTATATCTTGGTATTGTGGAATGGCACATTAGAGTCCATTAATGATTTTGTTAATTTCCTGAATATGTGTTTGACTAGCATTAAATTCAATGTAACGTATGATTTTAGCCAGATTTCTTTTCCAGATATTCTCAAGGTGAAAGGAACTTTGAGACTAATTTGTTCAGAAAATCAACTGACCACAATACATTATTGCACTACGAGATTGTCATCCTTATTTTTTTTTTATATTCTTACAAAAAAGTCAGTACACACAAATTAAAATAAATATATCAAAACAGAAATAGACATCTGCCCAGTTTCAGAATTTAACAGAGTTTTCAAAAATGTGGTTATCCCCTAAGCGTCCCTGAATAACAGAAGCAAAACATATTAGGGACAGATAGGTCCATTCCATTTCAATCCAAAGCTAGAACAGAAGGAAGGAACTTGGAACAGATAAAATTTATATCCAGGTTTAATACTTGGCCTCCCAAAATTCTGAAAATTATTTGTAGACATATTTGTGGCATATTTTATAAAAAAAAGTAATCCAAAGATCCATGAATTCATTCCTTTGCGTATGCAAGCATAACAAAAGTGTCACTCTATTTGTGATAAACTAGTAAGTGCAGATTTAACATCTAGAAACAGGTTATAGTGTGCTGATATAATAATGCACTCACAAGATCCAAATGAATAATGCGCCACGCGAAACATTCTGGATTCATAAACTCCAGACTCTTCATCCAAAAGGACTTAATCATGATATAGATCTCATGTGTTTTCTTGATTAGTTCTTTCTTTTGTTCCACAGCGGTGCTTTTGTAGAAAGGATTTTCTTCTTTTTTATTAATTATCATTATTATTTTGTATGTATTGGAGGCTTTAACAATTTGCAAATTTTCTAGCTGGTTGTCTTTTGAATATGGGATATCTAGATGAATTTATATTATTTAAATTCTCTAGGAACAATTCTATTGAGGATATGTAAAAAGATGGACATTATTAGACCACTAAGGTATACTGGTCGTAATATTTTATATTACAAATGAAGTGCATGACCTATTCATTGTAGCATATGAAACACGTGAACTTATAGAATCATGGAATATATTTGTATAAATGAATTAATTTCACATACAATATCACATATACATTTAATTAACCCCCCCCCCCCAAAAAAAAACCGTCTAATTAGGAAATATTATTCACATTAAGGTTTAAATTTGAATAAATCTGTAAATGGATTAACATCAAATACAGGGAGTGCAGAATTATTAGGCAAATGAGTATTTTGACCACATCATCCTCTTTATGCATGTTGTCTTACTCCAAGCTGTATAGGCTCGAAAGCCTACTACCAATTAAGCATATTAGGTGATGTGCATCTCTGTAATGAGAAGGGGTGTGGTCTAATGACATCAACACCCTATATCAGGTGTGCATAATTATTAGGCAACTTCCTTTCCTTTGGCAAAATGGGTCAAAAGAAGGACTTGACAGGCTCAGAAAAGTCAAAAATAGTGAGATATCTTGCAGAGGGATGCAGCACTCTTAAAATTGCAAAGCTTCTGAAGCGTGATCATCGAACAATCAAGCGTTTCATTCAAAATAGTCAACAGGGTCGCAAGAAGCGTGTGGAAAAACCAAGGCGCAAAATAACTGCCCATGAACTGAGAAAAGTCAAGCGTGCAGCTGCCACGATGCCACTTGCCACCAGTTTGGCCATATTTCAGAGCTGCAACATCACTGGAGTGCCCAAAAGCACAAGGTGTGCAATACTCAGAGACATGGCCAAGGTAAGAAAGGCTGAAAGACGACCACCACTGAACAAGACACACAAGCTGAAACGTCAAGACTGGGCCAAGAAATATCTCAAGACTGATTTTTCTAAGGTTTTATGGACTGATGAAATGAGAGTGAGTCTTGATGGGCCAGATGGATGGGCCCGTGGCTGGATTGGTAAAGGGCAGAGAGCTCCAGTCCGACTCAGACGCCAGCAAGGTGGAGGTGGAGTACTGGTTTGGGCTGGTATCATCAAGATGAGCTTGTGGGGCCTTTTCGGGTTGAGGATGGAGTCAAGCTCAACTCCCAGTCCTACTGCCAGTTCCTGGAAGACACCTTCTTCAAGCAGTGGTACAGGAAGAAGTCTGCATCCTTCAAGAAAAACATGATTTTCATGCAGGACAATGCTCCATCACACGCGTCCAAGTACTCCACAGCGTGGCTGGCAAGAAAGGGTATAAAAGAAGAAAATCTAATGACATGGCCTCCTTGTTCACCTGATCTGAACCCCATTGAGAACCTGTGGTCCATCATCAAATGTGAGATTTACAAGGAGGGAAAACAGTACACCTCTCTGAACAGTGTCTGGGAGGCTGTGGTTGCTGCTGCACGCAATGTTGATGGTGAACAGATCAAAACACTGACAGAATCCATGGATGGCAGGCTTTTGAGTGTCCTTGCAAAGAAAGGTGGCTATATTGGTCACTGATTTGTTTTGTTTTTGAATGTCAGAAATGTATATTTGTGAATGTTGAGATGTTATATTGGTTTCACTGGTAATAATAAATAATTGAAATGGGTATATATTTGTTTTTTGTTAAGTTGCCTAATAATTATGCACAGTAATAGTCACCTGCACACACAGATATCCCCCTAACATAGCTAAACTAAAAACAAACTAAAAACTACTTCCAAAAATATTCAGCTTTGATATTAATGAGTTTTTTGGGTTCATTGAGAACATGGTTGTTGTTCAATAATAAAATTAATCCTCAAAAATACAACTTGCCTAATAATTCTGCACTCCCTGTATGTACAGTACCCTATTTAATTTGGCATTGATAATAATAATAATATCATTGATTATTATTAATTTTTTTGGAGTACACATTTAATATTATTATTTGAGTTGCAAGATAACCCGTTTATTGGGTTTATCTAGTCAAATATCAAACGTCACTTTAAAGAGTTTGCTATACTGGTATTATTTATGGAATATATTTATTTATTTTTTACTGCAACAGCAAGGAGGCAAATGAGAATTCCATGTATTTAAATATAGTTATATGGTGATAGGGAAGTAATAATAAGGTTCATGTGTTTCATAGGCTTGATTATTTATATTTAATTAGAGGATCGTTTACCATAATATGTTCCTGTTAAAACTTCTGATCAGTACCAGTATTATTTTATACTGGGCGACCTCTAGGTGGCACTATGGATAACTGTTTCTCATTTTTGAGCTGGAACACACAGGTTAGTGGAACGCGGAAGTGCGAACGGACTTTTACTTCCGGTTTCCGGGTCCACAGTTTTGCACCAAAAACGACCGATGGAACACCTACTCCACACCTGAACAGGATCGCTGGATACCCCACAACTGGAAGTGATCATGGAATTATGGGTAACTCCCACTGGATCCACCTATGAACTAAGGGTTCAATCCTATTTATAGAGACTCATTGGGGGGGAGAATAATGTATGCATTTTTGTACTTGATTGTTTTTAATTATTGTATTATTTGCTTTTGGTCCCCGAGGAAGTTCCTTTGTACAGGAACGAAACGCGTAGGACCTCATCTTATTTTATTTTATTTAATGTGTATGGCCTTTTTTCTACAATAAATCCGCATATTTATTTTACCTTACCTATATTCCATAATTTGGTCCGCTTGGAGTTCCAGTGGAGAGTGGAGACGTTTAGCCGCCCAAGTTCACCGGGGCAGCACCTTTTTGGCGCATTATTCATTTGGATCTTGTGAGTGCATTATTATATCAGCGCACTATAACCTGTTTCTAGCTGTATTACACTACGTATTTTTTCTGTTTTTGTTCTAGATCATGTACAGCCGAATCTCTATTCCTTTTGTGTCTATATATATGTTGTAAAAGGTCAGGAACTGGGCCACGACCTTGAGAGGCTGTTGTAACTTTATCAGATAAGTTTATTTGGATACCATTATACAATTTGAGGTATCATTTCTATACATATTGTTTTTTCTTTGTGCAGATTTAAACATCCCTTGATTGTTTAGCTTGTAATACTAGTGTTTATGAAAACACCTTTTCCACCCACACAAGGGTAAGAAGTATTGTATTAAACATTTTCCATGTAGGAGAAACAACCCAAAAGATGAGAAAAATATTCTCTAAAGAAAACAGTGAATTGTTGAATTTATTGATTCCAGCTCAATTTAGAGAACAATGACACAAATCTCTCAATTCAAATTTTAGATTATTGAGTACATACCAGAAATGAAGGAAGGTATTGAAATGATAAAAAGGTTAACGTTATGTAAACCTTTTGGATTAGGGAATTAAATACTCTATATCTTAAGGGCTTGAAAAATGAATACAATCTAACAGCTTTATTTAAATTATATTTCTTTTTAGTATAATTTTCTTTTTGTTTTTAGATTGGGAGGGCAATGTGCCTCTTTATCAAAGAAAACAATCACTCCTTCACCTGTTGATCTTTTCTTCTTATGCATGTTTTTATCTGAGTCACTTTTTCTATAGTATTCTGATTAATATTATTATAATTTTGTATTATTATTTTATTATTTATATAGCGCCATCAGATTCCGTAGCGCTGTACAATGGGATTATATTAACCCCCTAACGCCGTTAGGGCATACTATGCCGCCCCACATTTAGTGAGCCTAAACGCCATTAGGGCAGGATAGTACTCCATAACGATCGTGAGCTCACCTGTCCCTGCGGACTTACCTGGACCAGCGATCAATGGCAATCCCAGTCTCGAGACAGGCAGTCCCCCTGCTTCCTTTCTGTCTCTCTAGGGCAATGTGATTGCGACAGACGTCACAGTCACATGGCCGCAAAGCAGTCTATGGGACCATACATTGCAAATATGGCATGAGAACTTAAAGACTATTACCCAACTTGTATTAAACTTATGGACCGCAACTAAAATATTTCCGGTAAACAGAAAAAAAGATTGAGTGGAGCAATATTTTTCCAAGTGGCTGTTTAAATGATATGTCCCCAAAACAAATACACTATATACAGGTGAAGGCAATAGTAGAAAATAATACTTAATATTTAAGGAGAAGTCTTCATGCACCAGTTCCTCAGTTTACATGAGAGAAAAAAATACAAAGAGAATATATGATATTGCAGATTGTTAGACTTAATCTTGAGCAAAAAATGAGTAAATGTGTTCCCATAAAATATACCCTTGTATAAGGGCTCAGGAAGTACACCTACAAATTAAGCTTAGAAAGTGTAAAGACAGTTTATTGTATTACCATTTAAAATAATTAAACATTTCCTGACACAGTGCTATGAACAAACTGACTCTTACAAGAGTTTGTAGTGAGTTCGGCATGGCATACGCCGCTACTCACTGCCTGATTTTCACAAAATGAAGCCAAAGATACAGGTCGCAGTCACTGGGTGTAGGCGAAATTGCTCCTTCCCACGGCTGGATATCAGCTTGCTCGTTCTTGCTGCAGCTGTCTCCGTCTACAATATTTCCAGGTTGCATGCTGGAACGCATTGAGTCCTCTCAGAGAAACAGAAAATACGTCATTGGAGTGCAAGTTGGCTTTGAGACGCATCAAGCGTTTCCAGCGAAACCGGACATGCGTCATTGTAACGCAAGTTGAACGCGAGACTTGAGACACGGATGTTTTATTAGTGATTGCAGGTTATATACTACAAGCCGCCACATTCATTTGGATGAAGGCATGTCGGGACAGCGCGTAGAAAGCCTTTTAAACAGAACAAAGGAAAATATCTCCATTCACACATTGGGATGCCCCTGATGAAACGCATAGTGCAAGGAGACCTACATAAGTGTTGAACCCTTGTGTTGCAAGTTTACTTTTATTATTTTATGCTTTTATATCTGTTTTTTATGTTGGATTTTTGCCATCTTTTCATTCCTGTCAGTATGACACTGGACCTGTACATTGATTCTAAAGATCTTGATGTGCAACATTTATCCATATATCTTGTTTGTGTCTTTCTCCTTCCCTTACATGCATTAACATCGTAAGAGAGAAGAAAAGAAGGCTTTTCTCCCTAAAGATACTATTACAAGCCTGCAATTAATTAAACTTTTTTGAGTGCAATATATTCTCCATTATTGTTTGGAGCCCATAATATTACATTATTGCGTTCTTTTATTTTTCTATTTTAGATTGTATTTTTATATATTTGTTCAGAGGACAAGAGGAGTCTTCTTACAATCTATAGTCCTTTCTAAGGGTAATAATTAAGTTTATTACATTGACACTATATATCCACTGTTAGTGCACACTTTGCTATATAGAGTGTTATGCTTCACAGTCTATGAGACTGCCTGTAGGGGGACTGTCTGAGTGTTCAAGCAGTCCCCCTAGTGCCTGAAAAGTGAAAATAAAGTTACAATCAAATATTAAAACATTATACATACATAATATATTATATGTTAATTAAAACATCTGATTAGCATATTATACATATATAATTCATATATAACTGAATTCTTACTGTATTCTACATATTAATACCAAAATACACTTTGAATAAAATTATATATGTTACATAGTTACATAGCTGAAAAGAGACTTGCGTCCATCAAGTTCAGCCTACCTCACATTTGTTTTTTGCTGTTGATCCAAAAGAAGGCAAAAAAACCCAGTTTGAAGCACAATTTTGCAACAAGCTAGGAAAAAAATTCCTTCTTGACCCCAGAATGGCAGTCAGATTTATCCTTGGATCAAGCAGTTATTACCCTACATTGAAAGATTATCCCCTTAAGGACACAGCTTCAGAAGCTTGACTTACGCTTAATGACACAAGCAATTTTTGTATTTTCTTGCTGTTTGCGTTCAACTGCAATTTGCATCTCTCTCATTTATTGCACCGACACATATTATATACTGTTTTTTAAAGGACAGTAAGGGCTTTAATTTGATATAACATATATATATATAAATGATTACTTATTATAAAAAAAATACCGAAAAATGCAAAGAAAATGAAAAATATTGTTTTTTTTTTACAGTTTTTGCAATAATAATGTGTGCATAATTAGTGCAGGTTAAGGAAAGTAATTAAAAATAAATTTATTTATTTGTTCTGATTTACAGAATATATAATGTGTCTGGGATTTTAAGTTTTTTTTGGTAGTTACAGGTCACAAAGCACAAGGAGTAAAATAGACTTTTAATGTGGAGCGATTTTAGAATTTGGTATGTTTGTCTTGTAAGCTTAATAGCCATAAAAGAAAACAAAATTGCCACACAAAAGTATATATTTATATAAAGTAGACATCACGGGCTATTTACCTAAGGTTGTTTTGACACTTTCTACGTAGCCATTTCACCGCCAACCTCTGCTAAATATTGGAGTAAAATTGTGTTCTTTTTGGTTTTTGGCACACAAACTTATAACAGAGAAATTCTCGTGTATATTTTGTAAAGTTGGTGTGTGCTATTCCTGTACAAAGTTTTATTTTGTGTTCAGTTACATCTGCTGAGTAAAATGACACCCCATTGTATGTCTTTTGCACTATTTCGTGAAGTTACAGTGCCATACAGGATACCTGTCCTTTTCAGTATTCACAGTAGAATTTTGAGAGATGAATTTAATGAGCCTTAGCTTCCATTTGGGGTATTATAACAGTTTGACTGTTCAAAAACCCCCACAAAGGCCTACCATTTGTAAAAGTAGACACTCCAGGGTATCTTATAAGGTGCATATTGTGCCTTAACATGCCCCCATTTTTTCACCAATATATGCCAAAGTATGTGGTAAAAAATAATTTTGTGCATTTTTTACATACGGATTGCATTTTTGCTGGGCGTTTTGTATATTTCATATGTGCCACTAAGTTCAAACCTCCCAAATTATACTCAGCTAAGTCTTCTGAGTAAAATGACACCCCCAATGAATGTCTTTGGCACTATTTTGTGAAGCTACAGTGCCATATAGGAGACCAAGCCATATCCGTTTTTACCAAACTTTGAAGTTTTACGCTGTGTCCATGTTCCAATTTGGAGTAGTTTAGACGGTTGGTTATTGAAACTTCCCCACAAACACATACTATTTATTAAAGAATACACCCTGGGGTAATTCAAAAGGCATATTTTGAACCTTGGCGTGGGATAATTTTTTCTCTAGTTTGTTCCAGGTGTAGTGGTAATGAGCATTTTTAAAATGTATTTTTTTACTTTTTATAACTTTTTTACTTTTAAAAACTAGTTTTTAAACTTTTGTTTTGCTTATAAATTTTTTTTAAACTTTCCTAAACTTTCTTAAAACTTTTTTACAGATTTAAAATTTTTCTAAGCTTTTTTTTTACCGTTAACCCCTAACTAGCAGTACGCAGCACTAACAGTAAATTCCCCATTTTCCCATAACTCCCACCCACCCCAGCTAGCAAAATATATAGTTATAAAATATTTAAATTAATTAATTAAATAAATTGAACCCCTGAGGGTTAAAAAAATAAATAAAAGTTAATCCTCAGGGGTTAAAAAAAATTAGATCACAGTATAATACTGTGATCTCTATTTGATCGCTGTAGGCAGTGATCGACTGGCAGGGAAGGGGTTAATTTTTATTTGGACTAGGTAAAGTGTGTTTTTTTTGTTTTTTTTTACTTAAATGTTATTAAAAAAAATTTTAAGCTTAATTTTTAACTTTTTAAAGTTTCTTTTAAAACTTTTTTTAACGTTAACCCCTAGTTAGCCTAACGCCAAATCCCCCAATTCCCCACTAACTTCCACCTACCCCAGCTAGCTAAATATATAATTAAAAAATAATTTAATTAATTAATTTAATTAATTTAACCCCTGAGGGTTAAAAAAAAAGAATTAACCCTCAGGGGTTAAAAAAAAAATCAGATCATAGTAAAATGTAATCACTGCCAATTGATCACTGTAGTCAGTGATCAATTGGCAGGGAAGGGGTTAATTTTTTATTAAAATGGGTAAGGGGGGGGGGACTTTAAATAAACTTTATTTTTTTAAACAGCAGGGGGCAGGATCAGCACTGATCCGGCTCCCTGCACTTCACACAGAACCCGGAAGTGCAGGGAGCCGGTAGGTGAGTATACAGAGCACATGTGCTCGCTCAGACTTGCGGTCAGAGCGAGCACATGTGCTGGGCAGCCTGACCGGGTGCTCCCGGTATGCCTCTAATGCAGAGGCATACCGGGAGCACCATTAACCCCGCGATCGCCGCGATAGCGGCGATCCAGGGTTAATTTTACCGCGTGACGGACGAGGTCCGTCACCCGTCGTTCAGGGTCTCCCCTCTGTGATGGACCTCGTCCGTCACCCGTCCTGAAGGGGTTAAATCCTTGAATATTCGGTTCTTGCAAGTATGCATCTAGTAGCCGTTTGAACATCTGTATGGACTCTGATAAAACCACTTCCTCAGGCCGAGAATTCCACATCCTGATTGTTCTTACAGTAAAAAAACCTTTCCTTTGCCTTAGACGAAATCTTCTTTCTTCCAGTCTAAACTCATGGCCTCGTGTCCTATGTAAAGTCCGGTTTGTGAATAGATTTCCACACAATGGTTTGTATTGGCCCCGAATATATTTGTATAATGTTATCATATCCCCTCTCAGGCGACGTTTTTCTAAACTAAATAGGTTTAAATTTGTTAACCTTTCTTCATAGCCGATATGTTCCATTCCTTTTATTAATTTTGTAGCCCGCCTCTGCACTTTTTCTAGTGCCATAATATCCTTCTTTAGAACAGGTGCCCAAAATTGCACAGCATATTCAATATGGGGTCTTACCAGTGATTTATAAAGAGGCAAAATTATATTCTTGTCCCGAGAATGAATGCCCTTTTTCATGCATGACAATACCTTACTGGCCTTGGCCACTGCTGATTGACATTGCACATTGTTGCATAGTTTGTTGTCTATAACAATTCCCAAGTCCTTTTCATGTGTTGTTATCCCTAATTACGCTTCCATTAAGGGTATACTTTGCTTGTGTATTCTTTACGCCGAAGTGCATAACTTTGCATTTTTCAACATTAAATTTCATCTGCCATTTGAGTGCCCAGTCCCCAGTCTATCTAAATCCCTCTGCAGCAAAGTAATATCTTGCTCACATTGTATTATTTTACAAAGTTTTGTGTCATCTGCAAACACTGAAACATGACTTTCAATGCGTCTTCAAGATCATTTATGAACATGTTAAATAGAAGGGGTCCCAGAACAGACCCCTGAGGGACACCACTTGCCACCTCTGTCCAGCTTGAAAATTTACCATTAATGACAACTCTTTGTACTCTGTTTTTAAGCCAATGTTCTACCCAAGAACAAGCATTTTCATCTAGACCGATTTCCTTGAGTTTGAACACTAATCTATTGTGTGGAACTGTATCAAATGCCTTGGCAAAATCCAAATAGATCACATCCACGGCAACACCCTGATCTATACTTCTACTTACTTCTTCGTAGAACGCAATCAAGTTAGTTTGACATGACCTGTGCTTCATAAAACCATGCTGATTTTTGCTGATAACCATGTTCTTCTCAAGGAATTCTTGAATATTATCCCTTAATAACCTTTCAAATATTTTACCAGCCACAGAAGTTAAGCTCACAGGTCTATAATTTCCAGGCAAGGATTTTGAACCCTTTTTGAATATAGGAACCACATCTGCCTTCCTCCAATCCTCCGGAACACTTCCTGAAAGAAAAGAATCTTGAAAGATTAAAAACAGAGGTTCACTTATTTCTACACTTAGTTCCTTAAGTACACGTGGATGGATACCGTCAGGCCCTGGAGCTTTGTTTATATTAACTTTCTTTAGTTGCTGCAGCACCTTGTCTTGAGTTAACCAATTACAATTATTCTGCAAGTTTTTAGTAGCAATCATTTGCTACATCATATGTATTATATATGTATAATTTATTAATCAGATGATTCAATTAACTTATACTATATTATACATATAATAATACATGATATACATAAAATAAAATACAAAATATGTAATATCATAAGCATATCTTGATATATATATATATATATATATATATATATATATATATATACACACAACAGGTATATTTATCTACTATTTTTACATAGTTAAGTGATTTTATTAATTATAATTCAAAGGACTTGCCTGACAACCGAGGCAGAAAGTCCAGCAAATTTAAGTTACAATCACTATATTTAACCCTGTAACTTTCTAAAACACCATAAAACCTGTACATATGGGGTACAGTTATACTTGTGAGACGTTAAATACAAATATGATGATAGCAGTAAAAGTGCAGTTTTTGTGTGAAAAAAATGCAAAAAAAAAATAAAGAAAATTAACTTTGGTTTAGGTTTGTGACCAAGTGGCTACTACAAAATTCTGACCCAATTCTCAATACCCTGGGTTTTCTACTTTTATGAATAGTATGCCATGAAGGGGGTAATTCTCATTCTATACGGTCTCAAAGGCAGCATGGGTCCAGTAAACCAATCAGGCAAACAAAAATGGGAAAGCCCTATATCTGTCCCTGTAACTTTCCAGAACACCATAAAACCTGTACAAATGGGGTACTGTTGTACTCGTAAGACACGAGAGAACACAAATATGAGTGTTTTGGAACACTAAAACTTGTAATGATGATGATATCATCAGTAAAAGTGCAATTTTTGTGTGAACAATGCAACCCCCCCACCCCCCCACAAATATAAATGCTAACTTTGGCCAGTGTTTGTGATTAAGTGGCTACTACAAAAGACTGGACTTATCCCATTCTAAATACCCTGGGTTGTCTACTTTAATGAATGGTATGCCATGATGGAGGTAATTCCTAGGCTGCCATATAGTCTCAAAGGCAGCATAGGCCACCTAACTAATCTGGCAAACAGAAATGGGAGAACCCTATGTAACGGCTACCCTGGTATGGTGAGGGTATCAGCCATTGGGGACATCCTTTTCTTCCCGGCAAGTCGCTGTGTAGTGATGGAGTCGCCTTTTCCCTTCTGCTTAATCAGGAGTAGAAGTCAAATGCAGCTCTAAAAAGAGCTGAGTGATTATGCTGCATAGATTCCCCTTTCAAGAATGAGACGAGGCTACGTTTTGAAGGGTCAAGAAGAACTGAGGGTTTATTGACAGACACTCTCTTTTATGTGATTCTGCCCATGCAAGGGAGACACCCACATAATTAACAGTATAACCAATCAAGACAATATACATTCTGTACATCCCCTCCCCTTAGATAACTAAATAACATAATTAAAAAGGAACATATTTTCCCCAAAGTTTGGATGTACCCCAAATACTGTTTCTGGGGGACTAACATATTTAAAAATCAGCCCATTCGGTTCAGCCGTTCAGGAGATATGGGACTTAGAAGTTTTGACCAACCGCACGGGCAAAGTAGCCAAAAACAGTTCCATGAATGCTGGCCCTGCAGTCGGTCTTAGATTGTGTGTAAAAACTCCCGAACGGCCGGCCAACCGCATGCCATCTTGGGTTCGCTGAAATCCCCATCCGTTGCTGAGTCTTTCTACCGAATGCCTGGTCGTTCGGTAGTTTTGGCAAGGTTTTCCCGAAGGTGTGGAGGTCTCAGCGGTTCGGGAGTTAAAATGGCCGCGAACACGTGGAAGTCCCGAAATGGCGGCTGGGCTTACAGCTCTCATAGCGTTTGTGCGGTTTTTCGACGAAAATGCCCATCAAGCAGAGAGGTAAATTATTCTCAATTTAGAGTCAGGGTGGCCTGTTAGTGGTTAGCAAGCATTCACATGGAGAATGCTTGCAAAGTCCCGAACTGCATTTTAATCCATAAGTCTTTTCCAGGCACGCTGTTCTTTTTGTTACACCCTATATTTGACCCTGTAACTTTCCAAAACCCCATTAAACGTTCACAGGTGGGTACTGTATTACATCGCTGAAGACAAATATTATATAATCACATTAATATCATCAGTGAAAGGGCATTTTTTTTAAATGGAAAAACTAAAAAGAACACTAATTTTGGCAAAGGTTTGTGACTAAGTGGCTACTAAAAAAGACTGGACATTTTGAATACCTCGGGTTATCTACTTTTGCAAATGGTATGCCATGGTGAGGGTATTTCTCAGTCCTGAGCTTCCATACAGTCTCAAAGGCACCATAACCAATGTGGCAAATTTCAATGTGTAAAAAAATGAATGGGCAAGCCCTATATTTGACCCTGCAACTTTCCAAAACCCCATAAAACCTGTACATGCGGGGTACTGTTTTACTCATGAGACATCGTTGAACACAAATATGAATGTTTTAGAGCGGCAATATATATAATGATGATTATATCATCAATGCAAATGCTGTAGTTGTTCTGGGGACTATATTGACCCTTTGAATTATTGTGCTTTTTAAAAAAATATATGTTTATTTTATTCAAATATGTCCATGATATCAGAGTGGGTATACAGGGACATATTTGTATTGAGTGTCTGTATGTGTGTGTAAAGGCAAGGCCATATTTGCATATAGTTTATGGTTTATGGTATGGTAGTTTATAGTTTATGGTACAGGTTTGCATGTGTGCAGGGTCAGAGTGCAACACCGGGCCATAAGTGTCTGAATGTAGGGTGATGTGTGTGCACAGTGTGTAAATACAGGAGTGTATATGTACAGTTGTGAATGTGCTTGAATGCAGGGGAACAAGTGAGAATGAATGCACTAATAATTACCACCTCTAAATCGCACTAATAGTAATTGCAAGGGGGATAGTATATGGGAGGGTTAGGGTAGTGCATGCAGGGCTTAATAGGGGCTGTAGAGGGTACGGGGGTAATAGGGGCTGCAGTGGGTGCATGGGTGTAGGGTCTGTAGTTCGTGCATGGGTTAGGGGCTGTAGTGGGTACAGGATTATAGGAGATCTAGAGGGTGCCTGGGGGTTGACCTGTAGTTGGTGCAGGGGGTACGGGCTGTAGTGGGTGCATGGGGGTAGGGGCTGTGGTTGGTGCAGGGGGTAGGGACTGTACTGTACTGTGTGCACAGGAGTTATGGACTGTTGATGCAGGTGGCATCAAGAACTGACTGTTGACAGGTACCATTGAAACAACAATGTTATTCACTTCACCTGTCAGTAGTGTTAATGTTGTGTTAGATTTATTTTGTATCTGAAGTAGGATAAAGAATTGTCTTTTTTCAAAAAAGTTCCTTTGAGGTATCTTGACGAGTCCTGCAAGTCCTCCACATTCATGGCGCTAATAATAATTGTTATAGAGGCCAAGATGAAGATAGACAATAGAAATTTAGGCAGCACATCCTTTTTCTCAATACGTAAATCACTATATATGTTGTAATTTGAGATATAAAGAACACCAGGTACCAGTAAACAGTCAAAATAATCCACTGTTCAGTGAATAAATGTCTATTGACTTTTGATAAAACCTCTTTGCAGGAGAAACGCGTTAGTGTTTTTTAAAGCTGTTTTATGTTACTGATTTGTTTATCTCCAATAAAGATAGCTCGTTTATGCTCTTGGAGCCTCTAAGCCTATCCTTTTATTCTATTTCATTTTATTTTTTAAATAATATAATTCCTTCCACTCTCTCCAACACCCCCACTGGAGGACTCGAGGAGTGATATCCTTGGTGGGAATCATACCACCTACATATATTGAGCAATAGCCTATTTGATCTTCACTTGTGAGTATACATCCATTTTTTTATCATTTTTATCCAGAGAGCATTATTTTGTGTTTTTATCCTTTTTGTATATATCACCAACTATTTGAATACTGGCCTACTGCCATTGAAAAGGAGATATACTCTAAGACCACTGGAGACCCCATTTTGAGGACATCCAATGCCCATCTACATATCCTTAGGTGGGGATTGTACCTTGCAGGCGCACATATCTGGAGCTGAATATAGGCTCCATAAAATTCCCTTCATTTACCATCACTTAAGATCTCAACATACTACACTATATCCGTGTCTTTTTCCTTCCCTCCTCCATATCGCTCTGAGCATGGGAATTCCTTCTTAGGCGCTGCTCCCTGATCCTACTATCTACATCCAAATGTCTATTTACGTATCAATTAAAATCTGACATTAATCAATACAGAGGTTCTTTTATACTCAAAATTACTGTTGGTATAAATTGTTTTACTAATAAGATTGGTGTGTATACTTCTGGTCAGAGTGTAGATTTTAACAGATACAAATGGGCTTTATGTTCTGTGATGAGCAAACAATTTCACATTGTAGATCTAGTGCTCTACTCTATCAAGATACCTGTCAAAATATGAATTGTAACATTATATCATTTAGGGTGTACTAATCTTGTTACATCAGAGTTAAACACATACTGCAGATTTAGTAATGTTATAGAAAAACTGGCAAGCAGTAACTACAAGTACAGTAACCACTGTTTATAAGTTAATGTGAAGAAAGCAAATTAATTGTCCGTCTGTACTCTTACTCACCAGAAAATTCCCATTTAAAGTACACAGCTCTTTGCCTAGCCATAATTAAAATTTTATCAAGCACACAACCAAATACTCTATAAACATTAGAGACAACAATAAAAAGTTGTTATGGTTCCAGGAAGCCCTGGGCGCTTTCTTACCTTCAGGGGTTAAACCGTTTTGGAACGGTTTAAACCCAAAGTCTGCCTCCACACAGCTTGGCCGAGGGGTCTTGCTGTTGCTTCCCACCTGGAACAGGGTCCTGGATCCAGCTGCTAGTGATTAAAGCTCTCCTGCAGAGAGTATAGCTGTAGAGCTGGTACACCCAAACACTAGTTGAGACTGAGTGAAGGGTGAAAAGGAACTGGTTTATTATGGCCAAGTTGCCTGCTTTTATACACATCCACCAGCATGGGGTCTCCATTCAATGCAAGACAAGCCCCTCCCATAAATATCTGTGCCTGGGAGATAATTGTGTTAAAGACTGGTAAGTTAATTATCTCTCAGGAACAGAGAGGCAAACAAAAACATATAAAACATAAAAATACCTCAAAACATCATTAATAAAATATAATAACCCTAGAAATAATACATCCTCAAATAGCTCTAATCTGAGTTCTCCAAATAGCGCTCAGATCCATGCAGTATAGAGGAAACGCCATCATGTTAAAGGTCTGACTGGCCGCACACGCGGTCTTATGCCCAAAACAGTTTCAGGGCGTTTGGTGCTTTGGCTCCCAAAGGGGTCACCTTTGGGAGCTTCTGCATCTGAAATATAGGGTGCTCTGGCTGGCTCTTAGATAGCGTTTGTGCCCCATAGTCTCAGACACCTTCCCTTCAAAAAGTGCTCTTCTGGCAGGCTGCAAAGTTGTTCAAAACCCCAGACTAAGTTGTCCAGAAACCGCACGGTCACCTCATGCCAAAAACAGGTCCATAACATTCGTGGTTAAGTACCGCTGAGGAAAATTCATGGGTTTCTTCATGCGAATGGCCGCCAGGAAGCTAGTGTTCGGTTTCATTCGAATGAAGGGAAGGTGCCGAACCAGGGGCACCCAGGGAAAGCTGCCTATGGCGGCTGGGCAGGGTTAACTCCCGAACAGGGTCTTTGGATATGGCCCATTGTCCTTGGGCAGGAGGCTAGCTAGCAGGCTCCTCCAGGAGCTTGTGGCATAGGCAAATTTGCCACAATTACTAATACTATATTTGATTCATATCACCATTTGGGAGAAAGGTTGCCTAAGCGAGAATTATATTTTGTTCATGCTAGAGAAATGTTCTGGTAACTTCTGTAGTTATGCAAAAGCAACTACAGTTTTTTGGTTGTTACTTACTATAAAATCTCTCATCATTGTAGTAGTTTTTTTTCTGTAAAAGACAACAAAATTTAAGCAAATTAGGGATAACAACACACGAAAATGACTTGGGAATTGTTATAGACAACAAACTATGCAACAATGTGCAATGTCAATCAGCAGTGGCCAAGGCCAGTAAGGTATTGTCATGCATGAAAAAGGGCATTCATTCTCGAGACGAGAATATAATTGTGCCTCTTTATAAATCACTGGTAAGACCACATATTGAATATGCTGTGCAATTTTGGGCATCTGTTCTAAAGAAGGATATTATGGCACTAGAAAAAGTGCAGAGGCGGGCTACAAAATTAATAAAAGGAATGGAACATATCAGCTATGAAGAACGATTAACAAATTTAAACCTATTTAGTTTAGAAAAATGTTGCCTGAGAGGGGATATGATAACATTATACAAATATATTCAGGGCCAATACAAACCATTGTGTGGAAATCTATTCACAAACCGGACTTTACATGGGTCACGAGGTCATGCGTTTAGACTGGAAGAAAGAAGATTTCGTCTAAGGCAAAGGAAAGGTTTTTTTACTGTAAGAACAAGAAGTGGTTTTATCAGAGTCCATACAGATGTTCAAACAGCTACTAGATGCATACTTGCAAAAACAGAATATTCAAGGATATAATCTTTCAATGTAGGGTAATAACTGGTTGATCCAAGGATAAATCTTACTGCCATTCTGGGGTCAAGAAGGAATTTTTTTTTTCCCTAGCTTGTTGCAAAATTGGAAGTGCTTCAAACTGGGTTTTTTTTGCCTTCTTTTGGATCAACAGCAAAAACCAAATGTGAGGAAGGCTGAACCTGATGGACGCAAGTTTCTTTTCAGCTATGTAACTATGTAACAGAATATTTTTTTTCCATAAAGGTTGCATACTGCCACTTATGCATAAAAATCGGATTTCTATGTAGGATTCAGTCTATAGTTTTTTCTCAAAAACTGAAAGGAATATTAACCTTAGGATAGGTCAAATGATACTCCACCAGCCAAGACGAATAAAGCGAGGGTAATCACCTAACCATATCCGCTAGTTAAGAGAGAAAGGTCACCAGGTTATACTTATATAAAGGGGATAACCCTAATAATTAACATTTAGAAAGTAGAAGAACAGAATCCCAGACATCCACTACCAACAGAGGGGGTTTATGGGAAAGAGTACAACCTAAAATAATATAGTGGCAAAACCAAAATAAATGAAAAACCTTTATGAAGTCTAAAACATAGAGCCACTATATCTAACTAGGGGTCCTAAATAGGAAAGACAGTGTCTGAATGCCGGGTAGAGGGTAGCCCTAATGGACAGATAGGAGGCACAAAAATAACTCCACTCTGGTTAGATATCTTGCTAATTTACAGGTACTATCAAAGGGTAGATGGAGAAACAAGGGAATGCATATCATTTAGAAGCAATGAAACTGCTCATCCAGCAGTGATTGTAGATACAGAGCTGAGTATACAAAGAGCAGAATTACTCCAATACCAATATTGCTAAAAAAAAAAAAAAAAAAATCACCTCACAGGGGTATGATGGCTACCTATTATTGATTTTCTAGCAATATTGGTATTGGAGTAATTCTGCTCTTTGTATAATAACATCTTTAGAAGCTACTGTTCAGACAGTACAACGATTTTAAAGTGTTAGAACTGTATTATATGGTTTTAAAGTAAGCAATTTCTGGAATTTCCTCTATATGCTTTATCTATGCTGACTGTCATGAGCAAAGCGCAGAACATATAACAATTATTGTGAAGTGATTGTTTCTCTTTAATTGCTTATTTTCATATTTTTCTTATGAACTTGTTTCTATTTAAATTTATTATATGAGGAGACTTTTTCCATCAGACCTTGTGTTTTTATTTCCCAGATGTCTTACTCGTTAAAATCACTAATCAGTAGAAAAGACATCTAATTAATTTAAATGACTTTATTATGCTTTCAGTCATTTGACTATTTGCACTCTTATTGTTTCAAATTATAATACACCCTTCTAAAGAAACCTTTTTAATCTTCAATTGTCTATTTTTAAAACAATGTCATATTTTCCCCCAGCTGGCCCACTAATTAATGCAAAAGACCTATTTAGATGATTGTTTTCTTTTCAGTCATTTAGAAAATCAATCAGAAGGTGCATATCTTCATTTTTCTCTTTTATGGAAGAGAAGGTTATTAAAATGTACTTACTTTCATTACTGGTTTCCTCAGCCACAGAGCAACGCAGAGCACTATTATTTATGCCCATGGCAAGTCTAATGAAGGCAAGACGTTCTGTCATTGCAATCTGATTGGTTGGCTTGCAAGCCAACCAATCAGAACAACCTACTGCAATTTCAAAGAGTGGGAAAGCTTTGAAACCACCTTAAAACCTCATTCTTAGCAGACTCCTCGCGGGGCTCACATGGATATATTTTGTTTTTATAATCTGTATTTTTGCATTTCTGTACTTTTGTAATGTTCATTAGTCATGGAGGAATGTAATGGAATTTCAGGGGCCCTTTTTTGGGGGGGACTGCAGTAACGAAGACTTTAGAATAAAGACATCTCATGGTAAGTATATATGGAAAGCATAAGACTGAAATTGCGGGAGGGGTTTGTCGGTCTATTTAAACCCAGGTAACGCTGCTTGCCTGTCGTCGCCGTTTTCGTAAGTTCTGTTTCCTCTTGTGATTCGCACTGATCGCTGACATCATTCTGCTCTGAAACGTTTCTACACTAATTCAACTTTCCAAAAATCTGTTGGCTTATTCGACTTATAGTATACAAAGTATGGAGAGACTATATAATAAAGTAAACAATAAACACTTGGGTGCTATTCACAAATGGTACTCCCTCAAATACCAAAACAATCAGTACATACATGAACAGAGAATGCACACCAAAAAACCATACAAAATTAATATCTTGGTTTAATAAGCCAATATCTGATTTACAAGTATGATATAAATATAATACAAATATAGTGATAGTAAACAGGCTAGACAAAAAATCCACAGTAAATATTTACCACAATTCCATATAATACTGATGAATCAAATGTCTTTATCATTTCACAACATACCCACAATAATATAACAATCGGACTCAATGAGGGAACAAAATATACTACAGTTCATATATCTGGTATCAAAAAGACAATTAGAAACTATAGTCCCAACAGGCTTCAATTCCTTGGTTCCATATATCTTCACCCGGAAAAAGCCCCGTACCGTGCCTTCCCAAAAGGTCCATCAAGGTCCCATAATCCGGTTCATATCTAGGTCCATATGTCCAATGTCCAGTCCAGCCAATATGTAGAGATCTAAATAAGTGAAGAAATAATAAAGTGACTAAATAAAAACAATACTAAATGATATAAACTATACACAGGCAGGATGGATTAATACGATCCATATCAGATAGGTGACAGGAGTGGGGAGAGGTCTTGTTCTTCATTGAGGCCCTTAGGGTGCAGGGCCTGTAGCTCATATATCCAGTAAAACTTGCGTTGTTTCAAAACTAATTCCCTTGATCCACCCCTCCTCAGGGATTTCACTATCTCCAAAATCGTGTACCTCAATTGGGTGACTGTATGTCGTTTCTCCAAGAAGTGTCGGGCCATTGGGTATTGGACTTTGCCAGTTCGGATACACTTTTGTGCTCTCCTATCCTTGTGGTGAATTTTCTTGTAGTCTCCACATAAGCCAGGCCACAAGGGCACTTCAGCATATTTACTACAAATTCTGAATGGCAATTACAGAAGTCCTTAATAGAGTATCTCTTCCCAGACCTCAGATGGATAAAAGAATCCCAAGTAATCACCCCACTACAGTTCACACAGTGCCCACATCTATTCATACCAGTTGGCACCTTAAGCCATGATTCCTTTACGGCCATTGTCTCCTGTACATTCACATTCTGCATCAGCCGGTCCCGAAGATTTTTGTGCCTTTTGAATGAAAACAAAGGTTTCTCATTAAAGATGGACCTTTTGGGAAGGCATGGTACAAGACTTTTTCCAGCAATTTGTGAAGATATATGGAACCAAGGAATTGAAGCCCGTTGTGGATTACTTGGGACTCTCGTTTCTGTTTGTCTTTTTGATACCAGATATACGAACTGTAGTATATGTTGTTCCATCATTGAGTCCAATTGTTATATTATTGTGGGTATGATGTGAAATGATAAAGACAGTGATTCTTTTTAATATATTGAGGATCTCTAAGCAATATGGCCTTTTGACAGAGTAACGGGAATACAGAGATATATATACCTCATAGAAGAGGGGGGTTCTTATACGAAGGTCTGTTGGGTCACTGAGACACATACTTATTTGGTATTGGTATGTACAATTGTTGGCCACTATAGCCAGTTTGGACGTAGTGGTTGGAATATCCACCTTGTCATAGATGTGACTTTGTAGGATCTTATGTAGCGGATCCAGTGAGTCATATTTTGCCATAGTTTGGGGTATCTGTGGTTCTACGCTATTTGTTAAGTAAAGTACCGAATGGATGGCTAATGTTAAGACTTTCACTATATAGAAAGAGCTGATTGTATTCATTCATTTGGGATTTGGTTATATTTTTGTTATTTGCTGGTGTACTGATTTAAACGGGTTACAGATACCAATATCATTGAGAAGATTGTGTGGTACTAGCTTTTGGGGATAGGATATACTTTTCCTTAATAATAGTATATAATATGGCGCAGTAAACATAGAAACATAGAATGTGACGGCAGATAAGAACCATTCGGCCCATCTAGTCTGCCCAATTTTCTAAATACTTTCATTAGTCCCTGGCCTTATCTTACAGTTAGGATAGCCTTATGCCTATCCCACGTATGCTTAAACTCCTTTACTGTGTTAACCTCTACCACTTCAGCTGGAAGGCTATTCCTTGCATCCACTAACCTCTCAGTAAAGTAATACTTCCTGATATTATTTTTAAACCTTTGTCCCTCTAATTTAAGTCTATGTCCTCTTGTTGTGGTAGTTTTTCTTCTTTTAAATATAGTCTCCTCCTTCCCTTTATGTATTTAAATGTTTCTATCATATCCCCCCCGTCTCGTCTTTCTTCCAAGCTATACATGTTAAGATCCTTTAACCTTTCCTGGTAAGTTTTATCCTGCAATCCATGAACCAGTTTAGTAGCCTTTCTCTGAACTCTCTCTAAGGTATCAATATCCTTTTGAAGATACGGTCTCCAGTACTGTGTACAATACTCCAAGTGAGGTCTCACTAGTGTTCTGTACTATGGCATGAACATTCTGCTAGCATTTCCTGCTGCTCTATTACATTGTCTGCCTACCTTTAAGTCATCAGAAATAATCACCCCTAAATCCCTTTCCTCATATGTTGAGGTTAGGACTCTATCAAATATTCTGTACTCTGCCCTTGGGTTTTTACGTCCAAGATGCATTATCTTGCACTTATCCACATTAAATGTCAGTTGCCACAATTCTGACCATTTTTCTAGTTTACCTAAATCATTTGCCATTTGGCTTATCCCTCCTGGAACATCAACCCTGTTACATATCTTAGTATCATCAGCAAAAAGACATACCTTACCATCAAGACCTTCTGCAATATCACTAATAAAAATATTAAAGAGAATGGGTCCAAGTACAGATCCCTGAGGTACCCCACTGGTGACAAGTCCAAGCTTCGAATATATTCCATTAACTACAACCCTCTGTTGCCTGTCACTCAGCCACTGTCTTACCCATTCAACAATATTGGAATCCAAACTTAAAGATTGCAGTTTATTGATAAGCCTTCTATGTGCAACAGTGTCAAAAGCCTTACTGAAATCTAGGTAAGCAATGTCTACTGCACCACCCTGATCTATAATTTTAGTTACCCAATCAAAAAAATCAATAAGATTAGTTTGGCATGATCTCCCTGAAGTAAACCCATGTTGTCTCTGATCTTGAAATCCATGTGTTTTTAGATGTTCAACAATCCTATCCTTTAACATGGTTTCCATCACTTTCCCCACTACTGAAGTAAGGCTTACTGGCCTATAGTTGCCCGACTCCTCCCTATTACCTTTCTTGTAAATGGGCACAACATTCGCTAACTTCCAATCTTCTGGGACTACTCCTGTTAACAATGATTGGTTAAATAAATCTGTTAATGGTTTTGCTAGTACACCACTAAGCTCTTTTAATAGCTTTGGGTGTATTCCATCAGGACCCATTGACTTATTTGTCTTTACTTTTGACAGTTAAAATAGAACCTCTTCCTCTGTAAACTCACGTGTAATAAATGACTCATTTATCCTTTTTCTTAACTGAGGTCCCTTTCCTTCATTTTCATCTGTAAATACAGAACAAAAATATTCATTGAGGCAGTCAGCTAGACCTTTATCATCTTCTACATACCTTCCTTCTTTTGTTTTTAATCTAACTAATCCTTGTTTTACTTTTCTTTTTTTCATTTATGTATCTAAAAAAAGTTTTGTCCCCCTTTTTTTTACTGACTGTGCTATTTTCTCTTCTGTGTGTGATTTGGAAGCTCTTATAACTTGCTTAGCCTCTTTCTGCCTAATCTTATAGATCATTTTGTCTTCCTCACTCTGGTTTTTTTTATAATTCCTAAATGCTAACTTTTTGTTTTTAACTATTTTGGCCACATCTGCGGAGTACCACAGTGGTTTCTTGAATTTTTTGCTTTTACTGACAAGCCTAATGCAATTTCCTGTTGCCTTCAGTAGTGCAACTTTTAAATAATCCCATTGCTCTTGGTCTCCATTTAAATTGCTCCAGTCTGATAATGACTCCTCTACACATATTCTAATTTTAGAAAAGTCTGTTTTTCTAAAGTCTAAAACTTTTGTTTTTGTGCGGTATGACTCAGTCACTGTTCTTATATTAAACCACACTGACTGATGACCTACAGTAATATCTGATACCAAATCTCCATTTGTTAACACTAAATCTAGTATGGCCTCTTTACGAGTTGGCTCCTCAACGACTTGTTTTAGAGACAATCCCAGTAGGGAGTTTAGAATATGTGTGCTCCTGGCACAAGCAGCTATTTTTGTTTTCCAATTCACATCAGGAAGATTAAAATCACCCATGATGATAACTTCCCCCTTCATTGTCAATTTGGCTATTTCTTCAACTAGTAGATTATCTAACTCTTCAATAGTATGTGACCATTATAATTATTTTCAGAACAGATATAGTAACTATTCTTCTCATATTGTATTTCATCATTTATGAGACTAATGGATGAGATCTAATACATTTTTGTTGCATTCTATATTTTTTTGCACATTTTGTGGTGACCTTTCACTTATTTAGGTGGAGGTTTCTATTATTAATGGGTGTCCTTTTGAGAGATGTAGTATCCCTATCAGCCCCTTTGCATATTATTATTTAGATTTTTGATTATAATTTACGTTTTATTTGCGCCCATTGTCTAGTGTTCATCCATCATTTTCCTTGAGGGTAGCTATTGCACATGCGCGGTATGTATGTTAATCGGGGTACTTTTTAAAATTATTTTGGAACTTATTCTTAGCCCATCCTTTGCTCTGTGTATTATGGGCTTGCTAGTAATGTGCTCGCATTGTGTACTGTGATATCATTCCTTGGGGCGGTGCTAGAGTCCATTTTCGCATTTGCATAGTGACAGTCCACATTCATGGATTACACACGCGCGGCATACATCATCATAAACTTAACTGTTTGCCAATAAACAAAATGGATATAATTGGTATGTGTATTGCGCATGCGCACAATGGTTTATTTTTGGATTCATCATTTTTATATGGCAAAGTCCAAGTGGCCTTTTTTAGGTTATGATGAGAGGGGATGGTGTGTAATGTAATTTATTTATAAATGAATGTATTTGCAATATATATGTGAAGTGTAGTGAAACCAAAGGCTGAGGTGATGTCACTTCCAGTCTCGGTCTTCACGTAGTTACTGATGGCCATCAGCTGTGGGAAGCATTATATAAAGGGGCTTGTGGTAAGTGTTTGATATAAACGCCCTTAATGAAGGCATCCAGGAGGTGCCGAAACATTGGGGGGTTCTTTGTATTCATGTTTCTGCCCTATCAGGTTGTGGAATTGTGGTAAATATTTACTGTGGATTTTTTGTCTAGCGTGTTTACTATCACTTTATTTGTATTATAATTATATCATACTTGTAAATCAGATATTGACTTATTAAACCAAGATATTAATTTTGTATGGTTTTTTTGGTGTGCATTCTCTGTTCATGTATAGGCTTATTCGACTAAAACTGTAGGTTCAGTTATACGAATGCTAGGTATTCGTGCTTATAACTAGCTCGCTTCAGTTTGTTTGCCTATACTGTAGACGTTTGCGTAAATAAATGTGTTTCATGCTTAATTCCATTGTTCAGCAAATTGTTTCCACTAATGTTATATTCATAGTTACATAGCTAAAAAAGAGACTTGCGTTCATCAAGTTCAGCCTTCCTCACATTTGTTTTTTAGCTGTTGATCCAAAAGAAGGCAAAACTAGTTTGAAGCACTTGCAATTTTGCAACAAACTAGGAAAAAAATTCCCTCTTGACCCCAGAATGGCAGTCAGATTAATCCTAGGATCAAGAAGCTATTACCCAACATTGAAAAATTATATCCTTGAATATTCTGTTATTGCAAGTATGCATCTAGTTACTGTTTGAACATCAGTATGGACTCTGATAAAACCATTTCTTCAGGTGGAGAATTCCACATCCTTATTGTTCATACAGTAAAAAAAAACAAAAAAAAACCTTCTTTGCCTTAGATCAAATCTTCTTTCTTCCAGTCTAAACGCATGACCTTGTGTCTTATGTAAAGTCCGGTTTGTGAATAGATTTCCACACAATGGTTTGTGTTGGCCCCGGATATATTTGTATAATGTTATCATATGCCCTCCAAGGCAACATTTTTCAATACTAAAGAGGTTTAAATTTGTTAAACATTCTTCATAGCTGATATGTTCCATTCCTTTTATTTATTTTGTAGCCCGCCTCTGCACTTTTTCTAGTGCCATAATATCCTTCTTTAGAACAATTGCCCAAAATTGCACAGCATATTCAAGATGTGGTCTAACCGGTGATTTATAAAGAGGCAAAATGATATTCTCATCCCGAGAATGAATGCCCTTTTTCATGCATGACAATACCTTACTGGCCTTAGCCACTGGTGATTGACATTGCACATTGTTGCATAGTTTGTTGTCTATAACAATTCCCAAGTCCTTTTCGTGTGTTGTTATCTCTAATTCCCTTCCATTAAGTGTATTCGTTGCTTGTGTATTCTTTACGCAGAAGTGCATAACTTTGCATTTTTCAACATTAAATTTCATCTGCCATTTGAGTGCCCAGTCCCCTAGTTTATCTAAATCCCTCTGCAGCAAAGTAATATTTTGCTCACATTGTATTACTTTACAGAATTTTGTCATCTGCAAACAGTGAAACATGACTTTCAATGCTTTTTTCATGATCATTTATAAACATGTCAAATAGAAGGGGTCCCAGAACAGAACCCTGAGGGACACCACTTGCCACCTCTGTCCAGCTTGAAAATTTACCATTAATGACAACTCTTTGTACTCTATTTTTAAGCCAATGTTCTAACCAAGAACAAACATTTTCATCTAGACTGATTTCTTTGAGTTTGAACACTAATCTATTGTGTGGAACTGTATCAAATGCCTTGGTAAAATCCATGTAGATCACATCCACTGCAACACCCAGATCTATACTTCTACTTACTTCTTCGTAGGATGCAATCAATGCAATATTCGGACATTTAAAAATGCATACAAACAGCTTTACCTAACATTTCCCGCGTTTGTGGGAATCATATTCTCCTTATACGCTTGTTGGTGAAATTATCCACTCGTTTAAGTCCCTATATAAATTTCTTGATACTGTCTTGCATATAAAATCTTTTTTTAAAATCATTAATGTTTAATTTCCATTTATCGCGTACACTGGCAACCTGAAGTAGCCATCCATAAGTAGGCTTGTAGGCTTTTTTGCCTTAGTTGAGTGGTCCCTCAAGGCCAACTGCCATTCTCATGCTTGGAGGTACAAAAACCCAATGGCCCAACATATAGTTAGAGCCTTTCATTGTATTACAGTTAAGGCCTCACTTGTCACCGAGAGGCCAACACGCAGCCACTTACGTCAGTGGAATCCAAAAAGTCCACATGAGCCAAATCATAGAGCCTCTCCAGTTGCTTGGCAGCTAGCACTTGTCACCAAACTAGTTAAAGTAAAATAATTTCACCACTTGGCACTAGTTTAGTTAGCTGGTTTACTTCATACCAATCACGATCATATCGATGATTAGTTAGTTTCTTTTGCACCCCTAGTATGTCTAATGCTTCGCTACACAGAGACGACCTTTCACTTACCAGCATCCCAACTAGATCTAATTCCCCTACAAGACAGACTGTAGTAGCCAGCCCAGCTTCCAGCTACAGAGCATGGACAATATCCAAGATTACAGCAGAACTTAAAAGAAGGAACATTCCCTTTCCAGTAACTGCCAGGAAATCTGAACTGTTTCGTTAGTTATAACAAAGCTATAACAAAAGACCTAGCCACAGTAGTGAGTATACCATCCAAAACAGTTTAACCGAGCTACATGACATGGTGTCCTCATTGGTGGCTTCTATAGCTGCTATTAATAATCAGTTGGATAATCTGGAAACCACTAACTGTTCGGTTATTCTGGAGATCCAACAACCCATATTTCCTCCAGAAGTCTTGGAGGTAACTAGGTCTAGATGAAAATTATTGTTCCTGGGTAGAACATTGGCTTAAATCCATTACCTATTAAACATAACAACATTGTCAACCCGGTACACCATATAGACCTGTGAGCCTAACTTCTGTGGCTGGGAAAGTATTTGAAAGGTTATTAAGGTTATTAAGGGATAACATTCAAGAATTCTTTGAGAAGGCATTATCAGCAAAAATCATGTCAAACTAACTTGATTGCATTCTACGAAGAAGTAAGTAGAAGTATAGATCAGGGTGTTGCAGTGGATGTGATCTATTTGGATTTTGCCAAGACATTTGATACAGTTCCACACAATAGATCAGTGACATTTGATACAGCTCCAAACTATAGATCAGTGTTCAAACTCAAAGAAATTGGTCTAGATGAAAATGATTTTTCTGGGGTAGAACATTGGCTTAAAAATAGAGTACATATAGTTGTCATTAATGATAAGTTTTCAAACTGGACAGAGGTGGTAAGTGATGTCCTTCAGGGTTCTGTTCTGTGACCCTTTCTATTTAACATGTTTATAAATGATCATGAAAAAAGCATTGAAAGTCATGTTTCAGTGCTTGCAGGTGACACAAAATTGTAATACAATGGAATAAGTAATATAATGCGAGCAAGATATTACTTTGTTGCAGATGGATTTAGATAGATAGGGGGACTGGGCACTCAAATAGCAGATGAAGTGTAATATAGAAAAATGTTATGCACTTCAGCTTAAAGAATGCACAAGCAAATTATACCCTAAATGGAAGCGAATTAGAGATAACTACACACGAGAAGGATTTAGGAATTGCTATACTTGCCAAACTATGCAACAATGTGCAATGTCAATCAGCAGTGGTTAGGCTAGTAAGATATTGTCATGCATGAAAAAGGGCATTCATTCTCAGGATGAGAATATCATTTTGCCTCTTTATAAATCATTGGAAAGACCACATCTTAATTATGCTGTTAAATTTTAGTTTGTTTTCAAAATTGCTTCAAACTGTTTTTTTTTTTGCCTTCTTTTGGATCAACAGCAAAAAACAAATGTAAGGAAGGCTGAACTTCATGGGCACGTCTCTTTTCAGCCTATGTAACTATTTAACTATGTCCCAAAAAATTTGAAATGTGTAATTTTAGAAGGTAAAGGTGTTAATTTATCAGTGGTAATGAAGGATAGAGACTTAACAAGAAACTGAATATTCCAGAATTTGTATTAGCTTTTGTTCTATTTAGGGATGTGGTTTGCTTTTCTTATCCTCATTGCAGAGAGGAACTTGATTTACATTAGCACAAACTGGTGGACCTAGGTCATAAATATGGAGGCTACACATTTTATGACTACCCTAAGTACTTTCCAGCAAAAGCTGCTGCAGCATTGGCTCAGTTTAATGTCCATACTGACTGGAGCTGACTAGACACTGAACTTTTTTGTAGACATTTTATGGTACTTAAAACACCAGTTTGTGCTATATGTTCTTCACACACCCACACAACAAATTTCTGTCCCAATGATGTTACAATATCTTCTACTAGTAAATCTAGTACAGAGTACCAACCTAGCCCAGCTCAAAAGGAATTAAAAGACAAACTGGGAAGACCAATTGTTTTTCTGGGTAAAGCACAAGTATGTAACAATTTTAGCGCAGAGGGTTGCGGTTACAGCGCCTGCAGACTCCTTCGTGTATGCTCACTGTGTTTTTGAACTCATGCAAAAACCACGTGTCCAAACAAACTTTTTCTCCAAAAATCACTAACATCAATAAACATACCTAATTTGCACCGTTACTTGACTGATCATCCTTCCTCCCATCTTGTTGAATTTTTAATCTCTGGTTTCTCTTCTGGGTGTAACACTGGCTTTGTGGAACTCCCCACAGGTATACTAGAATGCCCCAGCCTACAATCAGCAATTACAGACCCAATTCATTTATAGGCACTACTGGATAAAGAGATTAATAATGGTTTCATGATAGGGCCTTTCACTACCCCACCCTTCACCTGCTGGAGAACTAATCCCCTATGAATAGCAACCGGAAAGTTAAACAACAAAAAAAGACTCATGATTTTTCAGCCCTCACTCCTCCTCTACCCCTAGTTTAAATGCTTTATTACCGTAAGAAGACTTCTTACAGTACGCAAAGGTAGACAATGCTATAAAGCTATAATCAGCACCAGTAAGGGAGCTGGGATGAGCAAGACAGACATCACAAATGCATGGAAATTACTCCCAATACATCAATCACTCTGCATGGCATTAAGTGGGAACATTAAGCTAGCTTGCCTCAGAAAAAAATTAGATAGGATTCTGACCTATATTGATTTATGCACCACTTGTGGGTCCTGCACTAGAAAGGAATTGCAGTCACTGCTAGGATCACTCAACTTCGCTATGAGGATTATTCCTAAAGGCAGAGCCTTTATCTCTAGATTACTTTTACACGGACTACCAGATGATGACTCTAGAACCATTTTAAATGATCCAGCTAGGGTTGACTTTTTTCATCATAGAATGGCAGATCTTTATGTGTTCCACCTATATCAGACAACTCCCCAGATATATGGACCGATTCAGCAGGAGTCATAAGTTATGCTTCCATATACGGTGACAAATGGGTTCAAGATACATGGCCCCTAGAAACCTCTACTTTAGATATTTTCATTCAACCTCTGCACTGTTTACATTTTTCCTGTTGTGGTAGCAGCTCACATATGGGGCCACGAGTGGAAAGGGAAAGCCGTTTTTCAAACAACTTGGCAGCTTGCAAAATCATTAATAAAGGTCCATTGCTATTATGAATTTAGTAAGAAAGCTTACCTAGTTAGCAGCTAAACTACAGTTTTTTTACACTGTGTCTATGTACCAGGTATCCTGAATAACGAAGATGACGCTCTATCCCATTCTAATGCCACAGAGTTAGAAAGACTGAAGCAGCAGGAGCATTTGCATAGTGCACAAAGTCCGCTTTACCTTAACTAATTTCATTGTCAACTAGTCCACATAAATTGTGTTCCCTTTTAAGTTTCCATACTTCATTTCTATACTTTTTTTTTAATTAATGGTCCTAATTCGGGAATTTGGGAACCTTAACACAAAGATAGAATCACAAACAAGAATATTTGTAATACCGGTCCTTAGAATAGTGGGGTTATAGAAATAAGTAGAGTCTGTATAAAAGCCGAGGTCAAAGGATTACAGAGAGCAGGAAAAACGAGAGACAAGAGCCAGTCAAGGTACCAAACAACTAAACAGAAGGAACGCACTATTGGGCTACAAAGAAACCACCACAGGGCAACAAGGAATGGGAGAGGTTAGTGTAAGGAAACCAAGTATATTTAAACTTCATTCGGGTAGTTTCCTCCCGAACCACCAGAGCATCAGTGATTATAGCTCTCCGTTTGGTAGATAAAGTAGATGAACTGAATAGTAATCCCAATAGCTTCATAAGATAATTCCCTTAGTGAAGCACACGAATCCCCAAACATCAGCCGAAGTCAAGAAGAAGGGTACAACTGAACTGAGCTTTAATGATTGCACACAGGCTTTTATGCAAGTCCTCATGCAAGGGGACATCCTTAACCAATCGGGCACAGTAAAAACATAACACACACCCACAATTCCCTCCCTTAGCCCTGGAGATAATCAAGTCTGATAAAGTAATAACTTGATTATCTCCCGGCAGAAAAATCAAGTTTTTCCCCAAAATCTGGAACACCCCTTTAACCCCTTAAGGACCAAACTTCTGGAATAAAAGGGAATCATGACATGTCACACATGTCATGTGTCCTTAAGAGGTTATACTTGAGGTATCCCCACAAATAATATGTCCCCTGACACCCCCGATCTGGGTGACCAACATATTCAAATTTCACCCAGATCGGTTCAGGGGTTCTCAAAAACTGTGGAAGTCTTCTGTGACCGGCTCACCGTGGGCTGGCTGCCCAAAACAGTTCCATGAGTTTGGTGGGTTTTGCCAGTCACTTCAGTAAAAGGTAAAAAGCGAATAAAGTACCGAATGGATCCCCCTGGCTCTCAGCAGCGATTGTTCCCCTCTGTCGAATGCACCAAAGTACCGAATAGCGCTCTTCTAGCTATTCGGGAATTAGAGTTCCAGCGTTCGTCTGTTTGAGACCGGTGTTCAGGAAGTCGTGTGTCCGATTTTAGTTCCAGACACTCGACGACCAAGTCCCGCTGCCTTTGTTCGGCTGAAAAAAGATGGCCACGGTTTTCTCAGCCACGTGGCGTTCGGTAGTACGAACGCTGGCCGCACAGATAGAGGGGTTGATTGATCATTTCTTTGAAGCTTAATGAGCCAGAGGGGTGGTCTTTGTTCGGTAGTTCAATCTACTGAATGAATAAAGGTAAAATTAGGTGAATAAGTAGTGAATAAATAGGGATTTCTCCACATTGGCCCCTGGCCAAATTAAAGAAGTAATGCGTGCAAGCTCCTAAAGTAATTCACACCAGACACAGGTTTTGGGTTAATGAAAAACTTGAGGAATATTTATTCTGAGGGGACGGCATGTCCCTTACAAAGCAAAATTACATCATATGCATTGTCAGAGATAACATGAAATAATACATCAATAATTGGTTAGGTGTTACGTGGTTCATTTAGTGCTCTTCCTACCGGGTATGATGTCACTGGTATCATGGTGGTCTCCCCCAGATTCCAGCGCCATCTTGTTAATGAGGGTGTTAGTCGATGTCAAGAAGGAAACTCCCTAGCGGCAATTTTAGGTAAATCACATAGAAAGTTGAATAATGCTGATTCTAGTTATGCTGAGTAAATAGGCATTTTACGAACATGAATTGGGTTAATATTTTTGTCCACAACAGTATATATAGGCATAAGCGATCTGTGATTGGATAAAAGTCGTTTGGAGTTTACCACTATTCAAGGGGAGTACCTGGCCTACCTACACTGATCCCTAACGTCATTGGTATGCGCTGAACCCTGTGGGTATTTCGGCCCCATACATAAACAATTTGCATGCAAGCGTCCGTCGGAATGCCGGGGGAGATCGCGGTACTCAAAGCTGAGCCATCTGGTAAGCAGGCTGAAAGGCTGACAGACAATGATAAATGTTCCCAAGGAAACCAAAATATTGGAATAACACTCCTGTATAGAGTTATAAATAAATTAAATCAAGTCTCACAATAGATAGTGTACAAAATTAAAGTGTGATAAGGAAAATAAACACTACATAAGACAATTCCACAACTAATCCAACTGCTTCATTATGAGAAAATACCTTTATTATTGCTAGGATTACGTGGAATGTCTACTAAATATTAAAAAGTAATTACAGTGAAAGTGGGGAAATAGTTAAGACAGGCAGAGGAGGATGGAACTAATCCTCAAAGTCACTTATGTAGAAATTAAGGATATCTCCTAGTAGCCTCCGCTCCAAAAAATAATAGAGTCTAGAATATATATGTATTTCTACTACGTAGGGGATCAAAATGACCCTTGTGATCAGGCTTGAGAACAAGGCTCCCTTTAAGGACAGCTAATCATAGTCTCTACTGGAAAATTATTGTATAAGGAGCTGTGTCCCTGGGTAACAAAAAATTGCCCTTAGTTTAAACCACAAGGATGAAAGGCTGACAGAACATCCTTAGGAAAATCTGTCATTGTCATTAATTTTTGTGTGTGTTTGCTTTTTTACATGCTTCAAGGCTACTGTATATGATCACTATACAGGGTTATTCACTAAAGTAAGAATTCAAAGTGAATTTCAAATTTAAGGTAAAAAAAAAGCCAAACTGGATAAGTGCACATAACTTCAAAGCCTTTCTTCCAAAATTGCTATGACTTAGTGTCAGACTTACAAAACTGTATCAAGAGTGATCACAAGTTTTTGTTTTTTTACTGGAAATTGGGGACAGTCTGGGAATGCGGATTGGTTTCATCTTGACATAACTGAGAGAGATGTATAGATTTTATTTTTTAAGAGGGGGTAGGAGGCATGAACAGGATTTCTATGTGTGAAAGTGAAAAGTGTGAAGTCCACTAATTTAATTAAAAAGGAATCGATAACGAACTGCAAATAGAAGCGTTAACATATAATGTGATTAATTATATCAACTGGTTCAATGCTACCAGGCAGTACAGTCATGCATTAGAGCTCCACAAAGTGTAAATGTAATGAAATTGAAGCAATTCATCTAACATCCATTGTTTATATTTAATGAATCTTCCATAATTTATATTAGGCGTATTGTCTTTTAGTATTAATGATGAAATACAAGAGAGTCCCAAAAGCTATTACATAATACAAAGTAAACTAGTGATGCACATATTGCAGATAATTAAAGTAGACAGTGATCTGTTTCACAATTTTAAATATGTAAAATGTCAGAAAATGTAATTATTCCTTTAAATGATTATTCTGAATGATTTTGACTTCAATGTTTTACAGTTATGTGAAGCCTGTAATTACAGAGTAAAACAACACAAGCAGTCAACATCAAAATAATAATATTCAAGCAGTCCTCAGCTTACATTGAGATGTACCCAATATTAGTTGAGATGTCACAACTTGATGATAATTGTCTGTGTTAATAGCCAGTGATGGATTGTACTTCCATGACAATTATCACAAATTCTACTAATTATGGAGCTTCAAAATAAACTGCTGTAGAATAATTTAACAATGCAATATAACATTGGTATCAGTTACAACAGTGATTTTCAACTGTTTTTCATGGAGATTTTCATGAACTATTCATATTCACTTCTTACCAGATTTGACGTGGAAGTGGGCATGTATGCAGACCACTTTTAACTTTTAAGTGATGAATAAAGTAAAGCTAAAGAAAATAAGCCCGATATTTAAAAACATAGATAGCTACAAAGGACTGTCTATACAAACAGTATGCTCATCAGTACACTGTCTTAATATAAAGGAGACCCAATATAAAATAGCAAATAGATGGTATATAACACCTTGTAAACAAATGAAGATGTAGCCTCAGGACAGATATATGTGCTGGAGATGTGGATCTGAGAGGGCAGATGAAATACATACATGGTGGGAATGCCCAATGATTAAAACAGACTGGGCCATAATCTCTGTGATTAATAATTTGCTGAACCTGAAAAAGGTATGGATGGCTAAAATGGCCCTTCTCCACTTAAATTTACTGATAATTACCAAAAATAAAAAATGTTGTTTTTTTATTCACATTTTGATGGCCTTTAAATGTTCTATTGCCAAAAACCGGAAAACATTTAAAGTAGATATGTAGCCACAAATCAAAGAAAGGGTTAATTTTCAGTGCAGAATGGAATGCTCAATCGCTTCTAATGTTTGTATTAATCAAAGGAAATACAACATATGGGACAAATGGATAACAGTCCTAGATGTCCAAATAAGGAAGTTTTGAGACCCTGAGAACTCTTGCATTCCGTTTCTTTAATCAAGGATTTCCTCTTTTCTCCTTGCTGCTTCAACTGTGATTTAGACTTGTCGTGTGTGAAAGTATTAATTATGTAACTCTTTAATTAAATCAGCAAGATACTTTTCTACTGTTATTGTCATATTTATGTCCAAATATGAAAATTAATAAAAAATTAAATATAAAAACAAAAACAAAAAGCTTTTAAGTGATGAGAAAGACCTTCTGTCTTAAAAGGAGAAACATTAGCAAATTTACACCTTTTGTTTGTTTCTTTTGTATTTTTTGTGACAACACATTTATTAAATAAAATTCTCAAAGCCCAGGGCACACAATAATGGGACCAGCAAAGCAGTGTCTTCCTCACTAAGGATGATGGGTAATGAGTTGAAAATCAGTATAGATAGGCATCAATGCAAGGGGATCCGTCAACTATTCCAGTTTATGACCTCTAACTAACAGTCCAAGGTTGAATAAAAAGACCAGTCATACCACAGATTGTTAGCAATGCAAAGGAAGTAAGTAAATACAGTCCTTACTTTGAGATGTCACAAGGCACAGAAACCCGAACATTCGAAGCAAACAAGCCAGGCTTGGTGAAAAGCATGTCAAATCAAGTACTGGAAAAATACTGGCACAAAGCACACCTCTTTAGAAAAGCATCACCTTCCTGGGTGATAGTTATCTAATTTACTGCCCTCATCGATTCCCTTGTCTTCATTGCCCAGCTCACTACCTCTCTTGTCATTGACTTGTTCTTGCACACACCGCTTTTACTGGCTTATTTCAAACAGTCATCTTATCCATCAATCCCTACTCTCACATGCTGTTATTTCTCTTAAGAGTCTTTACCCCTTCCTCATAGACAGTAAGTTTGTTTAAGCAGGGCCTTCTTCTCCTCTTGTCTCTTTTATATTCTGCATGTAAATGACTTGTTTTCAAATATCGCCATTTGACGATAGTAATATGTGGGCACTATATAAATTATTATAATAATAACAATAACATAATGGGAAGGCACAGTACACAGCAACATAGGAGAAGAAAACAAAGATACATTATGCATTTCCTACTATTTGCCCTGGACTGTAGGAATAGGCATACTTTGGCAGTCTTGCCCACTTGCACAGTTTATTAGCAACTATTCAAATAACCTATTAAATGAAAAATATACAGCTGTGCTCAAAAGTTTGCATACTCTGGTAGAAATTGTGAAATTTTGGCATTGCTTTTTAAATCATAATGATAAACAGGAATCACCCAAATGGCCCTGATCAAAAGTTTACATACCCATAAATGTTTGGCCTTGCTACAGACACACAAGGTGACACACACAGGTTAAATGGAAAATTTCCCACACTTGTGGCTTTTTAAATTGCAATTAGTGTCTGTGTATAAATAGTCAATTAATTTGTTAGCTCTCACATGGATGCACTGAGCAGGCTAGATACTGAGCCATAGGGAGCATAAAAGAACTGTCATAACACCTGTGTAACAAGATAATGGAACTTTATAAAGATAGAAAAAATATATAAAAAGATATCCAAAGCCTTGGAAATGCCAGTCAGTACTGTTTAAACACTTATTAAGAAGGGGAGATTTCGGGATCTCTTGATACCCACGTCAGGTAGACCAAGAAAGAATTCAGCCACAACTGCCAGAATAATTGTTAGGGATACAAAGAAAAAACCACAGGTAACCTCAGAAGAAATACAGGCTGTTCTGGAAAAAAGACGGTGTGGTTGTTTAAATGAGCACAATACGACAATAACTGAACAAAAATGAGATGCATGGTTGAGTTGCCAGAAAGAAGCCTTTACTGCACCATTGTTACAAAAAAGCCTGGTTGCAATATGCCTGATGATATCTTGACACACCTCACAGCTTCTGGCACACTGTAATTTGGAATGATGAGACAAAAATAGAGCTTTATGGTCACAACCATAAGCGCTATGTTTGGAGAGGGATCAACAAGGTCTATAGTGAAAAGAATACCATCCCCACTGTGAAGCATGGTGGTGGCTCACTAATGTTTTGGGGGTGTGTGATCTCTAAAGGCACAAGGAATCTTGGCAAAAAAATACTGGCAGATAATTTGCATTCTTCTTCACGAAGGCTGTGCATGGGATGCTCTTGCACTTTCCAGCATGACAATGACCCTAAGCACAAGGCCAAGTTGACCCTCCAGTGGCTACAGCAGAAAAAGGTGGAGGTTCTGGAGTGGTCATCATGGTCTCCTCACCATAATATAATTGAGCCACTCTGGGGAGATCTCAAACATGCAGTTCATGCAAGACAACCAAAGACTTTGCATGATCTAGAGGCGATTTGCCATGATGAATGGGCAGCTATACTACCTGCAAGAATTAGGGGCCTCATAGCGAACAAAACACTGCATTCTGCTAATGATGCAAAAGGGGGCTGTAACGGACCGTTTTGCACACAAGGGGTAAAAACCGTTTAGGCGATCGTCCCCCTTTCCAGTGATGCAGGCTCAGCTACTGCAGAACACCAAACTCCCGAACTGGATACAAAATAGCACTCCAACTCCCAAACTGGAACCTCCCAAATAGCTGCTATCAGACGAACAGGAAAAGCAGACAATCCGCTTACACTACTGGCAATCAGTCTCTAACAGCATACAGTGAATCCCCCCAAGAACGAGACAAGGCTTCGTGTTGAGGGTCAAGCAGTGGTCTGAGGTGCTGGCACACCCAGCCTGGTTTTTATTACAGTATTTTCAAATACAGGACCGCCCACAGGGAGGTATAAAACAACCAATCACATATCAGTTACATCCCACATATTCCCTCCCCTTATCCTGAGAGGAAACTCAATTACACATACAGTTAAAACATACTTTCTACCCAACTTTCATAACTCTAAAACCATACATCACATTCACATAAAATTACATATTCACAATCAATCCATTCAGGGGAACAACATATTAAAAAATGGCATGAATCAGACCAGGGGTTCAAAAGTTAGTAAAAGTATCTTTTGGGCCCTGGCTGGCACATGGATATCTGGCTCAAACAGGTTTTACAGAGCCCTCTATTCTGGAGACAATGGGGAAAGTAATCCAATTATCCAGGGATAGAGGCAGACTCCATTGAGCACATGGTTGCCAAAAGACATAAAACACTTTAAAATACATAAAGTCACCTTTTACACATAACACACAGACATTTCACATATCCCCAGATAGATGGGATCTGAGCGCACAAAACTACCGAATAGTGCTCAGATCCTATTCACACAGTTCAATTGCCATGGAGCTAAAGTCTTTAACTACACGAATGGGCTCCATGGCATAGCTATCTGGGTTAACACATTTACATAAAGTCTGGTCCATAGTCCAAAGGCAGCAGGCGGGCAGCCAGGCTTCTCCAATGCAATGTGGCGAGATTGCTCTCGTCACAGGGGCAATACACAGTATTAAGAACTAAGGGTATGCAGACTTTTAAAACAAGAGTCATTTATTTATTTTTTGTTGTTTTATGATTGTGAAATTCTGTTATAATATACAGTTGAATATAAATCCCATTAGAAGTAAACGAAATGGGTTTTGCCTACTCATTCATGTTTTCTTTATAAATGGTACATATATTACCAATTCTCCAAGGGTACGCAAACTTTTGAGCACAAGTTCAAATGGGCTGGAATGACCATAGGTGTCTAGGTAACCTTGGTAATTGTCAAACCATTAAAAATGTTTTGACTGCTTACTGTAGGATTGCACCAGGGGAATCCTTAGAATGTTTCTTTAAGGGACACTATAGTCACCATAGTTGTTCTGGTGAGCATGGTCGGAGCATTTTTAGGGAAAAAAGGCAGTGTTTACATTGCTGCGTGGGGTCACCTCCAGTGGCCACTGCTCAGACAGCCTCTAGAGGTGCATTGTGGGTCAGTGCTGTGCATTAGCTGAATGCTCCCTACATTCATCTGTATTAATTCAATGAATCTCTATGAAGAGATGCTGATTGGCTAGGGCGGCGTTTGGCCTTGCCCTACTTCCTTGGCTGAGATAATCAGAATTGACTATCTCAGCCAATCCAATGCTTTCCTGTGGGAAAGCATTGTGATTTGCTGAGATAATCAATTCTGATGATGTCAGTCAGGGAGATGTTTGGGGCTTGTGCCAGCACAAGCAGACCCACTTGGAGCTGGAAATAGGGTACATTTTCTTACCTGGGACAAGGGGAGGGCTGGGACCTTAAATGTGTTTTTAACACTATGGGGTCAGAAATACATTTGTTTCTGACCCTATATTGTTCCTTTAAGATGCAGAATGAAACAAAACTAGCCTTTTTAAACTATATCAAAATAAAAATGAAAAACAAATACAGGTACTGATTTCAAAAGATATTCAATTCATAAAGCTTGCATTTGTGCCTTGAGTGTCCTTTAACAATACTGGTATGAACGCGGATTACTTGGTTAACATCCACCAATCTTTGATTATTTGACCATATCTATTTAACTAAATTATAGTAGATGGCTGACAATTTGGTTACTGAGTTATTGGACACATTTATAATAATAAATGTAGCACATTTGGCATTAGGTAAAAGAACCATGTACTATGGTCATTTTTAGAGCAGCAATTGACAACAGCAAAGCTTGACACTTTAGCTGCTAAATACGATCTAGCAAAACATGACATTGATAAAGAATGCTGTAATGTCCGAAGCGATTTATTTTACACAATGACAGAAACAAATTATCAAACACTAAACGTTCCATGCTGCTGATTAAAATAATTCCCTGGATCTGACCCAATTTTTATATTCATTATCCAATATTTCAGTGCTTATTATTTTTTCACATCTCTCATCACCATTTTTTTTTGACATGGAATATATAACCAGAGTGTGCATTAAACTATATTTTACCTTTTTCTTTTAAATTTCTTTCAAAGCCGTTCTTTGACAATGAAAGAGTGTTCTCTGTTACATTCTCTCAATTAAGTTTCGGCCATGCTACAGGAAGGGAAGTCTCCCAGGTCATTTTGATACTCATTGGTTTTATTGGCAGACCTGAACTGTAAAGCTTCTTTTAATGACTTGTTTGCAGCTCCTGAGCTTGAGTTCTACTAGGTCCTGCTATAGGAAAAACATTATATAGCTGATAAAGTCAGTTATTCTTAGGATTGATGTGGTGTCAACTCGAGAGAGGTCATGCAGAGGACTTCAGGTTTGTTACATTTACCATGGAAAAAAATAAAATAAATAATGTTCTGCTTAGAAAACCTTTATATTCTCACAACTTCAGCAAATCCTGCTAAAATCACTTTGAATGTTGAACAGAGATTTTTCCCACCATTGGTACTATAGGTTACAGATTAATGATTTTACAGGAATCAGTGTATAGATAAACAGTCTGCATCTGATGAATAAACTTATTATTTTTTAGTGTTGTCTTGTTTTGTTTTAGGATCCTGATAATATGATGGCTTCACAAATTCATTATCAAAAACATAACCAACCTAGAAAAGATATCCTCAATCAATGATACAAACTTTTATAGAGTATGTTTCATGCAACAAAATAATTTTGAAGATGAATTAAAAAACAAACAAATAAACAATAAAACAAAAAAACAATGCAAGACATATATGGAGTTTATTTGGAAAGGCAATGGTACTGTTTTTTTTTGGCAATTATATTACAACATTACTGTTAAAGTACTGATGGTGCAAGATCATATCTGAAAGTAGGACTGCGATTTTTAACATGCAAAAACCCAGTGACACCCATTCCCAAAATGCTGCAAGGCAATTAAAAAAAAAAGAAATACAGATTTCCATTACCCATTGATGGGAAATTAATTGTTTTACCTATGCAATACTTAGTGAATATTTCCCTAGACATACAGAGCGATAAATATATGCATTAACCTATAGATGTATTGCTTACTGAGACATGGATTTAATAACATATTATCCTGGACAGGTCTTCCTCGATGGTTTGTGGTTGGAGGGGGGCAAAGGGAATAGAGTTGAAGGGCTAATTAAAGGCCCACAGGTGTAATTAGTACATCTGGAGATACCTTGCCTAACTCTCACCTGCAGTAACAGAGAAAAGGGGACATGTCATAGAGACAGGTAAATAAAGTGTTAAACTCACATTATTTAACCCCTTAAGGACACACGACATGTGTGACATGTCATGATTCCCTTTTATTCCAGAAGTTTGCTCCTTAACGGGTTAAATATACCATATTTTTCTGTTGAGAGCCTGACACTACTTTCCACTATCATGTATAAACATCCTGTCGTTGGAAAACATAGCATTCTCCCTTAGCACCTGAAAATTTTAATTGGGTTCCTAAATCAAAGACTGTCATGTACATGACAGTTCCTAAATCAAAGACTGTCATGTTGAAGGCTGAACTTGATGGACGCAAGTCTCTTTTCAGCTATGTAACTATGTAACAATGTAACATCAGTTATTGCCTTAGTTAAGTCTTTCCACATCTGCAGGGGTTAAAAGCAAGAATTTGTCTCATGGCTACAATATGCAAAGCAGTAACTCCCTGTTTTTTCACAGTGCAAGCTGACACAGAGAAACTGACCTTGCATAGTTTAGAGAAGACGTGCGCAGATATGCGCAGTAGATTTCCTGTAATATGTTATATTTTTATTATTATTATTTTATTATTTATATAGCGCCACCAAAATTCCGTAGCACTGTACAATGGGTGGACTAACAGACACGTAATTGTAACCAGACAAATGGACGTACAGGAACAGAGGGGTTGAGGGCCCTTCTCAATGAGCTTACATGCTACAGGGAGTATAGTGACACAAAGGTTATAAGTAGGGGTAGTGAAATAGGTTGCTAGAAAAATATTAACTGGGAACTTAGTAGGTTATTTTTGACAGTTGCAGGAGAGGAGTCATAGGGGGCAGGGAGGAATGAAAATCAGCTAACAGTTTAAATTATATGATTGTGTTTTCTTTGGGTGAAAGTCTAACGGGGAAGGGAAGGGAGTTCCACAGAAAAGGTGCAGCCCTCGAGAAGTCTTGGAGACGAGCATCAGATGGGGTTGAAAATTGTATTGCCCTTTGAGTTTATGAGGAATAGTATTTTGGAGTTCTGTTGTTTATGTTGTAGGAGTGGTGCTAATGCCTTCCCCGCTCTGTTTCCCTGTGTATAAGTGTTCAATCTCAGCCTCTGTGTCATGAGTGCAGTGGTTTGGAGATGTATTTCATTTAATTTCTCCCTTGTCTATGCGCAATTGTGTTGTAGTGGATGGTTGTAGGATTTGATTGTTTGCCTCGTCCTTAAGAAATCTTAGTAAGCTGACGTACTCTTGCTGCGACTTTCTTTTTATATGTGATGCCCTACTTATGAGAAGTCCCCGTATTACTGCTTTGTGTGCCTGCCACGTGGTGGCTTGCGATATGTCAGGTGTAACATTCAGAGTAAAATATGTTGTGATCTTGTGGGCCAGGGAGTTTTTAAAATCTGCATTGTGTAGGAGAGCTTGATTTAGGCGCCATGGCACTTGCCCTCGGGAATGGAAGTGATCACTTAGTGTTAAGTGCACCGGCGCGTGGTCAGTCCATACTTTGTCGCCTATCTCGCTATGTGTTGTGCTTGGGATGAGGTCCCCCAAGATGAGAATGCAGTCAATCCTAGAGAAGGTGCCATGTACTGAGGAATAGAAGGTGAACTCCCGATCTTTCGGGTGGTGTGTCCTCCAGACATTGTAGAGGCCGTGTTCTGATATTAGTTTTGTGAGTGCAGTGCCATGTTTATGTAATGTTTTGTATCTGGGTGAAACGTCTGGTAGGGTCATGTCTAAGCTTGGCTGCGTTACATTGTTGAGGTTTCTATATATTATCACGGGTGTGTTGTGCGCTGTCGGGATTTTCGTCAGGATGTTATGCAGGAAATTTCTTTGGTGTTCATTGAGCCCATACACGGTCACTAGCATATACAGTTGCAAGAAAAAAGTATGTGAACCTTTTGGAATGATATGGATTTCTGCACAAATTGGTCATAAAATGCGATCTGATCATCATCAAGTCACAACAATAGACAATCACAGTCTGCTTAAACTAATAACACACAAAGAATGAAATGTTGCCATGTTTTTATTGAACACACCATGTAAACATTCACAGTGCAGGTGGAAAAAGTATGTGAACCCTTGGATTTAATAACTGGTTGAACCTCCTTTGGCAGCAATAACTTCAACCAAACCTTTCCTGTAGTTGCAGATCAGACGTGCACAACGGTCAGGAGTAATTCTTGACCATTCCTCTTTACAGAACTGTTTCAGTTCAGCAATATTCATGGGATGTCAGGACTCTGACTGGGCCACTTCAAAAGGTGTATTTTCTTCTATTTAAGCCATTCTGTTGTTGATTTACTTCTATGCTTTTGGTCATTGTCCTGTTGCAACACCCATCTTCTGTTGAGCTTCAGCTGGTAGACAGATGGCCTTAAGTTCTCCTGCAAAATGTCTTGATAAACTTGGGAATTCATTTTTCCTTCGATGATAGCAATCCGTCCAGGCCCTGATGCAACAAAGCAGCCCCAAACCATGATGTCCCCACCATCATACTTCACAGTTGGGATGAGGTTTTGATGTTGATGTGCTGTGCCTTTTTTTCGCCACACATAGTGTTGTGTGTTTCTTCCAAACAACTCAACTTTGGTTTCATCTGTCCACAGAATATTTTGCCAGTATTGCTGTGGAACATCCAGGTGCTCTTGTGCAAACTGTAAACGTGCAGCAATGTTTTGTTTGGACAGCAGTGGCTTCCTCTGTGGTATCCTCCCATGAAATCCATACTTGTTTAGTGTTTTACGTATTGTAGATTCGCTAACAGGGATGTTAGCATTTGCCAGTGACTCTTGTAAGTCTTTAGCTGACACTCTTGGATTCTTCTTCACCTTATTGAGCAGTCTGCGCTGTGCTCTTGCAGTCATCTTTACAGGACGGCAACTCCTAGGGAGAGTAGCAGCAGTGCTGAACTTTCTCCATTTATAGACAATTTGTCTTACCGTGGACTGATGAACAGCAAGGCTTTTGGAGATACTTTTATAACCCTTTCCAGCTTTATTCAAGTCAACAATTCTTAATTGTAGGTCTTCTGAGAGCTCTTTTGTGCGAGGCATCATTCACATCAGGCAAAGAACTGGTGTGTGTTTTTTTATAGGGCAGGGCAGCTGTAGCCAAAACCTCCAATCTCATCTCATTGATTGGACTCCAGTTGGCTGACATCTCCAATTAGCTCTTGGAGATGTCATTAGTCTAGGGGTTCACATACTTTCTCCACCTGCACTGTGAATGTTTAAATGGTGTGTTTAATAAAAACATGGCAACATTTCATTCTTTGTGTGTTATTAGTTTAAGCATACTGTGACTGTCTATTGTTGTGACTTAGATGAAGATCAGATCACATTTTATGACCAAATTGTGCAGAAATTCCAAAGGGTTTGCATACTTTTTCTTGCAACTGTATAGCATGTCATTGAGTTTGCAATGTAGCATGATATACTTGCCCTGTGTGTCTTTTTTGAGTTTCATGAGTTTAACTGATATGGAGCTGTGTATGAGTATGGAAACACCCTTCGATTTGGAGGAGTAAGTAGCATGGTACTGTGTAGGGTAGTCTCTGCCGGCAAAGTTGGGCACCCTATTGTGTACAAAGCGTCTCCTTGTGAGACATTGTGTAGGTTTACCACAGTGAAACCACAGTGAGAAACAAGTTTCTCCATAAGCGTGGCTATTGGGCTTAACTAGCAAGATTTGCGCTACAGCTCTCACAGGTTGTAGAAAAGTGTGGGCACACTGGGCCTGCTGGTGCGGTGCGTGTACAATAACGTCAAGGATTTGTCGGGATGTGTCCCCACCAGGGGATGGGTCAAAGTATGTGGTGAATCACCCATCTGTGCCATGCAGTTGGGCTGGGCCTGTGTTTAGTGTCAGAACTTGTGCCCTACTCCACTCTTATGGAGTTGGAGATGGTACGGGCCCACACATTATTACCTCTCGGTCTATGTACAATCAACACATTCCCTTTCCCGCCACCCCCACCCTACTCTCCCCCCCCTGCCCATCTCTCACCACCCATTGCTCTGGCCAGCCTCACATGCCAAGGTTCAGTCCAGCACAGCGCGTGTGTATAGAGTCCTTGGCACCACTCTGCTTTCGCCTCGTTGCAGTCCTTTCCTGAGTCTTCGTCAAGCTCCGGCATGTTGGCTCCCCAAGAGCAAGTCGCCCAAGAATAGACAGTCCCCTTTCTGCTGGTCAGGACAGCCCCTGGAGCTCGTCTGTTCGTGTGGTCTGCAATCTTCCATTTGGTATACCTTTCCCTAGTGGGGTGCCCAGACATTGTTCAGCATTTGTTTGCCAGGCCATAGAGGTCAGTCCAGGTGAATCCGCCGTGTGGGCAGTGATCCAAGTTGGCCATTTTCACTGCTCCGCTACAGCATCATCACATCTTCTATGTGAGCCCAAGAAGGCAGACTCTCCATTAGAATCTCACCGTCTATAGCCTGTAAAGGAGCCCCAGGGCTTGTGACAAGTAGTGATTGGCGGAGGAGAGTTGCAGGCCAGCTGTGAATCTGTCAGCATATGTTGTAGAACTGCCGTGGGTGGGTTGGGCCCACAGTCAACCAGCTAGAGTGGTGGCACAGTCAACCAGCTAGAGTGGTGGAGTCAACCAAGCTCCGGCATGTTTCCCCAGACCAGGGGCCCCCGCATTTTTGCCTCTGCTCTGCTTGCGCCTCGTCACAGGGAAGAGTGGGAGTCCTGGATCCAGCTTTACTCCCTCCAGGAGTGGCAGGGTCCATTGGGTCCCAGGCCGCGATGGTCAATTGGAGTGTATAACCCGTATGTGAGAGATATTGTCAGTTGCATGTGTCCTTAATATGTTTCAATCTTGAGTGCAATGTCAAGCTCAGTGCTTGCCATGCGTCCAGGCGATCAGCTGGCGTTACTTTCACTTTGCAGCTTTTTTCCATTCTGATCTGAGCCTCCCTGCTGTCTCTGTGTGTTGCTCGGCTGGGGTTGCAGGCATGTCCCAGGGTTGCAGTTTTCTAAGGCCACCATAATAGTGCCATCCTTTGTGACTAAGAGCTTTTTGGGGAAACCCCACCTGTATCGCAGGCCATGCGCTCGCAGTATGTCAGTCACTTGGTGGAAGTCTTTTCGTCTGCTAAGCGTGGCAGCAGACAGGTCCGCGAAGATCCGTACCGTGGGGTAATCATCAGGCGGCTTAGATTTAATTCTGCTGCCCCTGAGGATTTTTTCCTTAATATGGAAGTAATGTGCCCGTAGGAGAACGTCTCTCGGCACCATTGCCGGAAGATGACAAGGTTTTAGGATGCGGTGCACCCGGTCGACCAGCAGCATGTCCGCCGGTATCTCTGGAGTGTATGCGTGGAGGAGGCCGCGATCGTACGCAGGTAAGTCATTGTTTGCGAGTCCTCTGGAATCCCCCTGAGCCAAAGGTTGTTCTGGCGCGACCGGTCCTCCATATCAGCCATCTTCGATTCCATGAGATTGATTTTTGCAGCCAGTTGTTCCACATTGGTTGCCAGGTCATTGTGTGCTGTGGAAAATTCATCACATTTGTCTTCCATGTGGGATGTTCTTTTACCCAGCTCCTGAATATCTTTCCTCATGGAGTCCACTGTGTGTTGCAAGGTAGTGATTAGCTTCTTGGAAAGAGTCTCCAGTGCCACATTTAGATTGGATTTAGTTATCTGTGTATTGTCAGGTTGTGTGCCGAATACAGGGCCCTGCCTTCCGTTGTCAGATTCTTCATCCCCATTAGATTTTGAGGCCTGTGCTGCCAAGGTTGTGCGCTGTTGTTTTTGACCAGAAAAATTGAGCAGCTTTTATTGTTAGGATTAGGTTAGATTAGATGCCCAGGTGCCGGAGCAAATTTTCATGTGGCAATCTTGCTCTGCGATTAGCCACGTCCCCTCAGATGGATTAATGTGAATGTGATTGTGTTGTTAAGGGAAGTGGGTGTAAGGAGATATTTTGATCTGATGGAGAGGAGAGAAAAGGAAAAGCATTGCTTTGAGAAAGCTGAGCGGGCAGAAGTAAGGAGAATGAGGACTGGATGTTTAGGATTAAGGGAGTGTAGGAGTGTTCTAATTATCTAAAATTGTATGTGAGATTCTATCTATAAATGGAATAAAAAGCTTGGGGTGGGGTGGGGTTGGCGGGCAACTGAGAACTATTCTGGTTTCCAGCACGGAACTTTTAACTCAGACTGTGAAAGACAGAGATGATATGGTCAAAAAGGGCTGCAATGGGGGCGTGGCTGGACGTGGAGGAAGATGGCTGCTTGAGCTCTTAGCTCTGCACCACGAACTAGGAAAAAAGCAATATTAGTGAGAATCCTGCGGGAGATAACAGGCAATAGACACAATGTTGCAGGCTAAAACCCGCACACAAGATAAGCCAGACAAACAAAATTTTTGTCGGGCCTCCAAGATGGCGCCAAACTCTCTGGAGGTAGCAGTCAGAGATCGGAAACAGACCTACCGCAAGAAGGTGACCTACTTACCACAGCCTTCCTAAAATAGGCTCTGGATGATCAATCCCAAAAGCTGATAGCGATGTGGCAAACCAGCGTCGCGGAGCTCAAATGGGACTTACAAGACATCGGGTCCCACACATCGCACGTGGAGGCCAGGATGGAGGATCTGGTTGAGTCCACAGAACAGATTCGATGCCTCACCGACCAATTGCACCAATGTGAAGCTAAGCTTATGGATCTTGAGGACAGGTCCAGGAGGAGCAACATAAGATTGCGGAGAATACCGTAGACTGTTCCCCCGGTGGACCTACCAAGCTATGTGCATGGGTTTTTCAAAATCCTGGCCTCTGAGATTCCCACGGACATGTTGCTGTTGGACCACTTGCATAGGGTCCCTAAGCCCCAGCAAATAGTCCTTACCCAGAGATGTACGAGGCACACGACTTTCATGTGAAAGATCTGTTGATGAAGAGGGCAGAACCATGAAAGATCTCCCCACAGAATATGCAATTATCAAGATGTTCTCTGACCTTTCTGTGGCTACTCTGTGACAACGGAAAACCTTCCAGAGGATAACTGAAACCCTCCGCACAAACTGTCTCCTGTATCGATGGGGCTTTCCTATCCGCTTAATAGTTTCCCCGGAACGGGACCACCACTGTCATCCACACAGTTGTAGATGGGTTGAACATCCTGCACCAGTGGAACTTACCCATTGCAAATGACGTACAGGCCCCCAAGCCTCCGCAGAAAGTTGAGAAGGACTGGCGCACAACTAACTAGCGTCTCACCGCAAGTATTCTCGCTTCGGCGAAGCACTGCTGCCGACATATAGATACTGTTCACCAACCACTGATTTCAGGCTAGACACTCTATTGGGACTGTACTCTACTGGGTCTGTACTCTACTGGGACTGTAATAGGTCACGCAGACCTAATGTTATTTTCCACTGTTCACCAGTTGTACATGTAGTACCAAGTTTTATCTTATCTTTCCAATATCCTCATGTGGGCTATAAGTTAAACACAGAGTATAGAACCTGATGTAAACATAAGAAATCCCATGTACATACTCGGCATACACCCTATAGCTATGGAGTTACCTAACCTACCTACACCATCACCCTCCTTTATTCACACGCTGCCATGCAGCCCCATAAGGGTTACCGGACTTTCGTGGTGCCATGCAATATAGATACCCACGGGATGTCTAATGGTTAATGGTTAAAGGTTGTACACACTGTGCCTTTCCCCCAGTACACTGGTCTCATATGCGTGCATATATGCGTGCATAACACAAGGTGTGAGATTTGAACGGGGTTGGGATGGCACTGCTGCCTCGGGTTTGCTGCAGTGCTGCGGGAGCACCAGGGGACCTACTGGACGCTAGTGCCAACACTCCCTTGTGAAGAAATGCCCCTGGGGTCCTGTAATACCCAACAAGATCCATTGTGTAATGTTGACTGTATACCCTCTGTTACCATTTCATAGTTGTACATGTAGTACCCTGTTATCCTTAGCTGCTCAGACATTACGTTTGTTACATATGTCTAATGCACTGTATGAGACCTGATTCTGAAAATATATACCATGTGCCCATACCCCATGTTTATGATAACGAGTGGGCCAGACCACATGGCCCATAACACTACCCGCGATGCCTACTTCCTCTCAGGGCTCCAGTTCACGCTGCGCTAAAAGACACACCGAAGCTCCGATGCAATATAATGTTTTAACACCCTCCTCCACTGTTTACGGTTGTACATGTAGCACCAAATGCTGCCCACCTCCCCAGGCCATTTGCCTCATCTGTATGCCTGGTGCCCACTGAAGGCTGGTTCCACAGCATTGGACACTCAGCTCTCACGACCCGGGTTAGCACGGCTGCAAGGAGAGCGTAACTCACGCATGCAGTACTGACTTTGAGCCCTCAAATGTGGTTTCATAGTTGAACAGGTAGTACCATGTCCTTGACCTCCTACCAAATTACCCACATCATCTGTACATTTGATGGGTAAAAGGGGACAAGTCCTATAGATTTTGAACCCGGTAATGGTGCCCCATGGTCAGTTTCTAGTACAACACCCTGGCCGGAGCCCAACCCACACTACACTCCCTCCCCCAAGCTGCTGTACCACAGAGGTGCCTCACTACACATAAATATAGGTGTTTTTATGAAGTTATGAAGTTGTGCACGTAGCACCTCACTCATTTAGCCTGCTCAGGCCAACGCTTGTCTACCACCTCCGATCCCATGACCCCCACGGCGCTGCACCTCTGCGCCATGCCCCGAGATCGGGCTTATCTGTATATACACCTTTGTTTACAGTTTATTATTCCCCTAAACCCCTGCCTGTCCCCCCTAGTTACATTCCTCCTCTCCCCCCCACCAGACATCCAGCTCCCCCTCCAGGAATGGCATATCCTTTCTATCTCAGCCAGTTCCCTTTCTATCTCAACCGTGACTTTAACTCGCTTAATAACAGTTCCAATTGTAACTCACACTGAAAGTCTACTCCCATAATGTAAGGGGACTCAACATGCCCCACAAGAGACATATGCTGCTTCAGGAGGCCCCGCAAATTAAAAGCAGACATACTATGCCTTCAAGAAACTCACTTCCCTAAAGCAAAAATCCCCCAATTAGGCATGAGGTATTTCCCCAACCAATTCCACTCAGCTCACGGATCGAAATCTAGGGGAGTATCCAAATATGTCCATAGCACAGTTGCCTTTGAACTGCTACAAACAATTTCTGATAACCAGGGTACTTGATACTTGATTGTCATCTGTTTACTGAATAATGTACTGTATACACTAGTGAACTTGTATGCACAAAACAAGAACCAGAGAAACTTCCTGCATAGTGTACTCACAAAGGTGGCAGCTGCGCAGAGAGGTACCACTGATACATAAATCACATTCTGGACCCCCACCTTGATACCTCGGTGCCCTCCCACGCAGACAGACAAAAATCCCTGACACAACTTCTGATGAAATTCAACCTATACGACTGTTGGCAGACTTTTCACCCCACAGACAGAGGCTACTCCTACTACTCTAAACCTCACAAATCCTACTCCAGAATAGATGTGCTACCAGGCCCTTCTCTTAACTTCTCTTAACTTACTCCAGTCATGCACCCTGGGTGACATTTTAGGGTCTGACCACGCGCCAGTGATAGCCATCTTTAGAGATAACTTTACATACAGGGGCTGCAACCCATGGAGACTAAACTAATCAATCTTGTGAGACGAAAAATTCAGCTTGGAGTTAGAGTCCGAGCTCAGACACTACTTCGCCACCAACGAGACACCGGAGGTATCACCGACATTAGTGTGGAGAGCCCATAAGGCGGTTTGTTTATAAGACGAGCCTCCTAACTTAAACGGATCTCCCAAACCAATCTTTGAACCTGCTAAGGAAATTGAGGGATGCTTCTGCCTCCCATATGCTTAACCCGAACCCAGCTGACGCTGCACTTATAACCCAACTCCAATCAGAACGATATAAACATAACCAACACGACACGCACACTTCACAGACTGAAAACTAGAGAATATTGCATGGGTAATAAAGTCAGTTCGCTTTTAGCTAGCTGGCTTCAGGAAGCGCAAGCCCACACCAAGATACCATATCTCCTCACACATGATGGGAAAAAAGTGATCAAACCCCAAGAGATCAGTGACTTTTTTGCAGAATTCTATGGGAAACTCTATAATTTTAAAAATGACCCCACAGTCCACCAACCCACTGAAGGGGAGATAGCTAGTTTCCTAGCTAGTGTCAAGTTACCCACACTATCGACCACATAACAGAAGTCCCTGGCTGAACCCATTTCTTAAACGGAAGTAGACCCGGTTATACAGAACCTGCCACTAAACAAAGCTCCGGGACCATACAGACTCCCTAACGTGTACTATAAAAAGTTCTCCTCCATCCTCGCCCTCCGATTGGTCTCGCTTTTTACATCCGCCATCATACTAGAATCCATGCCACCAGATATGCTTGCCGCCAATGTAGTCACCTTGCGTAAGCCTGAAAAGCCACTGGTCCAATGTGCCAACTTTCGACCCATTTCCCTACTAAACTCAGATGTGAAGATCCTAGCTAAAGTATATGCCAACCGACTAACGGGTATTCTTCCGACTATTATACACCCCGACCAGGTCAGCTTTGTGCACGGAAGACAGGGAACTGATGGCACGCGCAAAGGCCTTGCATTGTTACACACCATGCACAAACAATCCCCCAATAGTCTTTTACTGTCCTTAGATGCTGAGAAGGCTTTTGACCACCTGCACTGGCCGTTTCTGCAGTTGGTCATGTCCAAATATGGCTTTCCCACACATTTTACCTCAGTAGTCAAATTGCTGTATAGCAACCCCAAAGCCCAAGTCTTCACATCGTGATTTCAATCCACACCCTTCCTCATTACAAATGGGACTAGGCAGGGATGCCCCTTGTCACCCCTCCTATACATCATGGCTTTAGAACCCTTAGCCGAGTCCATCTGTTCAGCGGGGGAGATCACGGAGTTCCAGGTTGGTGGGGAAGAACACAAATTGAACCTCTTCGCAGACGATATCTTGCTCACCATCACTGACCCTCACACGTCCCTGCCGGCATTCCATTCCATACTGCAGAAATACAGCCGATGTTCGTACTATAAGCTAAACCTTTCTAAGACACAGGCTATGGGGGTGGGGATGGAGGATGAATACCTGTCGGCCCTTTGGAGTCAATTTTCATACGACTGGAGAACAGATTACCTCACGTTCTTGGATGTCAAACTCCCTCATAACCTGTCCAGTTTGTATCATCTCCAGAGTTGGAGAAATAAATTTATTTCTTGGTCTGGCCGCATAGTGGCAGTCAAGATGGTGATATTGCCTAAATTACAATACTTGTTTCGGACGCTTACCCTACAGATACCATCAGCTTACTTCACATCACTCCAAAAACATATCAACCTATTCATTTGGCAGGGGAAAAGACCTGTGTAGCCATATCCACACTCTATCAACCTTCAAAACACAGGATAGATGAGCAGCAGTACTGGCCAGCCTCTTCCCCATCACCCAAGACACGAACCGCCCCCAATGGGTCTCCATAGAACAGCACTGGCTACAAAACCGAGATATTAAAATAGTGATGTGGCTATCCCCACACCGTAGTGGAGATACCGCCCAAGCACTCCCAGCCACTTTGGCAACATTAAAAATCTGGGACTTATCCTGCTGCCGCCTGAACCCCCTCTCGACCTCCATTAAAGCTCTAGCGCAGGTGATACCTGACTTGAACTACAGGGTTTGGAACCGATGCGGAGTGTTTCACGTATACACCCTCCTGAACAAGGGTAAACTAGCCACATTTGACCAACTAAAAAATAGCCACCTACTCCCGAACACCGTGCACCATTCCTACCTCCAATTGTCATCCTAGTGGAAGACCCACCCACGCTAGCACTGCCCTAACAGCATTCGAAAAGTTTATTACAGCAGAGAAACTTGTGAAAAAACATACATTGCAAGTAAACACAGGCCGAGGTGGTCAGGCAAGAATTCACCTGGCCTGTGAGTGGGCGCACGGGGGCTGTGCAGGATAATTCTCCAAGTCGCAGTACAGGAACGGATAAAGCAGGAGAATTGTCATGGGAAGCCAAAGGTCAGAGGATGCCAGAAATCAGAATAAACTAAACAACAAGCCAAGGTCAACTGGAGAACACAAAACAGCAGTATGATTACCAAAGTCAAGGAACTGACACTGCCTTCTGGGAGAGGCAGTTTTTTATACCTGGCCAACAAGACCATCAACATTAGGTGTACCATGAGAGACAGGAGATGGTACCTGGCTAACAAGACCATCAACATCAGGTGTACCAGGAGAAACTTCAATGGACGTCCAGCCCCCAGAGCTGGATACAAGACAGGGCTAGATACTGGCATTACTAAAGCTGAATAGTGGCTCAGAGGTAACATAGCAGCCCCAGGAATGGAGAGTACCCAGGTTCAACTGCTGCTGGGCACACCTGGGATGACCTCGTCTGGCACTACGGAAGTTACGGTGGGAACCGTGACAGTACCCCTTCCTCAAAGCCGCCTTTAGGCGAAAAAAAAAAACTACGGCCCAAAAGGTCATGCAAGTGTTCTGAAACCACTAGAGTCCCATCAGATGCACAAATGTAGCCAGGAGGAGGATCTTTCTTCACAGAACAATTCGCAGTTTCAGGTACTACTGGAATAGTTAAGCAAATAAGACCCTACAGAGCCTAAAAATGTACAGCAGATGGAATGTTTAGATGTTATTTTTGCATTTTGAATGCATCACCTGCATACTGCATTAAGGAACGCAGTGACTGCTGCTTCCTACCTATACTCAGCACTAGTTATAGATAACAATGCATTTCTATTTTTTTTTTTTTAATCCCTCTTACAGTTACAGGCTGATTTAGTGTCACTTGCAACTCCTCTCACATAGCAAGTAAGTATGGCAATGCTGCCTCTTACGCTTTCCTTGCCCACTTTAAGGCATCTGTAGGGCTGTGCCGTTTCTATGAAATTTCCTTCCCTGCTTAAACTCTTACCCAGTCTCAGTTCCTTCAAAAGATCATTCAAAACTCACTTCTTTAAGAAAGCATATCAATTTAACTGTTAATAACGTTCCTTCCCCACACCTTGGGTACACACCCTGCTTCCTCTCCTGCAACGAAGTCATCCAAAAAACTAACCTTTCATTTGTTTAGCAACCTACTTTTTCCTGTACATAAAATAGATTCTTCCTTTACCTCTTGTGCCACGTTACCCCATTCCTTTTAGAATGTAAGCTCATTTGAACAGGGACCTCAACACTTTTGTTGCAAATACATGCCTGATAATCCACATGAACTGACATTTGGCAGCTGGGTTAGGCTGTGAATATCATGTGTGCTCAGGGTGCATACAAATGAAATATCTCTGGATGTGTAGAAACACTGCACATCAAGACTCCTGCCACCTCCACCATTTCATAAAACAGAAGTGGTCATGGTGCTTGGAGTAACCTTTTAATCAAGTTGCAACTTTAAAAATAAATAAAAGGAACATATGAGAAAAAAGCAAAAAAATTGGCAAAAAAGAAGTGACGTATAAAAATTTAAACTGTAATAATTAATTTGTATATGTTTATACATTAATATAATTTTATGTATGGATACAGATATGTAGAAATAATTAATTAAAAACTTCCTTCATTTTTTTCAGTATATATTAATGAGGATCCCATGGCAAGAGATATGGAAATGATTGCTGCAAAAAACTTGAAGATAACAAGGTCCTACGGGAGTTAAAGAAAATTAAAGTAAATAAAACTCCGGGGCCTGACAGTATTCACCCACAAGTACTTAAGAAGCTAAGTGGGGAAAGAAGTGAACCTCTGAATTTAATCTTTCAAGATTCTTTTGTTTCAGGTATCGTACCAAAGGATTGGAGGAAGGCAGATGTCATTCCTATATTTAAAAAGGGTTAAAAATCCTTGCCTGGAAAGTATAGACCTGTGAGCTTAACTTCTGTGACTGGGAAAATATTTTAAGGGCTATTAAGGGATAATATTCAGGAATTAATTGGGAAGAACTTTGTTATTAGCAATAATCAGCATGGTATTAGGAAACATAGGTCATGCCAAACTAACCTGATTGCATTCTACAAAGAAGTAAGTAGAAGTATAGCTCAGGGTGTTGCAGTGGATGTGATCTACTTGGATTTTGCCAAGGCATTTGATACGGTTCCTCACAATAGGTTAGTCTTCAAACTAAAAGAAATTGGTGTAGATGAATATTCTTGTTCTTGGGTAGAACATTGGCTTAAGGATAGAGTACAACGAGTGGTCATTAATGGTAAATTTTCAAGCTGGACAAAAGTGGTAAGTGCTGGCCCTCGGGGTTCTGTTTTGGGACCACTTATATTTAACATATATATATAAATGATCTTGCAATAGGCATTGAAAGCCATGTTTTAGTGTTTGCAGATGACACAAAACTTTGTAAAGTATTAAAATGTAAGCAGTATATTGCTTTGCTGCAGAGGGATTTAGATAGATTGGGGGACTGGGCACTAAAATTGCAGATGAAATTTAATGTAGAGAAATGCAAGAAGTTGTGCACTTCGGGGTCAAGAATGCACAAGCAACTTACACCCTAAATAGTAGTGAATTAGGGATAAGCACACACGAGAAGGATTTGGGAATTGTTATAGACAACAAATTAGGCAGCAATATGCAATGTCAATCTGCAGTTGCTAAGGCCAGTAAGGTTTTGTCATGTATAAATAGGGGCATAAATTCTAAGGATGACAATATCATTTTGCCTCTTTATAAATCACTGGTAAGACCACACCTTGAATATGTACAAAACAACAGTGAATCGGCGCTTGCTAAAATACCCAGGTGGAAAGCAGCAGTGAACCAGCAAGTATTCCCAATCCTTGTTATAATATAAAGATGTGAGAGAAAAAGGTGAGGTAAACCGCGCCAAAAGGGAAAAGTGTATAAGACAAATTTGTACGAATACATACACTATATGAGGTCCAATGACATATGATTATATGATGACCTCAAAAAAATGAGATAGGAAAAGGTAATAGTACAATATGTCAGGTAAGTATACAAACATTTTATAAGCCAATAAAAGACTAAATCACACTTTTTTGAGCTACTAAGAGCTCTGCTGTTTAGCGCGTGGATGGTACAATCCCCGTCTCAGGATATATAGGTATTCCTTGTATGGACATCCAGTTCTCAGTAGTCAAATATATAAGAGAAACAGAGAGAAAAAAAAAGAAACCAATGGCACAGTATTTTGTAAATAATATAAAATATAGAAAGGGTAGGTATCCTACTTACAATTTCCAGAGCAATGACTTGCTCTGGTAGTATACACTTATGGTGGTACAAACCCCACCTGGGATGTGCAGGAAGCGGCTGCAGTGGAACAGCAGCAGGGTAAAAAAAAATAAAGGTTGAAGTAAATTGTAGCAATTAACTTTATGTTAAATATAAAATATAGGTGTTTTTGGCGTTTGTAGATGTGTAGCAGATTTTGGGGGTCAAAGTTTGAAAAAGTGTTTTAAATGTATTTTATAGTAAATTATATGATATGATGAAAATAATAGTATCTTTAGAAAGACCACTTAATGGCAAGATAAGTGGTATATAATATGTGTGGGTACAGTAAAGGAGTAAGAGGAAAGTTACAGCTAAACACAAACACCGCAGAAATGTAAAAATGTAAAAAAAGAAAATTGAAAAGCGGTCTGGTCACTGAGGGGTTAAACACATGTCTGGAGTAGTAGGGATAAAAGCAATATCATCATTTCAGTAAGGAGTGGCTCCGATGGCACAGACAAAATCCCTCTCCCTTAGTTGCTTGAGATCTAAGCATGATAAAGCACACAAGCTGCAATGCTTGAACTAGTGGTTATATAGGGAGTTGCAGTGCTAGTGGAAGCAACAGCAGTAATTGGAATATGAAAAGGAAGAGAAACATCCAATTGCCTGCTTGAAAGTATAGTTGTTTTATTGCTCCTCCACCCTAATCATCAATCTTTTTTTGCTACCTCTTTATTGGACAAGAGATCCAGTCCACATGATTCCCCACAAAAAAATGGCCTCTTCTCTGTTCCATCCCCATTTTTTCTGGTACCAGGAACGGCACTCTTAGTCAAGTATGAGCTGAAAATTTTCGGACTTGAGTGATTCGGTTATCCCAAGATTCTGACATGTGGCGGCTCGGAAATTGGATCACGCAATTCAGTTGAATCACATGCCAGTTTGAATGGAATCTCCAAGTCTAGTATGTACTATGACAGAGGTACTTTAACAATTATTTCAAGAGTACCATGGCATGACATCCATTTATACAAACAATAACATTAAACATGTTTAATAACATGAAATGACTATAATCACACAGTGCTGACATTTATTGTAAGTTTGCATGTCCTAGGCATGTTTTTTTACAGCCAGCTTTGATTATGGTTTTACTTTCAGTAAATATATCCCATTTAATTGGACTATTTGCTCCATCAACCAGAACTGAGACACAATGCTCCTATAACATATGAATGCCTTCGAATTCATCCATCCGTTACTCAAAAGAAATACTGTTCATGTATCGATGGAAAGAAATTTAAAATTCAGCTGGGAAAAGGGGTTATTATTCTATTTTCTGTTCATGTCCCTGAGTTTCTTATCTAAAGTATATTGTCTACAGCTTGCTATATGAAGAAAAAAAATAGATTTAAATTTTTACGCCGTGTGCAACCCACCAAAATATACGAAAGTGCCAAAACATATTAAATGTAGAATGTGCATTTTTGAGACCGTAAACATGATGTGTAATATTTTATGTCTTGAATAAATACATATTGTATGTAATTTACACAGTCCCACTACTACAGTGCAATAGCAATTTAGGTATTGTTCCAGATTTAAACACTTGCCAGGTGTTGAGCAATAAGAATATTTTATAGGTCTTAAAACCATGCAGGCAATCAAATGTAATAATAGACTACAGCAGTAGCAGGTGTTATTACTGCAATAAATCACAAGCTAAACAGTAAGAAATGATTTGCCCTGTGTAAAAAATAATGTTTGGTTCATTTACAAATGCATGGATGTCTTCATTAACTGCTTGCTATGTGATGAAATGTGGCATTTTGTGAACTGACTTCGTTAATAGAGAGCTAGTGGAGTTGTGTATGAATGAAAGTGTTGAACAATTGCATTTTAACCCATGTTAAACAGGTGACAATACAAATACATACATTTCTTGTTTATGAATTGAAATATCATTATTCTAACTTTCTTCCGTTCATACAGAATAAATCCAAACTTGTAAGAAATTTTTAACATTTTTATATGGGGTTATTTCCCCATGTATTAACCTCTTAATGATAATGGGTGTATTGTACCTTAAGGACAAACACAATTGTTACAGTTTTGCTATGTCTTCATTTAGCAGTATATATATATGGTATAGGAAATCCTAAACTGTCCTTAAAGAAACCATGTACAATATGTTCCTGTACTAAATATGTACCCTATATTTATAAAGGGTATAATAAGAAATCCTAAAATGTCCTTGAAAAAACCCCTGTACAATATGTTCCTGTAATATATATATATATATATATATATATATATATATATATATATCCCACCCTGACTGGCTACACAAGGCAGAACAATACTGAAGGACCCTCACAAGGGAACAACACCATCCAACTACCGACCAATAAGCTGCCTACCCACAACATGGAAACTCCTGTCAGGCATTGTAGCTTCCAAGATCCAAGGGCATATGAGCCAATATATGAGCAATACTCAGAAGGGGATTGAAAACACCACCAGAGGAACAAAACACCAACTACTGGTAGACCAAGCTGTCACAGGGGATTCTAAGACCAGACAGACCAATCTGTGCATGGCCTGGATTGACTACAAGAAAGCCTATGACACAATGCCACACACTTGGATATTGGAATGCTTGGATCTCTACAAGGCCAGCAAGACAATACGAGCCTTCATTAAGAACTCCATGGGCAAGTGGAAAACAACTCTAGAAGCCAATTCAGGACAATAACTCAAGTGAACATCAGTGGATACGGATACAGGTTCAAGAGTGGAGCTACCATCAGCCACCTACTCTACATGGATGACATCAAGCTGTATGCCAAACATGAGCGGGACATTGACTCATTGATCCACCTAACTAGGATATACAGCAAGGACATCGGAATGTCATTCGGACTAAAGAAGTGCAGGCAGATGATAGCAAAAAGAGGAAAAATGATTAGGGCAGAAGGAGTTTAAGTTCCAGAAGGCCAAATAGAAGATGTAGAGGACAGCTACAAGTACATGGGGGTTCCACGAACGAATGGCAACCATGAGGAAGAGGCAAGGAGAATAGCAAAATCCAAGTACCTTCAAAGAGTCAGACAGGTCCTGAAGTCCCAGCTCAATGGCAATGTTACGGGCAAATGCAAATATTACAAGTTTTAGAATGAAATGTTGTATTTCTTAAACTGTGTACTTTGTCTTTAAGAGATATTGCAAACTGACAAGGTGTTAGAAATGGAACATATTGTTTTTTATAACTGTTTCTTTAAGCAATAACCTCAGTGCATAATATGTTTGCGCCATTTTGTCCCAGACGAATTACAATAACAATAATGCATAAACAAGCTTCAAGGCTACGACTCTTGCAGTACACAATATACTGTGGTAACCCCAAGTTAATGGAACTTCCCCAAATCCTGGAATCTCCCGCGACTGTACACTTACGACTTAGTATAAACAACAGATAACCTATTCAGACTTTAAGATGCCATCTTGAACTAAGTCAGGAAAATTTCCATGACGTATACACCCTTTAGTTATGGCCTTGTATGTTTGCCAAATTAAGGGAGGTCCTAAATTGAATAAAGTAAAAGAAGTGTTACTTTTTCATATTTGAACTACAGTAACCTTAGAATGGAGACACCTAAGGTATAAATAGGTGCACTTTTAAATGTTAAGACACAGAGGAGAGACTTGGAGACAGACGCTGCTCCATCTTAAAATGACAGAGAGGCTGACATGATGACATGTTCAGAAGGGTATGTTAACCTATTAATGATATTTGCAAGCATGTAATTTAATTTTATAAACTCTGCTATAATGGATTTTATATTTTTATATATTTTTATATAATAAATATCCAAAAAGACAATCTTGCTTCCAAGACAATCCTTATTTTATATTGTATTCTCAATTATTTATATATGTTAAATAGAGGATCTCTTACACTATATAAAATTATGGCTAAGATATCTGTATGGTTAGCCCTACTAAGTTCTATGCTTTAAGACATTATAGTGGTAAATAAAGGAACCACACACGGTTACAATTGGCGACCACGAAGGGACTTTGTACTTGGAAGCTTTAAATATAAAATAAATACCTAGGTAACCTCTTATACGTAAGAGAAGACACAATACTTTGTCATGGCACAAGTCTTGAAATATCAAGAATCTATTGAGCTACTTGTAGCCCAGACTCAGAGAGATCATCATTAGAGATGATTTTAATGTGAAGAAGGCACTGTGAGTTCAGGTGCAAGGTACAATGTAATTAGCATACAATGCTGAAATTGTGGATCTTAACTAATATCATAATAGAACAAATGCCTAATCCACCAGCATAGCATGGCCCGTTAGTTCCAGGACAGTGGATTGCAGACAGGGGGATATGTTCTCTTTGTAGCTGCTTAGTATGCATGCGCAGGAAAAAGATTAATGCAAAATGTTGTCAAAAGAAAAGTGATAAGACAGAGCGATGAAATTTGAAGTCTAATTCCAAGAATGCAAAGAAAATTGCATTATGGCTTAATGAAAACATACATGCAACAGACAGACAGGATTTTTAATTATTGCATTACTGCGTTCTGGATTCTAATGTCCACTATATAAGAAAGGTTTTAGAAAACAGTGATATTTTCCATATTGTCAGTTACTCTAGCTGTTGATTGAAAATCAGGAATTATAACAGCATAACTATTTTTGGAGTCTGGAATTTCCAGCCAAGGTTGCGGAGATAGAGACATGTAAACATTCCAAGGAATTGAGAAGTCGTTGTTTTATATTCCAAATTATGAACAACATTATTACATACAGCCATAAAGAGAAAGACATGGCTATTAAATACATTGAGTGCAGTACAATGCAGTACACTGCAGCATATATATTATATAATATAAGATAACTAGCTTATATTTTTTCCTAAACAGAGTTGAAATTATACTACCCTCCTAGAAAAAAGGGCAACAGGTGGTTATACATCCTTTGCTTCTCTAAATGCTCTGCAAAAATAAATATTTATAAAATGATTAAAAATAATATATATGTAAGATAAATCAGGGCAAAATAAAATTGTAACTAGACAGGATCTCTGATAACTTTTAAACTGAAATTATTAAAGGCTTATTTAAATAAGATTTTAAATACATTTACAGCTTTAAATGTGACCAAAATATATTAAATGATGTGTTAAGCAGCCAGCCCAATTCACTAGAATAGCATAAGTATTCTACTATTTAAAGTGCACAATTCCTGCACATAATGACTTTGCTTACTCAGGTACAGTCTTTAGTCTATTGCAATGGCAGTAAAGTCCACCAATTTTAAAAGGGAAAGCTTACTTAAATCAGTGGTACTATCCCACCGTACTAGCAGTAAAGAAATTAGAACAATTATATTGTACTACTGACTGTAATCAGATCAGACACATGTAATCTCAGTGAATTTCATAAACTAGGTTTTTATAAAATACGATTAAATAAATAAATGTATAGAGACTAAGCATTAAGAGCATTTACATGCATTCAGCAGCCTGCTCTCTCAAAGCCAGAAACAGATTTATAAAAAATAAAAATAAAAAGTAGGTTTTAAAAAATCCAGAGTCAACCACACATGATGGGTGAAATAATTGCTTCTTTAAAAGCTATATGCTGCCGCAATTGTGTTTTTTAAATACAGATTAGGGCACAGAGTAGATATAAAAATACAGTTTCAAATCTCATATATGAGGATTCAGTTCCACCACATATTCTACAATTCTGAAAGAGGCTAATTTTAATATGTTGTAAAAGCACATATAATGCAAAATTAATTTGATATTGCAAGGCTGCAATATTCTAAACAGACATTAAAATTTAAGAAAAAAAGAAAAAGAATAATGCATAAAGAATAGTGTCAATTAAAGTGATAATACTCTGATATATTAAATCACATTGCATATCACATATCTGCTATATGAAAAGTATAATTAAGGTGACTTTACTGCCCAATGCCCCCTCACATCTATTTTATAGAATCTATACTTTTCAGTGGTCACTTCTAAAGAAGCCTCTGAAACTGGGGGGCTCAGAGGGGTGCTCATCCCAAAAGAAATCAGATTCCAGACTTAAAATAAATAAATGATAGAAAAGGAATCACAGACCAGAACATGCATTTTTGTATATAATCTTAATTTGCAGATATTTTATGCAGTAAAGACATATACAGGATAGTTAATTAAATATGCAGGTATCTTTAAAAATTAAGCAATGTTAAAAAAAATAAAAAAATAAAATTAATAATAATAATAAAAAATATATTTTACACCACAATATAAACAGCTTTGTTAAACAGATTTAAGTACAAGTACTTATGTCAAGAAATATACAGAATACGTTTACAACAGGCAGGTTTAGCATAAATGCAAAGTTGTTGTTTTGGGGGATTTATTATTGCCCAAGAAATCTCTGAACATATTCAGAATTTTTAAGAGCAGCAAGTAAGACAGCAGATTGCAATGGACACCATTACAATATTGCTTTGCTGATTGAGGTCAGAGATTTAAAGAATAAATAAATAAGTGTTCTATAGCTCGCTAGATCACTGGCTTTTAATGAACAGTTGGCACAACACTTATGAATAGTTTGTAATACTGCACATTATAGCTGTGACAACATGATATACAGTGTAAAAATGCTATTTCACTGTTTAATAGACTTACCCAGTATTTAAGGACAAAATGTTTCTTGCAAAGTAATCGGGACTTTGAGGGAGGTCCTAACTACGTTTAATTAATTAATTAATTTACTAAAGAAAAAGAAAAAAAAGTTTATTTTTCCCCTGCAAGTGAGTTTTCAGCGCAAGGTCATTTTGTGTTCACAGACTATTCGGTTTTAAAAAGCTGTTCTTTATCTCACATTATGAACGGCCTTGTAATTCCTATGCACACTAAAAGTTGGCTTTTAAATGTTATTGTTTTTAACTTTAATATTTCATAGTTAATACAGAGGATAAAGTAATATAAAGAAAGTATATTAATTGATAGGATTTCATTTATCTATTTTGGTCCACTGTTCACTGATCTCGAATCTCAGTCTGGTGTTCAAACAGTTTTTCTTACGATACGTCGTGAGTTTATATCCACAACTGCATTTTGCTTTGTGGAAACAAATTGAAAGCCTGGCATTGTAATATGTGTACGGACATGCTTATAACAAAGCATGGGCCCTCTCCTCATGTAGTTGGTCATTAACAGGCACTTTGATGCAATGTGTCTACCAACGCTTTTCTGTGGTCATTGGATCACATCGCATACCCTATCTCTCTGTCATGATGCAGAGTTTATGCTTGCAAGGATATCCAGACCTTATCCACCTGGTATCCGCATAAATACTCCTATCGTTTAGAGGGGTTAATTACATAATAACCATTGAAGGTAATATGTTGGTTGTTCTTCCTATAGAGGAAAGATGGACTTGCCCTAAAAGCTTTTTCATGGCTAGGACAAGCTCTTATAGAGAGAGATAATGTACTTCTGACTCCTGAAAAGGAATATTGGTGGTCACAATATGGGAAATACTGTAATTCATGTGTTTAGTAATCATAAGCATTTGCTTATTGCCACATTACTGATGTACTGTTTATTGAAATATTAATATCCAACATACTTTTGAATTACTATATATTGAAAGTTTGCCAACATCTCATGGTTATAAATATGTTTTTGTATGTGTTGATGCATGTACCATGTTTACTTGGATATATCCTGTGCGAAGTGCAACCTCTGATGCCATGTTTTCTAGTCTCACTTCCTTAGTATGCATTTGATAATCCCAGGACCATCCATTTGGATGGTGGTCCTGCAGTTACTGCAAAGGAAACCTAAAACTGGGCAACCACATTTGGGTTACTTTGGGATTTCAGTGCCCCAACCACCCCCAAAGAAGTGGGGTTGTGGTCTGGGAGAATGCTGAGGTTAAATGATTATTAACCAAGTTACTAGTTGCTTGCCCCACACAGTGGTATCTATTTATTCCTATGGTACAGATAAGCATTCACAACATACCTGATGATACAAATGGTGAGACACCATATGAAATGTTACATGTTTTTCACTGACAAATATATTTCTGCACCAGGGAGAGCTTAGAACCATTGGTTCTATTAGAGAAATTTAGGGAATTTTTTTTTTTCCAGCCCACCTCGCCTTGCACCACCACCTATTTCCTTCTGTTGGCCAGTTTGTCCTGGAGAGGGTGATACAGAGAACTTTTACTACAGAGAACAATCAGAGCCAACAGAGAACAGTAAGTTTTGATATTTTACAACCTGCTAAATACTTCCAGGACGTTCACAGAACCACTGACTGATACAATGGATGCTGTTAAAGATGACAAGATAAAACAAACAGAGGACGACAGAAAAGCCACCAGAATCATAGCCACGTTACAGACTGAATCATGATCTGACATCTGAACCTGCAAATATAAAGGAGAAGGATGAACAGACAGACGTGATACATTCACAGTTAACATGGAATGTACGAAAATGAATCATCAACATCATTATAAGAAAGACTCTGGAGAAAACAGACTGAACCTGCATTATCTAATACAGTAAGAAAGAAATGCAAAGATAGAAGCAAAAGGATGCTAGAAAATTGGTTATGGTGTCTCCTTCTTACAATCTGCAGCATTATCATAACATCAACCCTAGCTGTCATTTTAAAACTGCATTGGGATTATGTTAACAAGCAGGAAGCACCTGAAATGAATTGGACTGCACACTATACAAGTTCTGTGATCGTGAGGACTACCTCCAAGAACTATCTCATAAGGAGAGACACAGCTCACAGTGAAATGATTGCCTACACTGGTATTTCATAAGGAACCTATTGAGATCATTCCAAAAACCGATTATACATGAGAAAGATGTGATTGGACTAATACAAATCCTAATAATGGACTCAACAATGATGACAAAGCATGCTGAAAACAGAAAAAGACGAGATAGATGCTTGTGAAAGACTTTGGATGCACCTATGAAGGTGATTAAGAAAAGACTTTGCCGTATAGTTTATCATTGAATGACTAGCGCAAACAGCCTTCTTTATGCTGAAAAGAAGTGCTATGCTAATTCTGGACATTGCTATTATGTTTCCAGACAGAAGATGACCGGAAAAAGAAATAAAGGCTGATAACTGTTAACACCCAGCTGTTTCTCAAGATGGAAAATGGTACTGACAAAACCTGATTGACTATCAAAGCATCTCACAGTACAAGACACAGATTTTTGCCTACAACTCAGAAAAAGTGGTTAATAGGAAGGATCAGAAGAAGAGGAATATAGATTTCCTACTGGAGAGAAAAACTATCCTGGAACAATATTCTGTAACAATGAACTTTACAATGACATTTGGTGGCATATGAATTTGAATTTGGAAGAAACACATCAATTAACGAAAGAAACCTTGATGCAATTAATAAATAATAACAATACCGGCCTACTAAGAGCAGATGCCCTGCCAAGAGAATGGAATATAAAAGACCAGCAAAATCTTTCAGAAACCTGACATCACGGGACACTTGTACTAAAGCACGATTTGCAGCTTTTCTTAAACTCTACATATTATGTACATACCTGCAAAGCAAGGAATTCCTGTAAACATAAACACAGAGACATTGATACAACAAGAAATCTGTAATGGTTCTGTTGCAGATGTTATCTACCGTCGTACTCCTTGCTCTTTTGGTATAACTATACCCATCAAAACGTTAAATGGCTCCATAGAATGAAACGACAAAGGATTCTTGCTATATTCTGGACTTCCAGGAATGTGGTGCATGGACCGAAAAAGTTATAATTACTAAAGCAATCATGCTATTTTTTTCCCTGTATCAGAAATGTGTCAGTGACAATGTGTAATATAATACAGATACTATAATTAATGGTATAAGAAACACATAATGTGTTAATTACAAAGGTGGATAGACTTTGTGAATATCTGAAACGCAATTGAAGATTATTGCTAAAATGCCATATGCAGCTGCAGTCTGGCCTACAAACAAATATATTAAACTTACGTATAAGAGCATAACAGCTAATTACCAAGATGAATAATTGAATCATGATAGTTAAAGATCATATGATTGCAATAACAACTGCAATAATGAATAAGGTTTAAACTTTAGAAGAAAATATAAAATGTTTTTATTAAAACAGAAACTACTCAATATTCGTTTAAGTTTGCAGAGTGGTATAATCAATTAATATAAGTGAAATACTTCAACAGTTAAAATTTAACTGACAGACAGGCAGAAACTTTACTTCAACTATCATAAAGTTTATTTATAATGATAAAAATATTCAGTCTGCCAGAGCTAAGGCCAGTCAATGGAAAGTAAGAGAGTATTATGGATTAACCCGTCCAGGTGATACACATGATTATTTTGGAAATTGATAAGTTAGGTCACCTATTGCAAATTGGTGAAAAGATGTCAAAGATATAAATTCAACATCCATACTACTCTATGTATATATATATATATATATATATATATATATATATTAAAATACACGTAATCAAATATTTTATCAGTTTTTTAAATACAAAGAAAATGTTATTTGGTTTGTGATGGTTAAAGGTACATAAAACCACCTATACAAAGGTAGTGTTAAAATATAAACACCTTCAATATTGTATCGGAGTGCTTTCTTAACTCACTTTTAGAAATAATAATACATTCTAACCATCTTAAGCTACACCCAACAGCCGCTGGTAAATATACTTAAACAATTAAGATTCACATTGTTAAGCATCCAATCTCACGAATGTAACTTTCCACAATGGCTGTCAGATCTTGGTTAAAATAAAAAATAAAAAAATGTTTTCTAAGACAATATTTGGGGGTTTCTGGTATTTTAAGCCACTAATAACTGTAGTTATTATATTTACTAATTATAACTTAGGGAATAAGTTGTCTTCTCCCTAACAGGACAAAGAAAGATGAATAATGTCATATTTCCAATTAGCAACTATTTTAAATATATTGAGAGATTTTGAATAAAGGAGTATTTTTTACATTTAAAGAGAATGTAATTTTACATACCATTGTGAACAAGGGCGGTAAATACTTTGCTGCTTCAAATTATCCTTATATATCTAAATCATATACAGGGGTGTTTATCTCTAATACAAAACACTAGAAAGATTAACTATGTTACTATTTCATCTATCATTATTATACAAAGTATAACAAATGTAAAGATTTTTCCACAGATTTTACCTGTTAACATTTTTAGCACAACAGCACCTGATGTCAGTGAGATGTCTATCACTGAGATGTTACAAAGATTCAAACACCGCAAAAAGAGGCGTTCTTGGGAATCCACTTCAATTGCTGTATCAACATAACATTTACTATAATGGGATCCATGTCACTTAAGACAATGTCTTGGAAATTATGTCAATTAATTTATTCCGTAAAAGAATATCGGAGAGTATCCAATCTATACACATCATAAACAGTGTAAAAATGTTTCATGGAAAAAACAAACAAAATAAAAAAAGACAAAGACAAATACCAACGCCATCACCACGGTGATAACAGATGATGCTGATTCAATATCTGCAACCAATTCTAGCCAAATATTTGGAAGGCTGGACTCTACAACCTATACTCTACAACAAATACCCGGGTATTCTACAAACACAACCTCCAGCAATGTATCTAAAAAATGTAAACTTCTACAGGCATTTAAAGACTTTGAATTACAAATACAATTACTACTTTTAACTTTGGATTACAATTCGTATCCGGATCCATCCAAGAATATCTTACTCTGGAACCTGGTGTTCTTTTCAATTCTTTCCCAGACAAAAGCTTTGCTCATTTTAATCAACCACCTTTACAGGCAAAGATCACACTACGGATATTATACTGTTACAACAATGATCAAAGATGCTGGGAGCACAAAATACCTAAAGACAGTTGGAGAACTTTGGTTCACTAATTTAAGGAAGAAATGCGCTACAATGCCCACAGTTTAATGGAGAGGGTGTTACGGGCAAATGCAAATATTACAAGTTTTAGAATGAAATGTTGTATTTCTTAAACTGTGTACTTTGTCTTTAAGAGATATTGCAAACTGACAAGGTGTTAGAAATGGAACATATTGTTTTTTATAACTGTTTCTTTAAGCAATAACCTCAGTGCATAATATGTTTGCGCCATTTTGTCCCAGACGAATTACAATAACAATAATGCATAAACAAGCTTCAAGGCTACGACTCTTGCAGTACACAATATACTGTGGTAACCCCAAGTTAATGGAACTTCCCCAAATCCTGGAATCTCCCGCGACTGTACACTTACGACTTAGTATAAACAACAGATAACCTATTCAGACTTTAAGATATTTGGCTAGAATTGGTTGCAGATATTGAATCAGCATCATCTGTTATCACCGTGGTGATGGCGTTGGTAGAGCTAAACCATCAACACATATGCCCTACCAGTTATCAGGTACCCAGCTGGAATAATAACCTGACCAAGAGAAGAACTGATCACCATGGATGTCAAGACCAGAAAACTACTCACTGTGAATGGATGGATGCAGAAAAAGAGGAGGTTCCTTGACAAGACAAACCTCTCCATGGGGTATACCACCTGCAGATAGTGGATGTGACTCACATGACAAAATTCTACAGTTGTTGGAAAAGGCAGGGCTGAAAGACAGCACTGTAGCACTAATCCTAGAAGCACAGGAACAGGCACTCAGCGCCAGATCAATAGAAGCTGGAATCTACCACACCAGGCAAGACCCAAGGTCTCTGAGACAGTCCAGCACCAAGTAGGCGGATGCAAGATGTTAGCAGTAACAGCATACACAAGTTGCTGGGATTGTGTACCAAAACATCTGCACAGAATATGGATTGGACCTGCCTAAGTCCAGATGGGAGATACCACAAACGGTTATTGAGAATGACAGGGCTAAGATCCTGTCAAATATATAAGAGAAACAGAGAGAGAAAAAAAGAAACCAATGGCACAGTATTTTGTAAATAATGTAAAATATAGAAGGGGTAGGTATCCTACTTACAATTTCCAGAGCAATGACTTGCTCTGGTATTTTACGCTTATGGTGGTACAAACCCCACCTGGGATGTGCAGGAAGCGGCTGCAGTGGAACAACAGCAGGGTAAAATAAAATAAAGGTTGAAGTAAATTGTAGCAATTAACTTTATGTTAAATATAAAATATAGGTGTTTTTGGCATTTCTAGATGCGTAGCAGATTTTGGGGGTCAAAGTTTGAAAAAGTGTTTTAAATGTATTTTATAGTAAATTATATGATATGATGAAAATAATATCATCCTAGCCTTCAGTTGTGTGATTTGATGAAAATAATATCATCCTAGCCTTCAAGATCTTCCTGGACCAAACCTCCGTGTCCGCCGAGTCTGGGTACCTCCCAGCCGCATAGCTTACCTCTCACCTCACGTCGGCTTCCAGGTCAAGTCGTTTGCTTCCTATATCCGTCAAATCTGTGAACTGTGAGTCTGACTGAAGGGGCTAAATATGCGAACAAACGCATTGTTTGCACGTTTACATTCTTAGAAGCCATCTAGGTTTGCATCTTACGTACTGACCATTCGGGACTTAAGTCAATTCACCTACTCCTGTCTGCTCCAAGCTATCTCAGATACATGCTGCTATCTAGTGGCTACTATAATCATGGTACCCATTTGTTAGTTTTACACTGTTCCCTGATACATGTTATGGCCAGGTTCTTTCAAATGTATTTAGCCTGTTACCAATTGTCCTTACATGCCCCCTGTAGTTCGGTTATGTTTGCTATGTTTCTTGATATTTATGGTTGTGCATGTATATTGTCAGTTTTCAATTCCAAGTTCAGCTCTGGTACGCATTTAATATTTACTACATATATAGCACTACTATCATATATCGCAATGTTTTATTCTATCACTTATAGGCTTTGTACTGTTCTGAGGCAGTCACATTTTCATATTTGTTTACCATGTGTTATTTTGGAGGATGGCCACCTATTCACTAAACCTTTTTAGTAACAAGCCACACTCCTATATTCAGTATACGTATCGACATGTTTCCAGGTACAAACCCTGCTATGCCAGGCTTTACCATACCATAATATGTTCCCCTTGACTCTACGTCAAATAATCACGTACTATGCACTAAAGATTATTTACTCAATCAAGTTCATCATCCCTTGCTATTTAGGCATGGCATCACTAAGCCTACGTCAACTCCATTCTAACTGTTCTATGATACATCAGCCAACGCTGGCACGCAATTCCTCGGTCAGGCCATACACAGGCCCATGCCCGGGGATCCTTAATTCCCCACACATACACACCCTTCCCATGCTGTCACGACCTATATAATTTAATATTCTAAGCCCTACCAGGATAGCTCAAACTACCCTCATAGCTTGGTATTTCATATCTCCCTCTATGTATTTTAGCTACAGAAGTCACAGAAACAATTTGCGGTCACTTATGACTCTGCCTATCCCCCATTATTGTTGCAGTATTTGTTAGCGCTCCACCACTCTCTCTGGTAGTTGCCTCGGGTCCTCACCGTACTCACTTGTACAGGAATATTTTACAAGTGAGTAGGGTCAGGATTCTAATGACTTCTTGTCCTCAGGTTACCTACTTAAAGCCCAGCCTCAAGAATAACCCCCCCCTTTATACAGTTGTATTTCACTCACAGTAAGTCAAGCCCAAATCCAGTTCCAACTTACCTCCCACTATAATGTTCCCTTTAGGTTCTCCAGTATCTCATTCCTCTCTCAAGGAAACCTCACTAACTCAAGCAAGGTATGTTTACCCACTTCGCGACTAACTATCACCCGTCACATTTGCAGACTGGGCATGTCAACTGGCGGTCTGGTTTCTGGCTATGCCCTTAACTAGCCTCAACATGATTAATTTCTGTGAGGCCAACACAAGATATGGAGGTATACGCCCCTCAGCCCAACGCGTAGCTAGTTAGGGCCTCACCTAGCAATGCCACTTATATTGACTCTTTTACAGTCACTGAGAGGCCAACATTCCCACCACATCTTCATGTGACCCCTGCCCACTCGGCCAAATCATAGGTAGAGTCGGTCTCAGCCACTTGGCATTAGCAGGGCCTCACCCTCCTGGTAGTCGAGATAATTTCTTCGCCTTTGGCTTTAGCTAGAGCCAGTTGACACAGGATCACGCTATCATTCATTGTGTTCACCTCACTCCTGTTGGGCTTCTCAGCATGTCTCAAATCCCAGAACAACAGATGGACCTCTCACTTACCCGTACCCCAACCAAGCCTCCCACCCTGGCAGCAGTGGCGGATCCAGGGGGGGGGGCAACGGGGCAATTGCCCCCCCCGAGAAATCCGCCGGTCTCCCTCCCCTGCCAGCCCTGCAATGTGCCTGCGGACCGGGGAGGAAGATCAGAGATCTCCCTCCCCGGTCCGCAGGTACCGAGCTGACAGCCGGCGGCGGAGGGAGGAAGTGAGAGGGAGGACCCGGAGCTCAGTCTGCAGCTCCTCCGGGTCCTCCTCTCGCGAGATTTGGAGCGTTGCCGCGGCAACGCTCCAAATCTCGCGAGAGTGAACTCTAGCCCGGGAGCGCGGGCTAGAGTTCACTGTTCCCACTGGGACCACCAATGAATCCCCCACTGGGACCACCAGGGAAATGTCCTCCCTCCCCCCAGTAAAGGTAAGAAGGGGAGGGGGGACATAATGATTATTTATATTAAACTAAATTAAAAAAATATATAGTTTTAAAAAAAGCCCCCCTACCCTTATCACACACACACTGATCCCCATACTGCCCCCCATACACCCATACTGCCCCCCATACACACATTGCCCCCTCATACCGCCTCCCCATACACCCATACTGCTCTTATGCACACATTACTGGCTCCCCCATACTGCCTCTACACCTGGCTACTGCCCCCCATACACAATATTGCCCCCCTCATACACCTGGCACTGCCTCTCATACACACACATTGGACCCCATACTGCCCCCCCATACACCTACTGCTCCCCTATACACCCATACTGCTCCTATACACACATTGCCTCCTATACTGCTCTCCTATACACACACACACTGCTCCCCCTCTATACACACACACACTCTACACACATACAATTGATACACACACTGTCTCCCCTATACACACACTCCCCATACTACTATTACACTGCCCCCCATGCACACACACACTGCCCCCCATGCACACACACTGCCCCCCCATACACACACTCTACACACATACACTACCCGATACACACACACTGCCCCCATACACTGCCGCCCCATACACACACACATACACTGCAATACTCACACACACACTTCAACTGTTACACACACATACTGTCCCACACATACACTGCCGCCCTCACACACACACTGCGCACATACTGTCCCCCTCACACACACACACACACACTGCACCACTCACACACACCACTGCTCCTATGCCCTACTACTGCCCCATTTCCCAGCAGACCTCAGGTAAGTTGTCAACCTGTTCTTAAACGGTTTGACTACTTACTCTGGGAGGGGGTCCCGGCACTATTGACACCATAACCACTACACTGAGCTGTAGTTGTTATTGTGTCTGGATTATTTCTTTAAATAATCTACAAGTGCCCCTCCCGAGATCAGGCTCTGGATCCGCCACTGCCTGGCAGGGCCTTTCACCCCTGCAGACAAACTGGAGCCTACTAACCCTTGTTCCCTACATTCCTGGACCATCCTTATAACTGTGCCACAGCTCGCAAAACCAACCTATCTAAACATCGGCTCAATAATAGCTACAAAGAGGTCAAGCAGTTGATGTCCACTCTACTTGCCTACATACACAACATCAACAATTAACTAGAGACACTGGAATCTCCACAGTCACTGATGCACAGCCCAGCCACAGGGCTCCCAAACCCCTCTCATGGTTACGTTATCCCTTCGAATCCCATCCCTAGCACATCTGTTTACATTGTCACATTTAGTCTCCTTACTGATTGCCGTCCAGGCTGTCTTAGAATACAAGTCTTACTACTATGATGATCTGTCCATCGTTCCATAGGCCAGAATCCCAAACTCAATCAGACACTCACTACCCCAGAATTTATCCTAGCCTTCAGACTTTTCGTGATATAATTGGCTCTACTTCACCTCACTGTAGAGAAGGTTTGCATCGATAACCTGGAGTTTTACCTCCAAGCACACCCTTCCTGTCACTTAGTCGACTTTCTGCTTTGAGATTTTCACACATGATTTCCACACAGGTCTGGTCACACTCCTGTCCGGTATTCACGAGTGTCAGAACCTTCAATCCGCATTACTAGACCCTCGCAACACAATCGCGTTGCTTAAGAAGGTATTTGACAACCCACATTCATTACCTACCCCTAGCCTCAACTCATTGATTCCCTCTAAGGAATTCTCCCAGCACTATGCCAAAGGGGATGATGCCATTATGACATCTTGAAAGCAGGGGCTGGAGCTTGGTTAGGCAAGACCGACATTTCCAACACCTCCAAGCTTCAACCTATTCAGCCATCCCTGTGGTATATGCATGTCATTTAGAGATTGTCATTACTTTTCCACACGTTTAACTTTCAGAGCAAAGAGTAACCCAAAGCTGTTCGACTTATTTGCTAACACACTATGTTGGCTTCTACTCAATATTAGCGAATGTCCTGCTATCACCCATTATTTAGATGATTTTCTCACAATAGAACGCCCTCACTCCACTCCAGTTAGTATTCACAAGACAATGACATTCTTTTCATCACTAGGGGTTCCACTTCCACAATCTGATTTTCTTAGGCATTCATCTTGACACTATCACGCTACAGACATGTCCACCAACAGAGAAGGTACAATGTAATGGAGTCCGTGGAATCTTTTCTTGACAAGAGCACGTGTACCGGGGGGGGGAGGAAATCTACTGTCCTTACTGAGCACGTTGAACTTCGCTATGAGAATTATTTCTCAGGGCCGCGCATTTATTTCCCGACTGCTGTGCCTTCTTCCCCTACTTCTCATCGACAGTTACACTTTGGCACTAGATGTGCTTGCTAAAGCAGACCTACACATGTGGCTCAGGTTCCTATCACACTGGAATAGGAAGGCCAGGTTATTCCCACCATTTCTCAACTTTCCTAAGTTACATAGACCAATGCGGCCACATACACAGGTTTTCACAGCCATTTTGGCAACTTCTGGTTCAGAGATTCCTGGCCATTAGAGACTCTTGATTAAAATCTTTCCATACCACGTACTCACTATTTGGCATCTACCCCATAGTGGCCGCCTCAAAGGCCTTGCATATGTGTGGAAAGGGAAAGCTGTCAAGTGCTTCTCTGATAATAAAGAAGCCTGCAATATCATTAATAAAGGCAGATCCTCATCCTTGACAATCATGATACTTATTAGATGACTCACCTGGTTGGCAGCAATCACATTACATGTGTACAAAGCAGCTGACACTTTATCTCGCTCTATTTTACAGCCAACAACAGGACCCGACAGCCAACAACAGGATTGTCAACCCCACCCCCCCTGCATTCCATGACTTAATCCTGGACTAACTCGCCTCATGGCATATAGCAGATTTCTGGCCAGAGCTGCCCTCTCCGATAATACATCACAAGCATACAATAGAGATTTCACCTTTACAACAAGATTACCACCGGTAACCATAATACTGATATTCTTTCAGATGCCATTGTGACACTCCTCTCCTTTTTGCCATATCAATTTAAAACTCTCTCTCAAAACTATAAAACTTTACCTGACTGGAATACAACACCATATCTTAAGTGCCTATCCTAGTACCAAACAATTCACATCCTCTTACCCTGTGAAGACCAAACGGAAATAAGTTACTATCCTACTGACAATAAATGCTGCCTGGTCAAAATGCTAGACCTTTACAGGTTATCACTCACTGGGCTAAACATGCCCCTATTTACATTGCAGGGCAAACCACTCACTACAGCTAAATTCATAACATACATCAGAACCCTCTTAACTAGGCTGAAACTCAATCCCAATGCTTTTCGGGACACTCATTCAGAATCGAGGCAGCATCAGCTGCTTCTAGACAAATGTCCCTGCTCACATCATAAAAAGATTAGGACGCTGGTAATCCGCAGTGTATTCTAGATACATACCACAACTAGAGCTAGAGTTGAGACAAGGCTTTATGAATCTTGCAATGTAAAGATATGTAATTGTAGCGGAACCCCTTTTTGGCTGTCTCATTCCCTTTTATTGATTGTTGGCCCTGCAGAGATTTTCCTATGCCTGGAGTACACAAAACTCTAAGTAACAGTGTATGGACTTCTATTAGATTGTATATAGATTGTGTATAGGAAGGTGTACCCCTCCCCCGTTTCCTGCCCCATTGTTCTCCAGCAGGGCGTTGTCCCAGGCACACTGCCAGACTACTTGGAACTGGTTTGGGCTGGAAAGCCATGCTTCAGTGTTATGTTAAAGGGACCTCCACAAAACTTTAAACCCCCATAACTCCTGAACCCCTGATCTGATCTGGGTGATTTTTGGATATGTGTCTCACCCAGATCAGGGCTACCAGGGGATGTAATATTTAAATGGGTACTCCTAGGTTTAGGGGTACATCCAGAAAACCAGGGGAACTGTGTCCTGCATAATGGGATTATGTGTCACACTAAGGGGAGGGGATGTGTGGGTGGCAACTCATGTATGATTGGTGTATTGTGTATTACTGTAAATCCCTCCCTTGCATGGAAGAATGCTTTAAAAGAAGGTTGTGTGATTAAAAGTTCAGTTCTACTCCTGATACTGTGTGTCGTCCAGTGATTGGGGAAAGTGATGGGATATTATTGGATTGTATTGCTGATTGTGCTATTTGATTTATTACTTGTTCCTGCATCCTCTTAAAGTACTTGGTGGAGTTTAGCTGTGGGGAATCAGCTTTTCCCACAGAAATTTCACTTTAACAGTGCTGTCACTACTGCAAGGGATTCTGGGTACCCTTGCAGTAGTGAGAGCACCGTTAAAGTGAGATTTCTGTGGGAAAAGCACACACAACACACACAATAATTAATTTTATTTAAGGCAGCTTCAACATGGATGCTGTCCAGGAGGTAAGAGGGTCTGGGAGGGAGGGTCTGCTGGAGATTGGCTGGGATTTGTCAGCTGACCGGACGGTTCGCGACATCTTTAGTCACGAGTTGATAGGACCAATAAAGAACTGTGGGCGTGTCTTCCCTACAGACTATCATCTAGATTTTGATCAGTAGATGGCACAATTACATCACCGAAAATTCTTGTCAGGGGGTCCATTTACCGTTTTTGTATAATGGGTTAACTGAATTTCGTAATGCGTTTTACATCATCTTGGTTATCTTTTATGGATAACCATCCATCAAAGACATGTCACTTCAAAGCATTTTCTTTGTATTTCCAGTCAGAGCGTCTGCGTTTTGGTGTCATAAAATTAGAATTTGACACATGTAGCCTTAATTTCACTTTTCCTTACAATGGAACTTTGTAAGATTCTGTTAGTTTTTAGAAAGTAAAATTAATTACTTATTGTTATCTGTTATTGGTAATCCTGTGTGTAGCACATAGTAATATTATTTATACATGTCTATTACACATATTCCACTAACGTTAGTGAATAATATGACATTTCTTCATTGATATTATATGAATGAATATTCTATATTATTAACTTAGTACGATTTATATATGATTAATATAATATAGTAAGTTATATGTGGATAGTGTGTGTGTATATATATATATATATATATATATTTGTCTCTGGGTTGTTGCAGTCAACCTCCCTTTTGCTGTAGGCATCATGTCTTATTGTCACATCATGCCATTTTCTGCAGAGATGTCTGTCCTTGGCTTTTGGTATCCAGTACCCTTTTTACAATTCTTGTTTAATTTTTCTGGTTTTCTATTCCATGTCTGGTTTTCTTTATGCTGGGTTTTTCTGGGTTCATTCCTGTATTCCGTCCTGGGAATTCCCAGTCTCCAGGGTTCCTTTAAATGTTTGTTTTATGTTTCCACACCCGTTCCTTTTCCATGATTCCTTTTATTTCAGTTGGAGCCTGCAGGCAGTTGCTCAAGCCTTCTGTCCTTTCTTGCAGGTAAGTGCTATATGTGTTTCTTATGGTTCTTTTAGCATACATTATGCAGAGTAGGACCTGCCAGATATGGGGTACATTGGCGTTGTTGGCAGGCTTATGCAATGTATGATCATATAATGTAACTAAATCCCCATGATTTTCATATATAGTACTTAGTTATTTCTCCTCTTGTTTTGCCTATCGTATCTTGTCTTGTTTTATTTTGTATTCCCAGTCCATGTACAGTCCTGTCCTGTCCTGCCCGTGTTATGTTAATGTTTCCCTTATGTATTGTGTACATGTTCTGGGTTTAGCTTTCTATCCTTCTCTGGTTCTGGGTTCTACTAGTTTTGTCTTGTTTTCATGTTTTGTTGCTCTCCTAGTCTTGCCTTATTTTCTCTACTGGATACATTCCTGCTGCAGAGACTCCCTATTCAGCTTCTGAGAGGTATGCTTATATCCAAGCTCCTGGTTCCTGCTGCAGAGCCTCCCTATTCAGCTCCTGTGAGGTCTGCATATCATCTAGCTCTTGGAAACTGCAGTAGCTGTATCAGGGACCTGGTATTTGGCCGCACAAACACTGGTGCTCAACACCAGGGGGCGTGTGGTTACCCTGCACCAGGCCCTGATAAATCCACTTCCACTTTGAAGACTTCCAACTTCTCATCAGGCACTCAGGGTTCTCGGTTTCCGTACCGCCACCCGTGACACTTATCTCAGGTCTTATCTCTGCCAATATTTACATAAGTTGCATTCCTTAGCTCATGCTTGAATGAATAGAGTTACAAAGAAGTAAAAATGTGTTTGTCTTTGCAGTGTAATACAAAATGGAGTCACCTCTGTTCTGATGGTGACTTACAGTATACAATTTTAATATTCGTCTTAACACAAAATGACTGCCAGTATAAATATACTGACACAACCGACCTGCTCATATATCTAATTTGCCATAAATACAGCTTTAGTCCTGACTAATATATATCATACCAATAGAGTTGTGGTGGGGAAAAAGGTGTGGGGATGGAAACCCCTTCCACATGAAGTAAGTGGATAGTTAATACATTGCTAAACACAAATACACACACCAGTCAAGCCATAATACTTGCTTTGAAATTTTGTGCAATTTAATAGATGGAGCAACTTCTCATGCTCTAGCTATGCTTGTATGTTTTTTTTAAAAAAAAAACTATACTTTAATATAATTCACCCTCCCTCCCAGACCCTCTTACTTCCTGGACAGCATCCATGTTGAAGCTGCCTTAAATAAAATTAATTATTGTGTGTGTGTGCTTTTCCCACAGAAATTTCACTTTAACAGTGCTGTCACTACTGCAAGGGATTCTGGGTACCCTTGCAGTAGTGAGAGCACTGTTAAAGTGAGATTTCTGTGGGAAAAGCACACACACACACACACACACACACACAATAATTAATTTTATTTAAGGCAGCTTCAACATGGATGCTGTCCAGGAAGTAAGAGGGTCTGGGAGGGAGGGTGAATTATATTAAAGTATAGTTTTTTTTTTTTTTAAACATACAAGCATAGCTAGAGCATGAGAAGTTGCTCCATCTATTAAATTGCACAAAATTTCAATTGGAGTCGTAGTAACAGACCACAAAAATGGTAAACTGTGCATTGTATTAAAGCAAATATGATTACATTTCCTTGGTGGGTTATACTAAACTATATCGGGGTGTGTCAAAGTCCATAGTTCAGAATTAATAGTTAAAATACTTTGGATAACATGAGCACACATTGAATGGTTAGAGGTATAAATATTATATACGTAAGTGTACTTCCAATTTCTGCTTGATAATCAGATTTAGGAATTCATTCAATTTAGACTTTCATGTCCAACTCTAAGGCAAATAGAACAACACTTTGACAATAGAATTCTCATATGAATACTACTGTTGTACTGGGAGGGTGCTACAGTAAAAATCAGGTAAATTTACCAGCACTGGAAAAAATTACATGTGCGTCGGCTCACAGCACTAAGGCGTCAATAATACCCTGGTTTTAACATCCAACAAAGGCAAAGAATGTTATATGGCTCTAATAGTCTATTCATATACTCTCATGTTATGATATGGAATTAAAAAATAACATATTTTAGCAGAACTGTGATTAAAATGAATAAAGCACATGTGTAACAACTGCAACAGAAGGAGACATTTTAATTGACTGAAATAATATTTTGGAATAAACCCCAAGAGAGCTTGCTAGTACGAGGAATTGATAGACTCTGGATGGAGTGAATAAACCAAAGCCTTTTACTACATGAAACTTTACATTAATATGAAATGAATGACTTTATGAGGCAACTGGGCTGCATGTTGGGATTTTATCAGACCCAGCCGTTCAGATTCAAAAAGCAATGAATGACGCACTACAAATCTATTGATTTCTTTTCTCCACTCTGTTGTTGCAAATACTTTCTCAACAAGATACTGAAGCCTGCTGCAGTTTTGTAACAAGACAAGCTTTATATTTCATATATGTATACCACGTTACTGACTTGTTTAATTTAGGTTATACACAAAACAAAAACAGAGTTCAATTACAATGTTCTTCCTGTCTTCTACGTATTGCTTTACATAATTCACTCAAGTCTCTTTAATCAACCTGCTCTGTCCATGTTTTATTTTCTTAAATGATTTGCATACTTTATGATGTTACTCTCAAATTCTGTCAGATCACTAACCCAAAAGAATGCATGAAATTGTTTGTCATGTTGATAAACATATTTTATTTAGGATAATTAAAAAAGAAAAAAGAGAACTATTGGAGCTACTAAGTGTTCTGAACTGATACGCCTTCAAAAAACAGGGTAAACCATATTAAATACAAAACAAAATGTCTGACCCAACCCAGTCCTCGAGTACCCCCTACCAGTTCAGGATTTAGGGATTATACTGTTGTATCTAAAGTGTTTGTTTTTTTCCTTTCTAAAAACACCTTAGACACAACTGGGTTGGAAACCACTGCTCTAAGGTGTATCACAAAAAGGACCGAGTAAGGTAATTGTAACCAAGTTATATCCTCCCTGGTTATCACTGGCAAGTATACAGAATGACCGTATCTAGCACGTTTTGGCACTTCACATCATAAAAAGATTAGAACACTGGAAATCCACAGTGTATTCTAAATACATACCACAACTAGAGCTAGAGTCTATTATGAGTTGAGACAAGGCTTTATGAATCTTGTAATGTATACTTAGTGTGTGATTTATACATTTTTTGCTTTATTTTTATTTATTAATCCAATTAAGGTTTTTTTGTTTTTTTTTAATATTATTTTGGGTGATATTATCTACCTTGAACCAACCAAACCTTTAAACATTATATGTCTGGATTTATAATTCAGCTCTAAATCAATACATTGACTAAGTCAAATTTGTGATACACCTTAGAGTTAAAAGTTTTGTTTTGTTTAGGGTTCAATGGGTACTTTTGATGACACGCTCTCTTATCCTTGCCAGGAAAAAAAGCAAGTCTTGTCTTACTAGTGAGGTTTGTAAATTTACCACTCCTTTCAAGCATTAGTCGCATTAGTCCTATCACAATTCGTTTGAATCCAACCAATGAGCAACATATAATATGCTGCTGTAAATCACTCTACAAAAGAAAAATATTGGCTCACAACATTTAATAAGAATGAGAATACAAATTGGTCAACTGTATGTGGGTTATATCATTTATCATGACCTCATTAGCACTGGCAGATCATTAGGACCAGTAATTCAATTTGAATTCAATTGCATGAAGTACTAGAGATTATACATTGTAAATTTAGTTAAAACACTATTGTAATAAATGCCTCTGCATTTTCAGCTTACTGCTTGCATTTTAATAAGGTTGTAATAACAAAAGTAATGAAAGACTTGCTAGAAAAATCACAACGCTAGCCATTTAAGTCAAAATAATAAAAACATATTTTTAAAAAATAGCTAAAAATAAATGAATGATTCTTTGTGTCACAGCTTGTATCTTTGTAGCTTGAGCTGCATAATAAATAAAACATAACGCAGGTCTCCACGTTACTGAGAAAGTTTTAGCTGTCAAAACTCCCTCTATTTTGATCATTTTTTCTGCATTGCTAACTCCAAGCATTATGCAGGTCTAGGGTAAGTATGAAAAGTGGGCCACCCAGATTTATGATAAAGGTCAGGCATGGCAGCCCGACTATAGCAGTCCAATTAGTACGGCATCTGATTTGTCAGCCAAGGTGTAAAATATCTTTGCGCTCTTGAGTGAAACCTTCATTTCATAAGTAAATTAAATGTAATAAATATCTAGCAACAGTTGGTAAGCTAGTCAGCCATCTGTGAAAGGGAAATCAATGAACTGAAAAAGCTTTCCAAACGGTTTAGAGATAAATACCATCTCAAAATAAGCAATGCCCAATGTGATTGTTTAAAGAGCTACACTATATAGGAAATTCAAGTAGTTTGTTATTTCTATGGCCTGCTAGTAACTCTCTGGCAATTGCTATTTAAATGACTGTGAATCATTAAAACAATGCATCTTTTTTATTGGCATTGTTTTTTGTGCAAGGAAAGAAAGATATATGTAAACATCTGAATAGCGGTTATATTAAACATGCTTATTTACATGCAAAGAATTTACAAAAATTATGAGAGAAAAAAACTGTATGTGACTATAATATTCTTTAGTAATATGACTGTGGAAAAAAATAATGGAATAGTGCATATGAGTTTAAATAGAATCATTCTAGAAGTGTGTGCTGACTACATAAAATAAAGAGGTAATTTGCTTTCGTTCTATAGATAATTGTGGCATTCAACCCATATGTTACAAATTAAATCACAGAAAAAAAAGAAAATACATTAATTTAGAAAGCATTTTACTTTAAATATATTAATAATATATTACCCCCAAATGAAATTCAGAATGATCATATTCTGATATGTTGCACTTTGGTGTTTAATTGTGTAGTAGTACAGAAATATTAGATGATGAGTTGTTCAGGCCATGCAATTGTTGGGGTCTTTACAGCTGCGAAAAGCAATGTATAAAAGTCAGTTAAAATAATACTGTTGTACCTTACAAATTAGCGACTTTATACCCTAACAAGCAACACATGTTAGAGATGCAACAAAGAGATTAGTATGATGGTAAACATATAGTGGATTTTTCCACCGATATATGACTATTGACACACAGTAGCTGAAATGATTACACAACGTAATCTTCCTAAGGACTGGAACAGAACTTGTAGTGGGTGTCTTCCCAAAGTTGGTGCACAAATCAGGAATACAAATAAAAGATTGTACAAAAACTTTAATATTGACTATACAACTGCATAAAAAAGTTCTGTTCCAGTCCTTAGGAAGATTTCTGTTCAAGGCGTTCAGCTTGAGCCAGCTCCTAATTGGCTCTCTGTATGTGAGTGTAATTAACCCTGTGACAGACCCATCTGCCTGGACTAAAAGTACTGTGTTCGTCTGTTTTGCCGGTTGCATGAATTCCCCATTCGTATGCTTTGTTTAAGGGAATGTCGTTTTTTGTCGAACGAAACTACCGAACGGACGGCCACCCAGAAGAGAAGTGTGCTGCTGGTTAACCTATTGATCCCAATTAGAATGTTGCGGTTAACCACAGACACTTCTCAATTAAAACCGAATACCGGGTGGTCGTCGTTCGTATGTCGACCACGAGGCGGCGGCCATTTTAACCATTCAAAAGACCAGCGGTGTTCGACGGTTATTTCATGGAACTGAAAACGGACACTTTTTCAACCGAACACCGCTGAAGCCGTCAACCTCCCCTTCTCAATCGACAAAAGCATACGAATGCCGGCCGTTCGGGAGATTCAACAACACGAATGGACTTAACCCAGATAGCCTTCCCATGGAGTCAATCGCATACCGAAGAACTGTAATAGACTTTGACTCCATGGCGATTGAACTATGCGAATGGGATCTGAGCGCTATTCGCCAATAATATGCCCTCAGATCCAGGCTATCTGGGGATGTGTTACACGAATGCAATATGTTCGGCAGATATAAAGTTATAGATTTTTATGTGTTTTATGACTTGTATTTAAAATGGTGATTTGCCTCTGCTCTGGGAGATAATTGAATTACTACCCAATTATCTCCCGAGCAGAGGGAAGGGAACTGTGATGCATGCTGGGAATATTGTGGGGATGTATGTCCAAAATGTCCCCATGTCCTTCTGTCCTTTCAGTCTCCCATTTGGTCCCCTAGGGGAGTGTCCACCAAGTGGGAGACCTGCATAAATACCGAGCAGGTAGCCCACAGTAAATCAGTTCGTGTTTTACCCTCAAAGCGGAGCTTGGTCTCGTTATTGGGGGGATTTTATTACCGGCGCTTAGAGACTGCTTATTGGAATTATTTGCCGCTTGGAAGATATTGGCGTTCGGCTAATATTGGCAGTTTGTGGATTTGGAGCTCGTGAAGGGAAAGAGCCGTACAGGTACCGTTCAGGAGTTTGGAGTGTTCCCTAACTGGCGGTTCGCATGGTTTTACTATACACGCTACCAGACCACATTATTGCGAACGGGGAGCATTCACTAAATGGCGGTTTTGTGTATTTTATTACTGGAGGTACCGTAACAACTGGTGGCAAGCGACGGGATGATCCTCAACGCCCAAAGAGACCACTGCAGCCAGGATTAAAATGGAATTGCAATACCAAAACCTGAGGAGAGCTACCCTAAAGGATTTATTAGAGCAAAGAGGGGGACAAGCCAGTAACCTCAGAAAAAGAGAGATTATTGCGTTATTGCTGGAAATGGATGGGGTACCAGCGGCAGAGGGAACCAATGGACCCAGCGCAGCTGACAGAACCCCCGAGGAGGCAAGCTTTGACCGGGCGGTAAGAATCAGGCTGGCACATTATGGTCCCAACCCGACTACAGAGACCATTGACCGGGTCATGGCAGCTTCGCCAAAGCGGTGCTGCAGCAGCCCCAGTCACAGCAAACCCGGGAGATAGGAAGAAAGTACCATTTACAGCGTTTAAAGCCTTCAGTGAGACAGAAGGAGAGATTGATGGGTACCTTGCTGATTTTGAGCGGCAATGTGCCCTGCACAAGGTACCCCTGGAAGACTGGGTTACTATATTGTCCGGCAAGTTATCCAGCCGGGCCAGCGAGGCTTTTCGGGCCATCCCTGATGAGGAGATTGGGGATTATGTGGCCGTCAGGGAAGCTCTACTCTCCCGGTATGCCGTTACACCTGAGGCGTACCGGAGGAGGTTCCGAGACACTGTCAAGACCTCTGGGGACTCATACGTGGAATGGTAAGGTGCATCGCACAGCCGCCCACTGGATGGCGGGGTGCCAGGCTGTGTCCGGAGAAGAGGTGCTGCAGATGTTTCTTTTGGAACATTGTTTCGATAAATTGCCAGCAGGGGTCAGAGAGTGGGTAAGGGACCGTAAACCCTCCACTCTGCATGAAGCAGCTCGCCTGGCGGATGAGTATACCGACGCCCGCAAACTGGACAGTCTCATCAGCAAGGCTCCCGCCAGAGTGGAGTACAGGCCAGCAGCACCAACAGCAGCCAACCTATATCAGCCTCCAATGAATCGCCCAGCAGCGCCTCCTCCATCTGCCCCGTACCAACAGCCACCTCGGTTTAATTCACAGGAGTATGCCTGTGGCAAAACCGACCTCGCCACGTGTCCTTGGAGGGGGCTGCTTGCCCGCCTCTTGCCTTTGGACTATGGCCCTGCAGGTTAAACTGTTTATTTTCCCTGCAGAAAGGCTTATTCGTGTGATCTGAGTGCCATTCATCTAATAATGTGCAGTCAGATCCAAGCTATCTGGGGATATGTAGAAATGTGTGTTTTATGTACTAAATGTGTCAGTATGTAATTTTATGTCTTTTACTGTCTTTTTGTCTGCCATGTGGGTAATGGAGTTTGGCTCTGTCTTTGGAGATAATTAGATTCCTTCTCCAATTATCTCCAGGGCAGAAGGGAGGAAGCCAGGATGCATTGTGGGGATGTTTTACTTTTACTGTTTGAGCCAGGGGAAACAAAAGATACTTTTACTAACTTTTGAACCCCTGGTCTGATTCATGCCATTTTTTAATATGTTGTTCCCCTGAATGGATTGATTGTGAATATGTATTTTTATGCGAATGTGATGTATATTTTGGGAGTTATGAATGTTGTGTAAAAACTGTATTTTCCCTACCTATGATAATTGTATTTCCCTGTGTGTACAGATAATTAGTTTACAGGTAGAGGGGAGGGCTATGTGTGGGATGTAACTATTGTGTGATTGGTTAATGTACGTTACTGTGTGTGTCCCTCCCCTTCATGGGAGCACCTAATAAAAAGGGCTGCAAGCTAGCAGCCAGAGAGTTCTATTTTTACCCTCAACTTGAGTCCTGTCTCTTATTGGGGGAATCTGCTACAAGGGATTGCTATGCTAGGCATATTCCCTTGCTATAATCACTGAGCTCTTGTAAGAGCTTGTTCCTGCTTCGTTCTGAAGGGAGATAGCTGCAGCCTGCGGTGCTTATGGTGTCTGGTGGAGTGCTTGGAGTCCTCTGGAAGCGCTAGGAGCATCTTTCAACGGAGGTACCCAGTCGGGGTGCCAGGTGATCTGTTACAATGCCCAACCCATTCGGTGCTACCTGTGCAAGCAACTAGGGCACAAGCGACCCGAGTGCCCGATGAACAGCGCCAACCAGAACCAGTCCTGGAGGAGACTAGCCGGCGGTAATCCACGACCTCCCATCCCAGCCGCTCACTGTGTAGAGGAAGAGGAGTGCTGGGGCATCCTGCATGAGGCAGACCCTGTTCAGGCTGCCCACCGGGATAACAGGCAGCACCACCGACAGTGTGTAAAAGTCAACGGGAAGGAGGTCAGTGGTCTACGGGATACCGGGGCAACCATGACTTTGCTCCAGAAGCACCTGGTATCTGAAGCCCAACATACAGGGGACACGGTCGCAGTGCGAGTAGCCGGGGGTGCAGTGTTTCGTCTACCCGTTGCCCGGGTACATTTGGATTGGGGAGTGGGCGCTAGACATGTGAATGTGGGGGTCATGAAGGACTTACCAGCGGATGTTCTCCTTGGCAATGACTTGGCGCCCCTTGTTTCTGCCTTCGCTCCCATGGGTCCCGCTGAAGTGGATGCTGTCACGACCCGTGCCGCCGAGACCGGCCCACCTGCTGTTGAGACCCAGGTAAGACTCTCTACCCCGACTTATACCTTGGATCAGGCCCCTTTAGGCTGGGATACCCCAGAGATGTACGGGAAGGAAACCAGGCAAGATCCGACGCTAGCGAAGTACAGGGCCAGGGCCGATTCTGGGGGAGAAGGAGTAGATGGGGAGCACTACGAGTGGGTGGGGGATAGACTGTACAGGATCCCGAAACCGACCCAGAAGCCGAGTACCCCTCCGCAGAATCGACAGCTAGTGGTAGATTCTGCGGTTTGGGCATGATGTGCCATTAGCAGGCCATCTAGGTTCCCGCCGCACAGCTCATAGAATCACACAAAACTTCTACTGGCCCAATTTTAACCGAGATGTGCGGGTTTATTGTAGCACGTGTGACACCTGTCAACGGGTAGGTAAGCGGGGGGATCACCCAAAAGCTAGGCTTCAGTCGATGCCTATCATTGGAGAACCCTTTTCCCGCATAGCCGTTGACATTGTGGGTCCACTGGCCAGGGCTAGCCCATCAGGTAAGAAGTATATTCTCACCATGGTGGACTATGCCACACATTATCCAGAGGCAGTAGCATTGTCTAATATAGAGGCAGAGACGGTTGCTGATGCCCTGGTTAAGATTTTCACTAGGGTCGGGTTCCCTCAGGAGATTCTCTCCGATCAGGGAACTCAGTTCACCGCTGTGCTTACCCAGCAGCTTTGGAAGGTGTGCGGCATTAAACCTCTGCTAAGCTCACCGTATCACCCTCAGACTTAATGGCACCCTCAAACAGATGTTGAGGACCTTTACTGACACTTGCAGAGACTGGGAGCGATTCCTGCCTCATCTGCTATTTGCATACAGAGAGGTGCCCCAGGAATCTACTGTGTTCTCCCCCTTTGAGTTACTCTATGGGAGAAGGGTTCGTGGACCCCTAGATCTCATTAGAGGACACTGGGAGGGGGAGACAGAGCAAGAAGGGACCCCCATAGTACCATGTGTCCTGGAACTCCGGGACCGCATGGAGAAACTATCCCTGATGGTAAGGGAGAATCTCCAGGTGGCCCAGGGGAGACAGAAACGGTGGTACGATCGGGGTGCCCGACAGCGGGTCTTCCAGGTTGGGCAGAAGGTTCTGGTACTCAAGCCTGTGAAGACGAACAAGATGCAAGCATCTTGGCAGGGCCCATATAAAGTGTTAGCTCAGGTATGTGATACTACCTACCTTATAGCCAGCTGTTCAGATGAAAGGATTCAGCGATCCTTCCATGTGAACATGCTGAAGGAGTATCAGGAACGACCAGAGGATGTTGCGGCAGTATGTGCCCCAGCTACTGACGACCCAGAGAACTTACCGTTACCTGACTTGTTAGAGAGGGATCCCCAGACAGACCTTACTAGTCTCGTACAGCTAGGGGACCGGCTAAACCCGGCAGAGAAGGCACAGGCAAGACAGTTACTGTGGGAGAAGCAGGCAACGTTCTCCCAAGAACCCGGGTACACTACCCTAGCTGTACACAAGGTCGATACACCCGGACAGAACCCCCTACGACAACCCAAATACCATATCCCTGAAGCAGTCCGAGAAGGAATGCAGAAGGAGATACAGGAGATGACCAGGCTGGGGGTTATCGAACACTCGCCTGTAGTTCTGGTGCCTAAGAAAGATGGGACCACCCAGTTCTGTGTGGACTACAGGTGGCTCAACGAGCGGACCACCACTGACACCTACCCTATGCCCCGGGTAGACGAGTTATTAGACCGTATTGCCAGGGGGCACTACCTGACCACCATTGACCTGTGTAAAGGTTATTGGCAGATCCCCCTGGCCGAGGATGCTATCCCTAAGTCGGCATTCGTCACCCCATTTGGCCTATACCAGTTTAAGGTTATGCCATTTGGGATGAAGAATGCTCCGGCTACTTTCCAGCGTATGGTGGATAGGCTCCTCGATGGCTTCCAGGACTTTGCATGTGCATACCTGGATGACATTGCAGTCTACAGTGAGTCCTGGGAAGACCATTTAGTACACGTGGGGGTGGTGCTGGACAAGATTCGGGCCGCAGGCCTGACCTTGAAGCCAGACAAGTGCCATCTAGGCATGGCAGAAGTGCAGTACTTGGGTCACAGAGTAGGATGTGGAAACCAGAGACTGGAGCCAGCCAAGGTAGAGGCTGTAGCTAACTGGCCCACACCTATCACCAAGACCCTGGCCTTCCTGGGGACGGCAGGGTATTACCGACGTTTTGTCCCCGACTACAGTACGGTTGCCAAGCCCTTGACTGACCTGACTAAGAAGAATTTACCTAAGCAGGTCCTGTGGTCTCCAGCTTGTGAAGCCGCGTTTCAAGCACTTAAGCAGGCTCTTGTGAATGCCCCTGTCCTGGCTGCCCCAGTCCCTAACAAACGTTTTCTTGTTCATACAGATGCTTCCATGTATGCACTGGGGGCTGTGCTGAGCCAGGTCGGGGAAGATGGAGGAGAGCACCCTGTCGCATACTTAAGCAGAAAGTTACTACCTCGGGAAGTGAGTTATGCGGCAGTGGAGAAAGAGTGCATAGCCCTGGTCTGGGCACTGAAGAAATTGAGCCCTTATTTGTACGGGCAGGAGTTTTCACTTATTACGGATCACAACCCCCTTATCTGGCTTAACCGGGTCTCAGGAGACAATGGCAGACTGCTGAGGTGGAGTTTGGCACTGCAGCCTTACAACTTCACCATCAGCTACCGACCCGGTAAGCAGAATGGGAATGCGGATGGGTTGTCCCGGCACACAGACGTCCCTACTCCTTCCCAGTCCGGTCATCCCCAAGTTGACCCACCAAAGGGTCAAGCCGGGTCTGCCGGAGTGTTCCACAATGGGGGAGCCGTGTGACAGACCCATCTGCCTGGACTAAAAGTACTGTGTTCGTCTGTTTTGCCGGTTGCATGAATTCCCCATTTGTATGCTTTGTTTAAGGGAATGTCGTTTTTTGTCGAACGAAACTACCGAACGGATGGCCACCCAGAAGAGAAGTGTGCTGCTGGTTAACCTATTGATCCCAATTAGAATGTTGCGGTTAACCACAGACACTTCTCAATTAAAACCGAATACCGGGTGGTCGTCGTTCGTATGTTGACCACGAGGCGGCGGCCATTTTAACCATGCGAAAGACCAGCGGTGTTCGACGGTTATTTCATGGAACTGAAAAGGGACACTTTTTCAACCGAACACCGCTGAAGCCGTCGACCTCCCCTTCTCAATCGACAAAAGCATACGAATGCCGGCCGTTCGGGAGATTCAACAACACGAATGGACTTAACCCAGATAGCCTCCCCATGGAGTCAATCGCATACCGAAGAACTGTAATAGACTTTGACTCCATGGCGATTGAACTATGCGAATGGGATCTGAGCGCTATTTGCCAATAATATGCCCTCAGATCCAGGCTATCTGGGGATGTGTTACACGAATGCAATATGTTCGGCAGTTATAAAGTTATAGATTTTTATGTGTTTTATGACTTGTATTTAAAATGGTGATTTGCCTCTGCTCTGGGAGATAATTGAATTACTTCCCAATTATCTCCCGAGCAGAGGGAAGGGAACTGTGATGCATGCTCGGAATATTTTGGGGATGTATGTCCAAAATGTCCCCATGTCCTTCTGTCCTTTCAGTCTCCCATTTGGTCCCCTAGGGGAGTGTCCACCAAGTGGGAGACCTGCATAAATACCGGGCAGGTAGCCCACAGTAAATCAGTTCGTGTTTTACCCTCAAAGCGGAGCTTGGTCTCGTTATTGGGGGGATTTTATTACCGGCGCTTAGAGACTGCTTATTGGAATTATTTGCCGCTTGGAAGATATTGGCGTTCGGCTAATATTGGCAGTTTGTGGATTTGGAGCTCGTGAAGGGAAAGAGCCGTACAGGTACCGTTCGGGAGTTTGGAGTGTTCCCTAACTGGCGGTTCGCATGGTTTTACTATACACGCTACCAGACCACATTATTGCGAACGGGGAGCATTCACTAAACGGCGGTTTGTGTATTTTATTACTGGAGGTACCGTAACAAACCCATTACGTCATTTTGGTTTACTTGACATTATTACCCTATGTTGTATTTTTCTGTCTCTTTTTCAGAAATTTATTAACCAATGGGTAAAATTTTATTATAATTTCATCTATTGAGTGCTCTCACCATTTTCTTCAATTGTATCCAATTAGTTTACTTTAGACTTGGTCTTTATTTAGTTATGAATGTGATGCAATCTATATTATACCCTGACATGAGAGTGCATACTGCTGTTTTGAGTATGTTGATGAAATTCTTCTCACAAGCCAATGTATAACTGCAAACACACACTACCTTTGTATCATCTTTTTTTTTTAAAAGATTCAACCAGGCATTTATCTGTATATCATACTGTAAGTTTGTCTCTAATTTATATGGTCTGATCCCTGGAAACTATCTACTTAATTTTACTATCGGTAGATCTGTGTGGCAGTTTTTGATCTACCTTACCCAAGATTTTAAAGGTGTATTTTCACTAGTTTTATTTTTCACTGTTGTCACAGTCACTATATCTGTTTATATGTCTATTCGGCTTAAATAAAGGTTATACCATTTATATGAAGTCTTAATTCTTAATGGTTATTCTATCGTGGAGTGAATATCCACCCGTCCTTTTTTTTGGCGAGGTGGTCACTCCACTACTGTTCTTTATTTTTGTTACAATGAGGAGTGTTTTGGATGGCCTGGCTGGCACCAATGCCATGCTTTCGGCCACTATTGGCATACCTGCTCATGTCAACTCTTCTTTCAAGATGTGGTGGGCATATCTCCTCCCCACCCAACACGTGGCATGATCTGCAGTTGTGATTCCTGAGAATGCAGGAGAGTTAAGTTTCCAGCAGGTAAGCAGATTTGTCTCAAATTCTTTTTTCTTTTTCTAATGACAGGAAGATTGCCTCAATTTTTCCAGAATTGATCAACAATGAGGATTCATCACAATATTTCATTAAACACATACACAACTGGACTTACCTCAATCTTAACTACAGTTGTCCAAAAACATCTGATAGATGCAAGTGTCCACAATCTATCAAAAAGGTACAATCCAGTTAGCCCAGGTAGCAGCATATTCTTCAGCAACATATTCCAAGTATGAAAAAAGACTGCAAAATGGCAAACATCTACTATGGGATTTACAATTGGTTTACCCACCTAGATTTAAAAGACGCTTACCTCTCAGTTACCATTTACAAGACAGTCATCAATTCCTCAGGTTTCTCTGAAGAGGTTGAGCATTGAAATTCACTTGCCTGCCCTTTGGACTTAGTTCAGCTACTAGTTGAGCACCTTAAGTCAGTCATGGCCCATCTGTGGGCAATAGAGATTTGATGCATCATCTCAGGGCTGCCATCAGAAATTTTAGGGCCCCTGACACAGCTCAAGATCTGGGCCCCCGTGGCCAGTCCCGAGTCTGCCCACAAGGAGGAAGTGTGTGTGTGTATAGTGGATGTGGAATGTGTGTCATGGATGCAGTGTGTATAGTGGATGTAGAATGTGTGTATTGGATGAGGTATGTGTGTCATGGATGCGGTATGTGTAGTGGATGCAGATTATACATTTTGTGTAATGTATGTAATGTTTGTATGCATGCATTAGATGCAGAGTGTGTGTGTAGTGAATGTAGGTGTGTATGGCGAATGCAGAGTGTGTGTTTTTGTAGTGGATGAAGTATGTGTATAGTGAATGCGGTGTTTTTGTAGTGGATGTAGTGTGTATAGTGCATGTAGTGTGTTTGCAGTGAATGTAGTGTGTTTGTAGTGAGTGAAAAGTGTTTATAGTGCATGTAGTGTGATTGTGGTGAATGCAAAATGTGTATAGCGAATGTAGTGTGTCTGCAGCGAGTGCAAAGTATGTATAGTGATTGTAGTTAGTGCAAAGTGTGTATAGTTCATGTAGTGTGATTGTAGTGAATGCAAAATGAGTATAGTGAATGTAGTGTTGTTGTGGTGAACGCAGAGTGTGTGTATAGTGAATGCAGTGTTTGTAGTGAGTACAAAGTGTGTTTAGTAAATATAGTGTGTTTGTAGTGAGTGTAATGTGTGTATAGTGAATGTAGTGTGTGTGTGTGTGTAGGGCAAAGTGTGTTTAGTGAATGTAGTGTGTGTGTGTGTAGTGAAGAGTGTGCTTAGTAAATGCAGTGTGTTTGTAGTGAGTGCAGAGTGTTTTTAGTGAATGTAGTGTGTGTAGTGCAGAGTAGGTTTAGTGAATGTAGTGTGTGTTTAGTTAATGTAGTGTGTGTGTGTAGTGCTGATTGTGTTTAGTGAATGTAGTGTGTGTGTGTGTAGTGCAGATTGTGTTTAGTGAATGTAGTGTGAGTGTGTAATGCAGATTGTGTTTAGTGAATGTAGTGTGTGTGTAATGCAGATTGTGTTTAGTGAATGTAGTGTGTGTGTAATGCAGATTGTGTTTAGTGAATGTAGTGTGTGTGTGTGTATTGCAGAGTGTGTTTAGTGAATGCAGTGTGAGTAATGCAGATTGTGTTTAGTGAATGCAGTGTGTGTGTAATGCAGATTGTGTTTAGTGAATGTAGTGTAAGTGTGTAATGCAGATTGTGTTTAGTGAATGTAGTGTGTGTGTAATGCAGAGTGTGTGCTTGTAAGGATGCAGTGTGTGTGTAAAATAGGGGAAAGGGGAGCATTTTATTTTCAATTTGTGTATATTTAAATTGTATTCCCCCCTACCTGCTTCTTACCATGCCAGGGAGGGGGTAGACCGCATTGTGGAGGGAGCCAGCCAATGTATATTGCAGAGGGGGGCCCAGCAGAACATTGTCTTCCTTTCCAGCTCCTCTCTGATGAACTCTCGCGAGACCGGCATGCGTGCTGTGCGGAGTGTTGCCATGGTAACCCGTGGCAACGCTCTGGCAGCCGCAGGGCGCAGGAAAGTTACAGAGAGGCACTGGAAAGGAGGACATAGTGTGCTGCTGGGCCCCCATCTGCAATGTACAGGTAGCAGGGGGCCCACAGTGCACATATATATACGAAAATCGTTATGTATATGTGCACATAAGAAATGTGGGGCTCAGACTGGCAGAGTGGTCTGTTATGGTTGTCATGTCCTGCTGGCGGCCCTGCATCATCTCTCTGAATGATAGGGCCTCTGAGCTTCGTGGAAAATCATGCCAAATCTGCTCGATTTTTGTCTCACTCAGTTGTTGCATTTTATTGACTTGAAATCAATGTGGACTTATGTGTCGCGTGACATTACAGAGTAAAGATTATTATAAACTGGAATGAGATATATCGGGTTCTACATTAATATGTGATTCCTCTTCGACTTTTCACTTGCATTGTGGATCTTCTCTCTTCATCGATATAAGCAATCATATCAGGACTTATGCATTACTGGGCAATGTAATTGAACGTGATATTTCTTAGGGTCATGCTATCTTATGTACAATTAATACTATTGACCAATGAAGTGAGGAAAGAACTGCAATCATGGCTTCTATACATGCAAGTCTGAAATGGGCAAGTTATTTTTGGGCCAGCCATATTTTGTTCTTGAATCAGATGCCAGTGTTTGGGACTGGGGAGCCACTTTTGTAGATTGTTCCATGGGAGGGACTTGGACTTTAGAAGAAGCATCAATATAGCTGGTTCTTTAGCCATACAAAGCCATGCCAAAGAGCTTTGGCTGTATTCTCCAATGTGGGACTATGGGTTGGCAGTCCATTACATCGATTCCCTGGGAGATGCTTGTTCCCAACTGTTTTCAGACCTTATGAAGGGCATTTTACTATTCTCCTTTCAGTGCAACATTACAATCCAGTTGGAGCATTTACTGGGAGCAGCACAGGGGATTGGTGCTGCTCTCAGTAAATATTAACAACAGATTGGTTCTTCAGACACTGGAGGGATAGTGGATGTAGAATGTGTGTATTGGATGAGGTATTGGAGGTATTGGAGGTACTGGAGGGATACCAGAGACTGGATGTTGGGCAAGACGATCATCAAACTACAATGGTCCATCTACAATCTATTTACATTATGGACAAATCATAAAACTCAAGCACGGTGGTAGATTCCTTAATTAAAATATGTCCGGATGAGGAAACATATGCATTTCCTGTATTTGCTAAGAGTGCTCTGCCAATTTTGCAACTAGTGAATAGCTATAATAGTAATTACATCATAATAGCAGAGCCAACCAAGGTTTTCTACCTATTGGACATGTCCTGTATAGATGATCTCTTTTACTGTTTTCCTACTCTGCTTACTGGTTGGTGAGAAATATTTATCCACTCATTTTTCAGAAACACCTACAATTGGTGGTTTGGACTCTTTCAGTCGATGATGAAATGTTGACGGCCTATCGCAGCAGGCTAAATATCTATATTGTCAGAATGAAATTTCTGGTTTCGCTGGAATCTGGAAAGGATTTTGATCCCTTTACAACACCTGCTTCTGCTATTTTCAACTTTTTGTCACATCTTTATTCCTTAAGATAAATCTTACTGTTCTATTAAAGGAACACTAGAGGGTCAGGAACACAAAAATGTATTGCTCATCCTATAGTGGTTTAAAATCTTACTTTTACTCCAGTCTGCTGCTGCTGCTGGCTCTGCCCCTGATCTGCCTGCTTGGCTGACATAATCAGAAGTCTTGATCTGAGCAAGTCACAATGCTTTCTCATTGGATTAGCTGAGCTTTTTGAGGAGGCAGATCAGGGGCAGAGCCAGAACAAGCCAAACACAGCCCTGGCCAATCAGTATCTTCTCATAGAGATGCATTGCATCAGTTCTTATCTATGTGGAAAGTTCAGTCTCCATGCATAGGGTGGAGACACTGAATGACAGTGCTGCATACTGTGCAGCACTTCCCCAGGAAGCACCTCTAGTAGCCATATTATGAGTGACCACTAGAGATATCCCAGGCTGTAATGCAAACACGGCACTTTTCTGAAAAGACAGTGCTTACTGCAAAAAACCTGAAAGGGATGATTATACACACAAGAACAAACACACTAAGCTGTAATTGTGACTATAGTGTCCCTTTAATGTTATGCATTCAGCCATTTTTATGCAGCAATTTCCTTTTTATGGGATCCCGATTTGGAAATATCCTTTCATACAGTGAATTATTCAATATATTTATTTATAAGAGAAATAGTAGGTTAGGAGGAAGAAGGAGAACCTACAAACTGGATTATAGGTTGAAAGAAGAAGGAGTGGTTATAGAAATAACAAGTAAGGCAATATACCCCAGGAGAAATAAGGAATTAGGCAATATGCTCCAAATGGCTTATCAGGTAACATGTGTAACAAGAGAGGAAAAACCTACAAGAGAAATAATAGGCAAACAATATATAATAGAATAGAGATAAACAGAATATGAAAGTATAATGAAATCAGGTTAAATATAAATTTAGTAAATCAGAGTCTTTTGTTTGAAGGCAGTAATGCAGTTATAGATAATTGCAGCAAGGTTACTCAGGATAGAGACAATCAAGTATAGGTAGTCAGTATTATCAAGGTAAGTTGTGATGGATCCGGTTAAATGTCCAATAGAAAAAAAGCAATAAGGTAAATAAGGTAAATTTATATTAAAAGTCCAATAATAATAAAGCAGGGTGATATTGGTGATCGGGTTTTGTTTTACCAAGCTTCTTTAAGAAGAGAAGACTGGAAACACACAGGTTTGATGAGTAGATCAAGATGGTTCAAAGTAAATCAGTTTCAGCAGGTTTCACTGTATGAGCCAGGAGCAGAAGACTTGTCAGGTTCAGAACAACAACTTCTCTCATTGTGAAGGCAGTTTGGTTTAGTTGGGTGTGGCCTTTAACCCCTTAAACCCCTTAACGCCGTTACAGCGTTCTATGCCGTCCCATTTAAATGGGCTTTAAAGCTGTTGCGGCAGCATAGAATACCGTAATGGCGTAAGCCCCCAGGAAGTAAAATTGACTTACCTCCGCTGAGATCCTCTTTGGGAGGACTGCCTGACAGCCCAGGCAGCCCTTCCACGGCAAATCAGGCCCCCAGGGGCCATGTGATCGCTCTCAAAAAGTGATCACATGGCCCCCTATAGCTGGCTGTAGATCTGCCAGCAGGGAGACTGTCTGAGATGTCAGACAGTCCCCCTGCTGGTGGGAAGTATTAAAAAAAATTATAGAAACAGGTTTAAAATAAATTAAATGTATGTATGTATGTATGTATATATATATATATATATATATATATTTATACACATATAAAATATATATATATATATTATATATATAATATATATACATCTTATATGTAACGTCATACATAGTGTATTTTAATGTTAATATAAGTATATATATTAGTATTAAAATACACTTAGAATGACGTTACATATATATGATATATATATATTATATATATAAAACATCTATATATATTTTATATTTATATATACACGTAGTATTACAATAATAAATAAATAAAATAATAAAATAAATAAAATATTTGAAAAAAAATTAAAATAAATTATATATACATATGAAATTTCATTCTAACTGTATTTTGTTATTAATATTTATTGGTGACAAAATACACTTAGAATGACATTCTATATATATATCTATCTATATATAAAATACAAATAACCGCAAATATATATATATACACATAAATATATATAATTACATAAATAACTACATAAGTATACACGTAGAATATAAATACCTATAAATGCATATATATTAAAATTCTACGTGTATATCTTTTAACATTTTGTTATATTAATAACAAAATACAGTTAGAATGAAATTACATATATATTATATAAAATGTTGTTTCAATATTTTATTATTTTATTTATTTATTATTGTAATTATACGTATATATATATATATATATATATATATATATTATATATATATAATAGATATATATATATATCTTATATATATATGTAACGTCATTCTAAGTGTATTTTAATACTAATATATGTACTTATATTAATATTAAAATACATTACGTATGACGTTACATATATATAATATATATATACATATATTATATATTTATAAATATATTAAATTTATTTTAAAAACATATTTAATATTTTTTTTTCATTTCCCACCAGCAGGGGGACTGTCTGACATTTCAGACAGTCCCCCTGCTGGCAGATCCATGGCCCCCGGGGGCCTCATTTGCCGTGGGAGGGCTGCCTGGGCTGTGAGGCAGTCCTCCCGAAGCGGAGCACCGGTAAGGTGAGTATACCGGGCAATCCAGGGCTCAAAGCTGTTACAGCGTTCTATGCCGCCGCAATGGCTTTAAAGCCCACTTAATGCGGGACGGCATAGAACGCCGTAACGGCGTTAGGGGGTTAATATTCTTGGATATCAAATGCTCCTTTGGCCGGGTTAAGCCCTTTCAACCTCTGGCTGTGCTTTCTGGATCCCTCCTGTAGAACACTGCTTCAGGCTTTGGTCTGTGCCGACACACTCACTTCTAAGTCTGGCGTGGTTATGCAACATGATTCGCCCCTCTTCTAGGGGCTCTCTCAGGCATTAATCAAGTCCCTCCTACTCTGGTTTATATACCAGTAGGAGTGTGCTGAAAAATGTTTTTGTAATCCCTTTTAAAAAGTAATTACAATGTTCCATATATTGGCAACAAAGTGTATACATATCACAACTAATCATGTTAAAAAAATATATATATTTTTTTTTATTGCAGAACCAAAGCCATGAAATTAAAAAGGGACTTTATCACATATAATACTGATAAAATACTGTATATGTGTGTATCTGTGTGTGTTGCAGTGTGTATGTGTATCTGACTCAGTTGATGTGACAGTGTATGTGTATATGTCCTTATATCTGAGCATTCAAACCTCAATGCAATACACAAACACATCACTGCAAATAGCAACAGCATGTACAATACACTACTACGTCACAAAGACACATAGTTTATACAAAACCATGTTTACATTCAAATGCACAAACACTGCTCACAAATACAACTAGACAAAGGAAAATGGAAGATCCCCGGCCAGCAAAGTATTGTGAGGGTTAAGGATCTACCTTTTGACCATCTATGCACTAGACCCCCTCTAGTGCAGGGATGACCCAAAATGTTGTTTTTTGCACCTGACCCTTTCAGAATTAGTCCCACCACTGCACAGCAAATATGACTAACAAAGTGTATAATACCTATAGTGAGGGCAAGGCTGTAGGTCGCCATCGACTATCATTCTGTATTAACTTGCTGAAAAATGGTTTAATATTAAATTAAGAAACAGTGCTAGGGTTTTGCAGGCATTATAACCAATTTAATTACATAAAAGGGTTATGGTGCTTATAGTGACCAATTACAATAACATCTCATGTGTTTGAAATACCATATTTATTGTCTAACTCACTAACTTAGAAATGTTAAAATGATGACAAAGACCACATATAATTATTTAATCAATAATTTGTACTTTTTATTGGATACAAAATAACACAATTTTTTTTTTTTTGCAAAATGACAATGCTTACAATGATCTGAACCTTTATAAGTACCTCTACAGTGAAGACCTATGCATTTATAAAATCCACAAAATTAGGGGAAACCAGTGATGCAATGTAATATACCCTATTGTAATGACTTTTTGAATTGGCATTTGTCTTCATGCTTACATACTGTTCACTGCATTTGTTTAGATTGCAGCAATTTGTCTTAGCTTATTGAATTCCCCTATAGTGAAATAAACCACTAGGGATATTTTGAGCATGACAGATGCCAAAAGAGTATTACCCATTTAATTTCAGGGCTTTCTGAAATTATCTATACAAATAACTCTATTAATTAGGCCTCCTTTAAAAATTAAACCAAGGTAAGTAATAATTAAAACTAAAATCATTGTGAAATAATTGTGAGTCCACACAGTTGTGCAACTCCTGGTATTCCTGACTAAATTAAAAACAAGCCTTTAAAGTACATACAATCATGGGTGATAGAGTGGTTAAAAAGTTTACAATCACCAAAGAATAATGACCATGTGCCAGGATATGGAGAGATCCTCAGCAAGACATAAGGCAACCTACTAAACACACAGTGGGAAAAGATAGGTAGGCATATTACTGGACCTTAGAGTGGTTAGGATTAATGTTAAGACAGAGACTGGAGTATCATAACTATTCACATTAAGACTAGAGGGAAATACTATGACAAGGTAGATCCAGTAACTAAAATGTAGAAACCAAGCTCAGAACGTACCCAGGTCTTGTACACAGGATGAGACTTAACATGAACTCAGGAGCATAGCTGTTAAAAGGATAGAAAACATAAGTCAAAACTTAATATCAGATAATCTGACAACAGCACAACTGAAATGCTCATAGGCAATGAAACCAGGGAATGGCACTGGTCTACAGGTGACATGGTTTTATATAAATTCAGGTCCCTGCATCACATTTAAGTCATTATTGCAAGTGCACACTGCAATGAACGAGACACCAACACCATAAGAGAAAAAGGCATGAATGTCGTGACTCATGTTATTTTAGGTTAAGTTGTAGTTTGAATAAATGCAAAATCGCCTAATAAAAATCATGCTCTAATTGTGGCTACATTCACTTGGCTGCATCAATATTGGAACAAGATTGAGTAACCCAAGACTGAATTGGCACTGATATGCCAATATTGGTGAATACCCTTACACCAGATGCTAAGGGAAAATATATTATGCACCATTGCTTTTTAAAATCAATACTAATTAATGGATTTGTGTATAAGCAAAAAGACCACCCAAGTGCAGCGGTATGTTGGGGATAAAGATTAAATTACTTCCCTTTAAATCTAGGCTGTAACAAAGGATTCCTCAAATCCTCATAAACAGATACACAAAACAAGATACACCGAGAAAAAACAAAAGCAGAGAACACTCATAGGGAAACACTGTTTAGTAGAGATGTCCCTGCTGTAAATATTGCACTCACAGAATAGAGGAGTAGTACAAGCCCATCAAGATATCTTTAGATCTTGCAATGAAATTCCTCAAGGGTACATGCAGAAAAAAGAAGAACTGGACATAGTGTGAAATCTTAATAATTTAAAAAACGCTTTAATTGAAACACTTACAGAAAGTGGAAAATAAGAATGCTCATCAAAGATCTGTGTCCCTCTCTCCAAGATGGTGAATGGAAGGAGCAGGTTACAGAAATTGCAGGCAGCTCTACGCGTTTTGTCTCTACGCATTTCGTAATGGATTTCCTGTTGCTTGCCCTCTTGGAAATCATTTTAATAACTTGTTACTGGCACACTATTACTCCCAATAGTGCCTGTCACTCATGTTAGCAACTAGGGGCTGTATATCAACTGAAAAATTCAGCAGTGCACAAAACTTGTGAATTTTGGGCACATCTGGTGGAGCTGCCCACTGATTTTGAGTTTATGGAGACAATTTAATGATTTGTGTGGTACACTGATAGAGATGAATCCAGACTTAGCCCTACTACACTTAAAGGGAAACAGAGTGCAGAGTGCTATTCTCATTAAAGTCCTGCATATATTAACTGCAGCAAAACTAATGATGGGAAGAACTGGATATCTCCCAACATCCCAAATTGGGCTAGATTAGGGGAACAAATTACTTGGCAAGTAAACTGGAGCTGGGCTTTGCTTGAGTAAAAAAAAAAATGAAAAAAGCATTTATCAGTTTTAGATAAGTAATGCATGTACTTGTATGCCTTGTATGCCTGCCTTTTTTTCATTGTCTTGAAATGTTTTGTAAGCCTTTCTTTTGTATGTAAAAAGATAGAATAAAGAAATAAAATGGTTAAAAAAAGAAAAAGTCAAAATTCACCAGTAGCTACAGGTTGTTTGTAACCACCACAACTTAAGCGTTTTGCTATGAAGCAGTTCAAAGTTCCTGGTTTGGGATGCAAAGGAGGATCTGGTAGAGCCTTTCAGGTGGTGATGGTTGGGGGGGGGGGAGTCAAATGATGCCAGAGATTTTGTTGAGGAGGCAACATAAGGTGTTTTGTAAAAAAAAAAAAAAAAATAAACGTAAAAAAATAAGCAATTCAATATTTAAACCTGCAAAGAGAAACAAAAACAACAATATCACACTATAAAACAATATATTTTAAATTGAAACATTAGACATCTTCAGCACCACAGGACAGTCAGTGATCATAGACATTATCCTGCTAAGGCTCCTTAAATTGTGTGCAAGACACCGATGCAGTGCTCTTATTTCCTGCAACATTTGTTCTCCTTGACTCCAATACTGTGTTTTGTTCTGTATTTGTGCCAGTTGCGGCATGCATAGGGAAATGACTCCAGCATAGTGTGGCTTATGTCCCATCTTCTGCCCCTATTTTCCTCGTGTGGTCATGGAGTCAGTGCTTGCTCCTCAAACTGCAGGACTTGCAAATTGAACATAATGTGCAGCAAATCTCCTCTCACAGTGTGGCATGCATGCAGTTTGTGAGGTTAGGGTTCTCCAATGACACACCAATGACACACTTTTCAGATAGGTATCAACCAAGGCCTCTTTTAGCTCAAAAGGTTCAGCCACATATTGCTCTCCCTCTTGTGATCTAGGACAAAGCCCTCCCTGCACTGTCCCTGTAACTTGTAACTGCCATGCTTCTCTTACATTCCTCCTTACTCTCTGTAACGGCTACCCTGGTGTGGTGAGGGTATCAGCCGTTGGGGACGTCCTTTTCTTCCCGGCAAGTCGCTGTGTAGTGATGGAGTCGCCTATTCCCTTCTGCTGGATCAGGAGTGGAAGCAAAGTACAGCTCTGAAAAGAGCTAAGTGATTAAGCTGCATAGATTCCCCTTTCAAGAACGAGAGGAGGCTACGTTTTGAAGGGTCAAGAAGAACTGAGGGTTTATTGACAGACACTCTCTTTTATGCGATTCTGCCCATGCAAGGGAGACACCCACATAATTAGTAGTACAACCAATCCATACAATACACATTCTGTACATCCCCTCCCCTCAGATAACTAAATAACACAATTAAAAAGGAACATATTTTCCCCAAAGTTCAGATGTACCCCAAATACTTGTGTATTATATTTATGATACTAACATATTTAAAAATCAGCCATTCAGGAGATATGGGACTTAGAAGTTTTGACCGACCGCACTGGCACAGTAGCATGAATGCTGGCCCTGCAGTTGGTCTAAGATCGTGGGTAAAAACTCCCGAACGGCTGGCCATCCTTATGCCATCCTGGGTTCGCTGAAATCCCCATCTGTTACTGATTCTTTCTACCGAATGCCTGGCCGTTCGGTAGTTTTGGCGAGGTTTTCCCGAAGGTATGGAGGTCTCAGCGGTGTTCGCCTGTTTGAGTCCGATTTTAGTTCCAGACACTCGACAGCAAACACCGCTGTTCGGGAGTTAAGATGGCCGCGAACATGTGGAAGTCCCGAAATGGCGGCTGAGCTTACAGCTCCCATAGCGTTCGTGCAGTCTTTCGAATAAAAGTGCTCATCAAGCAGGGAGGTAAATTAGTCTCAATTAGCAATCAGGGTGGCCTGTTAGAGGTAGGTAAGCATTCGCATGGAGAATGCTTGCAAAATACCGAACGGCCTTATAATCCATAGGTCTTTTCCAGGCAAACTGTGCTTTTTGTTACACTCTCCATTTCTCTTCTCTACCGTGACTAACCTAACTACACCAGCACACCTTATTAATCTATACTAGCATTAAGTTCCACCACCTAAAAATCTACTCTGCTACCTCACAAAACAAAAAAAAAAGTGTTGTACAACTTGGGGGGGAAAAAACAGTTAATGGGGTGTGAAATGAATGGGAAAAAGTGCACAAAAATATATGTGTTGAGGTGTTATGTATGTGCTGAATGTCCCCATACTCTCTAAATGGGTAAATGTTGCATGCATGGGATATATGTCATATACCTCCAGTTATTGCTACCATACTGATGAGAGTTAAGAATCAGTACTAGGCTAATGTATTACAAAACAGTAAACTTAATCAGTAAAATTGAGGTTATTAGCAGCAAGCCTGAAAATCTTTCCTGCAAGTATGGATACCTGGTAAAAAAACAAATGACCACAACTAGTTAACAGTTAGTGTCATGAGAAACAGCTTGTGGTTGCTATTAACCAAAACAAGTTGGAATTGGGCTCTTCATGTTCTTTATTCTGTAATTACTTAGTGTTACTCTGAATAGCTTATTCTGTGAACTGATACCAAGAGATGGCTAGTCCCGTAAACACTTCTTATTATGTTTAGCTCATATTTTCAGGAAATGTGATACAAGCAATACTGTTGTTACTTAAATTGCATTTCTTTCCATGGTCCATGGTATTTGATCAGTCATCCATTATTTGGATGATTTCCTGACAATTGAAAATAAAATTAGGCCCCCACAAAGCATTTAGGATACCATTAATGTATTAACCCAACTAGGTGTCTCAATTGATAAAACAGAAGGTCCCAGTACTAGAGTTAATTTCTTAGGTGTCCAACTAAACTCTGGAAGCTATGGAAGCCAGCATCCCTGGGGATTAAAAAGTCTTTGCATCCTGTTGTGTATTGATGTTTGTCTGCAGTAGGGTTTGTTTATCCGTAAGCAACTACAGTCATTGCATTTTGCTATGAGGAACATTCATCAGGGACATTTTTAATTTCTAGACTTCTTTGTCTTTTACAGGTCAAGTCACCTTAGACACTGATGCAAAGGCAGATCTTTTCATGTGGCAGAGATTTATACTTCAATGGAATGGGAAGTCCATGTTTCTTCCACCTCTGTCAGATTCTTCTCCTGTAATCTGGACTGATGTTGCAGTCACAACACTTTTTGCAGCAATTTTTAAGATCTTGTAGCTTTTCAGAGTTCCTCAACCTTTGAGGTCTACCTTTTTGTAGCTGAAGCTCAAGCCTGGGGCTATTTGTGGTCCTGTCAGATGGTTAGTTTTTTTTATTACAATCAGGCTGCTTGTTGTAAAAAACCAAGGGCTGAGTATAGAATATTTGATAGCGTCCTAACCTCAACATCTGAGGAAAGGGATTTAGGGTTAGTTATTTCAGATGACATGCATGGAATAAGCATAAGGCTATCCTAGACTTATAGGTTCAGGAACACAAATATGTATTCCTGACCCACCATTTAGGCCCCTTAGCCCCCTCAGAATGGGTTAAAATTCACCACATTTTCAGCTCTCCACTGCTCTCCTGGCACTGGCCCTGCCCCTTGGTGACATCATCAAAAATGCAGATTTTTAGCCAATCCAATCAGTACCTCATCATAGAGATGCATTGAATCAGTGCATCTCTATGAGGAAAATTCAGCGTCCCTATGCAGAGCGTGGAGATGCTGAATGGCAGGGCTGCTTACTGTGCAGCCCTGAGCCAGGAAGGTCCTCCAGTGGCCATCTAAGGAGTGAAAAGACAGTGTTTATATGAAAAAGCCTTAAGGATGCTATTATACTCACCAGAACCACTACATTAATCCCTTCAGAACGGAGTCAATAGTACATGTTCTGATCAAAACAACGTAAACAAAAACTGGAATTTGAGCTATATGTCTGTTCAACCGTATTTCACCGCTGTCACATTAAGTGCACCCACACTTATTAAATATCATTTTGTTCAGGAGAAACAGGGCTTTAATTTATCATTAACTATTCATATATGGAACATAATTTATTATGAATAAAATTAAAAAAAATGTGAGAAAATAAGATTTTTTTTTTACATTTGTATTTCGGTCTGACATTTTAGCTGTTAATGTCGTAATACTGTTAGGTTTTACTGCAATAAAATACACATATTTGTAATCAGCAATGTCTCACGAGTACAACAGTACCCCCCATTCAATTGAAATTTGCCAGATTAGTAATGTTACCTTTGAGATGGTGTGGTAGCCCAGGAATGAGAATTACCCCCATAATGGCATACCATCTGAAAAAGTAGATAACCCAAGGTATTGAAAGTGGGGTATGTTTAGTCTTTTTTAGTAGCCACTTAGTCACAAACACTGGCCAAAGTTAGCGTTCATATTTGTTTTTGTGTGAAAAAGGCAAAAAACTAATATTTGGCCAGTGTTTGTGACTAAGTGGCTACAAAGAAAGACTGGACATACCTCACTTGCAGTACCTTGGGTTGCCTACTTTTGCAAATCGTATGCCATCATGGGGGTAATTCTCATTCCTGGGCTACCATACGCTCTCAAAGGCAACATAACCAATCTGGCAAAGTTCAATGTCAAAAAAATTAAATGCAAGCCTTATATGTGACTCTCTAACTTTCCAAAACACTATAAAACCTGTACATGGTGGGTACTGTTATTCTCGGGAGACTTCACTAAACACAAATATTAGTATTTTAAAAAAGTAAAACATATTACAACAATAAAAGTGCAGTTCGTTTTGAAAAACTTCAAAAAAATTCACTTTTACTTCAAATATCATCATTGTAATACAATTTATCATTTTGAAACACTAATATTTGAGTTCAGCGAAGTCTCCTGAGTAAAACAGTACCCCCTATGTACAGGTTTTATGGTGTCTTGGAGAGTTACAGGGTCAAATATAGTGCTTGCGAATTAAATTCTCTGCACTTTCTCCCTGTGTTGTCAGGCATGCCAATCAAATTTTAATTAATCAAATCACATAATTATGTTAAAAGATTACTTAAATATACACATAGAATTTTAATATATATGTATTTATAGGTATTTAAATTCTACGTGTATACTAATGTAATATTTTATGTAATTATATGTATTTATCTATATATATATATATTTGCGGTTATTTGTATTTTATATATAAATAGATATATATATAGAATGCCATATTATATATATGTAACGTCATTTTAAGTGTATTTTAATACTAATATATGTACTTATATTAATATTAAAATACACTTTGTATGACGTTACATATATATAATATGTATATATATATTATATATATATAATAGATATACATATATTATGTATATAAAAATACATTTATTTTAATTTTACACATGTTTAATTCTTTTTTTTTACTTTCCCACCAGCAGGGGGACTGTCTGACATTTCAGACAGTCCCCCTTCTGGCAGATCCACAGCCAGCTATAGGGGGCCACGTGATCGCTCTTTGAGAGCGATCACATGGCCCCCGGGGACCTCATTTGCCGGGGGATGGCTGCCTGGGCTGTCAGGCAGCCCTCCAGAAGAGGATCGCGGCGGAGGTAAGTGCACAGGACCTCCAGGGGCTGCAAGCCGTTACGGCTTCAAAGCCCTTTTAATGCGGGACGGCATAGAACGCCGTAACGGCGTTAAGGGGTTAAGCTGTAGTTGTTCTGGTGACTATAGTGTCCCTTTAAGATCAGACCAGGGAGTAATTAAAGTATTGGGCAGACTAGATGGAAAATTTAAATTGGGCAGACTAGATGGGCCAAATGGTTCTTATCTGCAATCCCATTCTATGTTTCTATTTAACTTCAATAGACCACGCATCATCCTTTATTGTCCCTTTTAACTATTCCTAAATGTATGCTATATGTAAGACTCCTTATCAGATTGGTTCTGAATCCAGCATTTCATTCAGGTCAATTATTTAGTATAGGAGCATTGTCAGCTGCATCCAGTATGAATGCTCCAGCCCATATGCTCAAAGAAACTAGGTTGCTGGACGTCCGCGGCCTATTGGGGCCTATTCCCCAACCAGTGAAAGAATGTAGGCAGGCTTTTCAAGATATACATACTAAATTTAGTATGTTTATGTGTTTTGTAATAAACTAGTGTTTGCATTTAAAATCTTTTCTTTCGATTATTTCAGGCTTACTGGTAGAACGGTTTCGGCACTCCACAACCGACTTGCGTACTACTTCTACATTATGGCTTTTTATCCCCTACCACAAATGTAAAGGCTGAACCCTGGAGTTGTGGGAGGTGCTAATTCGGATATATACAGGACTCCATTCCTGCACCTGTGTTACATGAGTCATCCCTCCCTCCTCTCCCCTTTTATTTACATAAGGTAAGCCTTCTTTTTCCAGAATTACTGGTACATCTGTTTCAGCACACCATAACTTACTTACGGTTTTTATCCCCGACCACAGATATATGTAATTAAATAAGTTTTATGTTTTTTTCTCTCCTGTTAAGAAATACACATGGTTCTCATTATTAAAAGTATTAATGAGAAGAGAAGGAGGCAATGTTATACAATAAACATACTGCAGTGATTGTGAATTTGGATAGGTATGTCTATGTCTGCTGAGCATAGCTACTGTGGACCTCTTTACCTACTGCAGATATCCTCAGTACAGAAGATCTATACCATTGCTTTTAAACCAATGTGTCTGTTTTCATTCAGTATTAAAAACAATAATATAAATTTGACAAACAATGGTTTCCAAAGCAAATAATGAAAAAGAAAATTACATAAACCCGGGTTTAGAGATTAAAACATTATTTTAAATGTGATCTGTGCAGCACCTTGTATTTTAATTTGTTTATTCCCACATGCATAGACACAAGATAAAATATATTTGTAATTTAGTAAAGTAACTTTATTTTGCAGCAAGTTGTAATTTGCAGCATATATCATCGCCATGCAATTGTCTCAAACAAGTGCAAAGCTCATTAAAAAATAACTGCATTAACCAAATAGACTTGTTTATTTTACAGAAGTGTAATAAAATGTAATAAAGTGTGCCTAGCTCAAATAACATTTTGCCAACACAAATATGTTTTGTTTTAACTACCAGTAGTAACAACCCATACTGAAACTGTTATCTTGTTATGAGGCAGTAAAAAAAGACAACTTAGATATTGGACATTCCCTGTGTGCAATACAAATTTTCTTGTGCCAACAATGGGCCTCCAATAAGGTAATAAGGTAAAAAGTTTGTATTTGTTTTTGTTAAAGGTGATGAAAAATACTCTAGGGACCTTGTATCTAGGTGTAAGTTGCACTATGCAAGATTGTTTTTTGTATTTGTTATACCACTCTATCACAGCCAGAGGGGACAAAATATCATAAGACAGTCATAGTGCCATAAAATGGGACAAATGAGCTGCATGCACTTTGAATTTATATTTGTTGATATTATTATTACTTATAAAGCACCAACTAGCAGACACTTATTTGTACGCACAGGAACAGAGGGGTTGAGGGCCCTGCTCAATGAGCTTACTTGCTAGTGGGAGTAAGGTATAGTGACACAAAAGGTAAGGTAGAAAAGAAGATAGCTAGAATAGAATTCACTGAGGTCTTACTGTTTTTTGGGGGTTTTTTTTTAGTTGCAGGATAGTGATGTCCCGAACGGTTCGCCGCGGACTCATCATTGAGTAAACTTTGACCCTGTACCTCACAGTCAGCAGACACATTCCAGCCAATCAGCAGCAGCCTCCCAGACCCTTCCACCTCCTGGACAGCATCCATTTTGAAGCTGCATTCTTAGTGAGCTGTCCAGGAGGTGGGAGGGTCTGGGAGGGAGGGTCTGGGAGGGAGGGTCTGCTGCTGATTGGCTGGAATGTGTCTGCTGACTGTGAGGTACAGGGTCAAAGTTTACTCAATGATGAGTCCGTGGCAAACCGTTCTTGGCGAACCGTTCGGCAAACTGTTCGGGACATCACTATTGCAGGAGAATTAAACCTATTAACAGTTTAATTAATATGCTTTCCTGAAGAAGTGTGTTTTCAATAATTTTTTTGAAGGACTGGAGACTGTGGGCAGGAACAGTGCAGCCCTAGAGAAGTCTTGAAAGCAAGCATGAGAAGTGGGAATAATATACAGAGGGTGTCAAAGGACATTAAGCGCCCAAATACTGTGAGAGATCTAGAGTGATAGCATTCTACCATCACATTGTCTGATCATTATCTAACTTTAACAGGGTGATTCACTAAAGTGAAGATTGTTTGGAATTGAATTTCAAATTCAAAGCCAATATAACCAAACTGGAAACATTCAGCTATGCTTCTAGTTTGACTACTTTGGACTTAAATTCGAGCAATTCTCCTTTAAGTGAATAACTCTGTGTACATTTCACAAGTGTATATTCACTGCCTGGCCAAAAAAAATGTCGCCACCTGGATTTAACTAAGCAAATAGGTAAGACCCTCCTATTGGATAGTTACTGTATGGGCGATTATCTTTCAGCTGGTAACAAGTTATTTAACCACAAATGATGCAATAAGTAGCTTCTCATTTCTTAAACCACCATGTCGAAAGACACATCCCGTGGTCGTGGAAAAGATGTTAGTCTGTTTGAGAAGGACAATATCTCATGTTTAAATATATCATAAATTTACCATAAATAGAGTAGAAAAGGATAGTGTATAGTGAAAGGTACTGTGGTATGTTGCAAGCTATTTGCTCAACACTTTCAAAGAATAGATACAAACAAACATATAGCTATAAACAAAATTAAATATTATCGAAATATAATGTCTCTCAGTATAAGGAGATAATAGAATATTATAAGGACAAAAATAAGAATTGAATCCAGTCACAGATTCTAAATTGTACTAATTATTTCAACATCAACACTTCTAAAGTAGAAATAGAAGCTAAATGGTGAAATAGGCAGCTGTATTATCCATTAGTTTAGACAAATGCATCTATTCAACTTAGGAGCAACTCCATTGCTCATGTCTGTCTAGATGTTAACTGATTACCTGTAGGTAGTGAGTCAATCGACTAAACTATCCATAGATTGCTGCATGGGTGCCGGTTCAGCTAGAGTATTGCTCAATTGATAAGGTCTATATAGACGCTTGTGAATAGTCAGTCACAGTAAAGATTTAAACAGCTGTATAACAGTTCTATCCATATAATTGTACACTCATAGTATCGCTATAATCTACTGGCAAACTAGTACACTCTCCCTATAGCACCTTCATGGGTGCCGATTAGATAACAGTATCCCTCAATAATGTGGAGTCCCTCAGTTAACAGGAACACATCCCCCAATATCCAAATAAACCCCCCTCCTCCTCATAAAGAGAAAAAAATAATAACTAAGTGGAAAAATAAATCAGTGCATAGTGAAGTGATTTAGAATAAGGAAAACCCGACGCGCGTTTCGGTGTTTAAAGAGGCACCTTCGTTAGGGGGGGAGAACTTCCATAATGAAAGTTCCCACTATATATAGGTGTATAATGGTGATTAGCCCCACCTTCTATCAGCTGCAGCCTCTCAGGTAGCAATGTTGAGATCCGCCTTGTGGGAGGTTACTTGTTGTCAAGTTTCACAGTCGACGTCATCACTAAAAGTGATGCTAACAATTAACTTCATACAATTTCAATCCTTTGCCCATAAAATATGTACAGGCTTATATATCATTTATGTACAGTGATATTTAGAAGTCAAGCACAATTGTTTCTTATACTTTTCTGTCAAACACTTTATACTCTTATCTCATATTTGCCATTTAGATTTGTAAATATCTGCAATTGTGTCCTGTATAATCTGTAAAAAAAATAAATAAAAAAAAAAAAAGTTAAAGGCTTGGATTTAAAGATATATCATCCTAATATACCTATTGTTATTTTATTTGTGCCACTTGAATTAGGACATATCTGAGATCTAGTCTGGTATAGCCTATAATGGAACTTTATATTGCTTATAGTTAAAGAGATATCATCATAGCTTAGTAGTGAATAGAGCCAAGAAATATAGAAATTGCTCAGTATATCATATAAACAGGAGTGGGGAATATGCACATTAAATTATTTATCTTTCAGTCCAATTGATGGTAAAAGCCTAATCATGCGATTGTCAAAAGATCAAAGTATTTAATGTAGGTAACCATGGAAAAGTTATCCAATGGTCTCAATTGATAGTCAGCACTTGTATGAATTTTTGATGTGAGTATAGAGTGTGTATATGAAGTGTGTGGTGCTACTATCAGTCTGCTAGCTAATCATTTTCTATGAAAAAATGGGGGGATATATGTCAAAAAATTTATATATATTTATATTCAACCTTTATATGAATTTATTATAGATTGTTAATAAAGGCAGAATAAGTAAATCCCTCATTCAAACCCTGAGGAGTTCCCAGACAATATATCCAGAAACACTCTCTACTCAGGAGGTGCCTGTCAAAATTGCCTTTCCTCTGATCAGGTGTTACTAGTTCTATGCCTTGAAATATCTTGGGATGTGCTGATGGGCACATTTGACATGTATTGATATTGGGGTTTCTATATTCCTAAGTGTTTTTACCAAATTGACATGTTTTAAAGCGCGCCTCCTAAAAGAGCAAAAAGTATTCCCAACGTACATTAGACCACATTGACAGGTCAGGAGGTAGATAAGGCCCATAGAACTGCAGGTGAAAAATGACTTGGTCATAGACTGCCCTGGTTCAAGAAATTATTTTCGGTTAAGACACCCATAGCACAAGGGTGGCCAACCGATTCCCATCTGTTGTACATATCCCACAATGCATTTGCTCATCCTTGCAGGGTTTTACTTGTAAGCAGTTTTTGTGTGTTTGAATGTAAGCATGTTTATTTATGGAGTATGTGTGTAAAATGAAAGGGTCTATGTGTGTTTAGTGTTGACATTTGAATGCAGTTGTGTGTTAATATGTACTGTTGCCACTTAAAAGCAGTTATGTAGTGTAGTGTTAGCAATTGATAGAAGGGGTGTGCTTGTATGTAGTTTTGATGTTTGCATGCTGGGATGTACGCGCATATATACATATATGGTGTGCGCTCTGTAAGCTGGGAGACAGCAACAGGTAGGTCACTTCTTCCCAGCACACTCTGCAGATATTAAACGGGCCTGGTTGCAGAACCTGACCAGGCCCCTGATGAAACCTGCCTGTCGGGTTTGCCTTGAGTGTATGGGCTTCCCAATGGGCCTCCAATGCCCACGGGGCCCAGGTGCCGTAGCGCCGGCAGTAGTTTCACCTATGTGTCTTAGTGTTCTAACCTGACTCCAGTCTCTCATAGCCTCTTGGCATCTTTTTGATGATCAAATAGGAGCGATGCATAAAGTCATCATGGATTATTCATGTATTAATGTGTACATGTGTCTGGCAGTATGTATCTATGCCTGTGCACTGGGAAAGGCCTGGCCTATGATCTAGCAAGGAGTGTAAAATTACTGAAATTGGCAAGCAGACTTACATGAAACTGCTACATTTGTACCAACATATGAACGGGAGGACTATGCTGCTTTGTTTTTGTTTTTTTTGCTTTCAGTGGCATATGCATTTCAAAATATTTCCCTCATCCATATAATAGAATCATGAAGTATGGTGCATTTGGACATCTTCCAAAGTAAGCATGATAAGTCATTGTTAAGGAAATTATTTTACTCTAGCAGAAGTTGAGCCTTATGTTTCTGGCAGAAATGTAACTTGATTATATGTCATTTATTCATAAGGCTGATTCCTCTGAAGTGTAGGAATGTAACAGGCCAAATGTTTCCACATAGTTTAATGCTGCAAAGAATTAGCAGACAAATATAATCCATTCAGAAGTAATGAAATTTACAGACTCTGAAAGCTTAGATATATCTGATAGAAACAAAAGAAATAAGAAAAAATAGGAAAAGGAAGAAACAACTGAGGTTGTAGTAATTATATTGGTGGAATATTTTCACTATACAGCATTAATTAAAAAATAGAAACAATAGCACAGAGACTGAAAATATTAAATATTTGAAATGTATGTTTTATATGCAGAATAATTTTGCTTTAATAAATTTGATCATTTTGATAAATATCAGTGTTATACTGAATTTTGGCAATGTGTTTTACCTCCAAACCAAGATGGAGTATATGAGGTTGTATGTATAATTTCTTTACCCTATATATTTAAATCTATTATTGGGCTTGTTGTTGGAATGACACTAAGGAACGAAACGCGTTCATGCCTTCTGTCTGCACTACTTTACTGGCTTTGTCCCATCTGACCAAAAATAAAATAAACTTATGAAGTGCATAAATTGTCAAATATATAATAAATCACCACTCGGAAAATTAAAAACATGAAAAATTAAATTTTTACTTCCCCTTTTAGACATTCAGATGTATTTTAATAATAAATCCATGCAAAATGTGGAGGTAGATGTATGTATGTAACGAACAAGTGGTAATCAAGCCCACTTACATGACCCAGGGCTTTTTCAGAATGTATAAAGTGCTCTCTCTTTAGTTTAGAATATTTATTGCACGCAGGATAGCCACAGACTTTTTCTGACTTGCTCTATTAGTCGAACTACTTTCAATTGGATTACACTTTGGTAATTATAAGAATTGCAAATTTGGTTGCTATTTGGTTATTTTGACTAAAATGTGATCCTGACATTAGCTAATGTTTCTGAAAGACCCTACTTTATAGAAGAGGAATTATGCAACATTTTACCATGATGTCACAACAGTAATAGACGTTCTTCCGGGTGGCAAAAGCGTTGCGGTGGGGATGCATTGTCACCATCAAGTTTGTGTAATGAAAAGGAAAGAAATTCACTAAGGCTGTCTTTCCCTGCGCTGTCTTCTAGACATGTGATATTTGCAGGAATGGATTGTGATAAGCAGGTCTGGTTTTTGCTATTGTTGGTTGAGGAGATGCATGTCTGGCGGGTCGTGGGTGGTGGGGGCTCGGGTGGTGTTGAGGGTCTCACGACCTGCTGGAGGGTGGTTTGGTACTTTGGGTTGTTGGGGGAGCCCAGAGAGGGTTGTGATATTGGCGTGGATGCGTAGTGGCGTACACACGATCCATGGGGCCCCAGTGCGAAAATTGCCCCCGCCCCCGGCGCTTACTCTGCACAGGCCGGGGCCGCAACACATGGCGAGCACTTGGTCGCAGGGCTGCGACCCCTGCGACCGCGGTATGTATGCCAGTGCATGCAGATTCACGTACACTTAAAGGACCACTTTAGGCATCAGATCACTTCAGCTCAATAAAGTGGTCTGGGTGCCAGTCCCTCTAGTTTTAACCCTGCAGCTGAAACTATAGAAGTTTCAGGGAAACTGCTATGTTTCACTGAGGGTTAATCCAGCCTCTTGTAGCTGTCTCACTGACAGCCGCTAGAGGCGCTTCCGTGATTCTCACTGTGAAAATCACAGTGAGAAGACGCTGAACGTCCATAGTAAAGCATTGAGTAATGCTTTCCTATGGGCGGCTTGAATGCGCATGGAATGCATTTGGAGCTGAGAGGCGGATCGGGGTGGAGAGATCCCCAGCGACAAGGGAGCCCGGCGCTGGAGAAAGTGATGAAGGGGTTTTAACCACACACACACTCTCACGAACAGACACATACACACTAGCTAACAGACACACACATTTACTGACAGACACACATACACACTCACTTACAAAACACACTCTCACTGACAAACATACACTCACTAACAGACACCAAACAGACTCACTAACAGACACACACAAACTAACACACTCAGTAACCGACGCACACAGTAACACACTCACTGACACACACACATCCTCACTGACACACAAACTAACACACACACACTGACACTCACTAGCAGACACACACAAACTAACACACAACTAACACACACGGTAACACACACACACACACACACACACACACACACAATAACACACTCACTGACACACACACATACACACTCACATTTATTTTTTAAATTTAATCCCCCAGCCTCCCTACCTTTGGGAGTGCTGCGAGGATTTCAGATTTCCCTGGGGTCCGGTTGAACTGCTGGGCGCCCAGTCCTGCAGGCGGCGAGGGAGCACTGATCCTCCTGTTTGGCTACCTTGTGCACCGCATACTGATGCTGGAGCTGCAGTGATGTCATATTATGGCTCCGGCAACACTGCAGTGCGCGCGAGGGAGCTGGGCAGAGAGCACTCAGGGGAGAATCCTCCGTCGCGCGCCTGCCGGTGACACCACTGCCAGCCTCGGGGGGCCCTGAGGTGGCCAGCTCCTGGGCCCCCCAGGAGAAGAGGCTGGCAAACTGGCGTACATACTCAAGTCGCAGGGCTGTGCCTGATCGCAGCTGCGACCCCTGCGACCGCGGTATGTACGCCAGTGGTGCAATGGGTGTGTGGGAAGCTGGGATCTGGATGGACGACGAACATTGGCACAATTGTTATTTGAACATTTTGTAGGTATACATTTTGGATGTGTGTATCTGTCAGCGCACAGATGTGTACCATGTGTGTTCTCTTTTTGGGCAGTTTGCACCGACTTTTGTTCAGCGTGGTGCTGTGTGTGAGTGTATTTTGACCCATGTGTGGTTTTGTTTCGGGCGGGGAGACAGTCGGTTTCGTGGAGGCACTGATTGCACTGGGTGGACGTTGTATTTTTGTTTTTGTGTTTTCCTGGATCCGTCCTTCATGCTGAGGGACAGCTGCTTGATTGTTTGATTCTGGAAGTTAATGGCATACTGGTGAGGCGTTTGGTGGTCATCACTAGGGGAAATATCGTGACACAAGGTGTCCCTCTCAGAAAAGAGATAGTGGAAGGTACTGCAAAGTCAGATGGTGCAGCCACCATTGACTGGAGAGGCAGCATCATTGGATCCTGGCTGGCCTGGTCTGTGGGATGGTGCCACTTCGGGACTCAAGGTTTTCAAAGTACAGTTCAGGTCAGTGGAAGCCGCTCGCGTTCTGCCACACAGAAGTATCTTGGTGCCTATTGTTTACAAACATTCTGAAATGCTCTATAGCATATTAGTTAAAGAAACAGGTGATTAATTCCCAGTGAATTTTGGGGTCACTTTTTATAGTACTGTAATTATTGGTAATAAAGTGATTCAGTCTAGAAAAGTGGTTGTCATAGCAATGGTGACCTTAATGTAACATAAGACACAACCACAGCAGAATAATATAACAGTCAGTCACTAGAAGGTCTTAACAGTTCACCTCAGAACAGACACAGCTTAATAGATTGTTCTGTGGCAATACAGACACTCAGGAGCAGGGTTCATTCCCGGTTTATCCATGATGATCCTGAGGAAGAAATTCACCCTAGGGGAAAAGGGCATCATCTACTATGATCTATTTATCATTTTCATTTCACTGATTTATGAGTTAATGAAAATAAGAGTTTGAGAAGCAGTGTGAGAGACTTGTGTGTCATCTGTTTGGTGGTCTGGTATGTTCCCTTCACTTTACACTTCAGTACAGTCATTCAACCTGCAGATACTTCTTTATTTATGGTACCCAATGGTTCTCTCTTATTGGGATTTCCTATTAGTTGTTCGAAGTCTTTACTTTTCAATTTTTAGTGATTCCTTAATGTTTTGTTTTAGGCAAAAGTGTTAACTCTATATGTTCAGACTGATAATGTTTACTTATATTTTTTCCAGTGGTTCTAAATATTATACTACTGAAAATCTTGAAAAAAGAAGAAAGAAATCTCAAAATTGTAATGGCTGTGACAAATTGTGTATTGTGTATTGTGTAATTGGGTGAACTAACATCTTTATTCAGAAAAAACGTATGTCTTGCTGCAAAATTGGTTGCTGTCTGGTGGATTTAGTACTTTAAGAATCACTACACCGCAAACAGTCACTGAACAGTGCTTGCACACTTGAACAACAAAAAAGGACTTTCTTTCTACAAAAACTTAACCAAAAAAAACTCAGTCGAACTGTAAATTGGTGATTTCAAGGTGGTAATAAGAAAGACACAGAATATTGGGGCAATGCCAAATAGTTTGTGCAGCTACAAAACACTTATGGTGGTGTCACCAAAAAGAATAGTGGGTAGAGAGGCAAAGAAAAAAAAGTTAACTTTAATAGGTAGTAAGAGTGAATAAAGAATAATGGATAAGTAAACAAAATCAGAACATTGCTGAGGACAGAGCCTGACTGCCGTTGTGAATGACCGCACTTGGTTCGAGAGCCGAACACATTTAGCCAAAAACAGCAACTTTTCTCACCAGTTTTACCCTAAGAGTTCTAGCAAACGGACCTAATGGCCCACGGCCTATGACTCACCTGAAGATGGATGGCGGCAACCCAAAAACTACTCAAATGTTGTCCCTATCTTCCATACTTGCTATGATAAGGACCTTTCACTGCCTGATGACTTGCTGCACTCTGAGTCAGATTCAGAGGTCAGTGGATGCAGTCGCAGGTCAATAAATACAAGCCTGCTGACTAAACTGGATCTCCGATCCTTACTGGACTGTGGCATGCCGGAGTGGGATCCATGGCAAAACTCCCATGGAAAGTTAGTTGATGCAGAGTCTGGTTTTAATCCATAAAGGGCATAAATCACCTAACATTCCTAAATTGTTTGGAATAACGTGCTTTAAAACATCAGGTATGATGTTGTAGTGTAAGGGTTACGCCCGCTTCACAGTGACAGACCAAACTCCCCGTTTAACGCACCGCAAACAACCGCAAACAGAGGCGGCTCTCTAATTAGGCGGTTTAGGCAGCCGCCTAAGGCCGCGCGCTGGCTGGGGCCTCGCGGCCGCCTAAACCGCCTTATGGCAGACTGTGTCAGGTCCTCGGTCAGTGACCGAGGACCTGACACCAGGAGGGGGCCCGGCGGCTTGCCCAGGATGCCGCCGGGTGCGAGGCCCCTCCTGACTGCCCGACCACCATCGCAGACACAGGTCTGTCTCGCGAGAATTGGCCAATCAGAGCGTTGCCGCGGAGCTGCAGACGGGAAGAAGTGGCCACTGGACCACCAGGTAAGAGAAGGTAGGCTCCCTCAACACCCTCAGCCTCCCCCCACCAGCCTCCCCACCCCCCCACCAGCCTCACCATCCTCAGCCTCCCCTCAGCCTCCCCCACCAGCCTCACCACCCTCAGCCTCCCCCACCAGCCTCCTCACCCCCACCAGCCTCACCACCCACAGCCTCCCCCCACCGCCTCACCACCCTCAGCCTCCCCACCAGCCTCACCACCTCAGCCTTCCCACCCCACCAGACTCACCACCCTCAGCCTCCCCACCCAGCCTCCACCACCCTCAGCCCCCACCCCCAGCCTCCCACCACCCCCAGCCTTCCCACCCCCACCAGCCTCACCACCACCCTTAGCCTCCCCACCAGCCTCACCACTCTCAGCCTTCCCACCCCCCCCGCCTCACCACCCCCAGCTTTCCCCCCCTCAGCCTTCTCACCCCCACCAGGCTCACCACCACCCTCAGCCTTCCACCCCCCACCAGCCTCACCACCACCTTCAGCCTTCCCACCCCCCCACCAGCCTCACCACCACCCTCAGCCTTCCCACCCCCCCCACCAGTTTAATCCCTGTTACGTACCCTATCAAAGGACGTGTATATGGCATCGATTTTAGGAACCGGGAGATGGAAAAAGATGCTTGGTCGGTCCTCCTTCTTCAAATTTGGGGCACTGCGCGTGCAATCTAATGTGCCACCAGATAGGAGTGTTGTGTTAAGTAGTACTATTCTTATCAGTTTAATCCCAATGTCACGACTACTAGTGTGGTTCAGCACGCAGAAACTATGTAAACATATACATAGGCAAGAAGAGGAAAATAAAAGGACCTTAGAATGGCCGGACTAATACACTAGAGACAGAGAATGGTCAAAGGGAAAGCCGAGGTCAAGGAAGCCAGAAAATACACAATACCGTTTACACAAGCCAAGTCAGGGAAACCAGAATTCAGAATAACCAGGGAAAAGCCAAGATCAGGATACCAGGAAATCAGATTCACAATGATAAAGCACTCTCAGGAAACCAGGAACAGGAAACCACGACAGGGCAAGGTACTGGGGTGAGCTAGGGATTTAAATATCACGCGGCGGGCCGGCAGCCGCGACACCCTGTTACGTCCCCCTCATCAGGCCTTTTTTAGTCGAATGTATCGCCCACTGTCAGTCCCTTCGGGATCCATCCCTTATTCATCTTAATAAAGGTGAGGTAATCTAGACTTTTTTGACCTAGGCGACTTCTCTTCTCAGTGACAATACCTCCTGCTGCACTGAAGGTCCTTTCTGACAGGACACTTGAAGCGGGGCAGGCCAGAAGTTCTATCGCAAATTGGGATAGCTCAGGCCACAGGTCAAGCCTGCACACCCAGTAGTCAAGGGGTTCATCGCTCCTCAGAGTGTCGATATCTGCAGTTAAGGCGAGGTAGTCTGCTACCTGTCGGTCGAGTCGTTCTCTGAGGGTGGACCCCGAAGGGCTGTGGCGATGCGTAGGACTTAAAAAGCTCCGCATGTCCTCCATCAACAACACGTCTGTAAAGCGTCCTGTCCTTGCCGGCGTGGTCGTGGGAGGAGGAGGATTACTTTCACTTCTTCCCCTGTTAGATTCCCGTTGTTCTGTGACATCACCCTTATATGCTGTGTAAAGCATACTTTTTAATTGATTCTCGAACTGCTGCATCCTTTCCGCCTTGCCGTAATTCGGTAACATTTCAGGCACTTTCTGCTTATACCGGGGGTCTAGTAGCGTGGACACCCAGTACAGGTAGTTTTCCTTCAACCTTTTTATACGAGGGTCCCTCAAAGGCACGACAGCATGAAAGACCCCATTTGCACAAGGTTGGATGCCGAGCTACTCGTGTCCTGTTCCTCGTCCTCCGTGATCTCACTGAAGGTATGTTCTTCCCCCCAGCCACGTACAACCCCATGGGTACCAGATAGGGACAATGAGCACCCTGGGATGCCTGCTGTGGTTGGTCTTCCTCCTCCTCCTCAAGGCCACATTCCTCCTCTGACTCCTCTTCCTCACAATCCTCTTCCAGCATTGCCGCAGGTCCAGCAAGCGATGCTGATAAGGCTGTTTCTGGTGGTGATGGTGACCACAACTCTTCCTCTTCCTCTTCACGCTCATCTACGGCCTGATCCAGCACTCTTCGCAGGGCATGCTCCAGGAAGAAAACAAATGGTATGATGTCGCTGATGGTGCCTTCAGTGCGACTGACTAGGTTTGTCACCTAGTCACCGCATGAGCGTCCAGTAACGTGGCAAAAAAATTCCCAGCTCCGCAGAGGCTGTCCTAGCACCCCGGTCATACAAATACTCGTTAACGTCTTTTTCTTGTTGGAGCAGGCGGTCGAACATTAGGAGTGTTGAATTCCAACGTGTCGGGCTGTCGCAAATCATGCGCCTCACTGTCATGTTTTTTCGCCGCTGGATATCTGAAAAGTGTGCCATGGCCGTGTAGGAATGCCTGAAATGGCCACACACCTTCCTGGCCTGCTTCAGGATGTCCTGTAAGCCTGGGTACTTATGCACAAAGCGTTGTACGATCAGATTACACACATGTGCCATGCACGGCACATGTGTCAACTTGCCCAAATGCAATGCCGCCAACAAATTTCTTCCATTGTCACAAACCACTTTGCTGATCTCCAGTTGGTGCGGAGTCAGCCACTGATCCACCTGTGCGTTCAGGACGGACAGGAGTGCTGGTCTGGTGTGACTGCTTTCAGGCAAGTCAACCCCAAGATGGCGTGACACTGCCGTATCCGGGATGTGGAATAGTACCTGGGTAGCTGGGAGGGTGCCGTTGATGTGGAGCAAGACGCAGCAGCAGAAGAGGACTCAGCCGAGGAGGTTATGGAAGAGGATGGAGTAGGAGGAGTAGAGGAGGTGGCAGCAGGCCTGCCTGCAAGTCGTGGCGGTGTCACCAACTCCTCTGCAGAGCCACGCATTCCATGCTTGGCAGCCGTCAGCAGGTTTACCCAATGCGCAGTGTAGGTGATATACCTGCCCTGACCATGCTTTGCAGACCAGGTATCAGTGGTCAGATGGACCCTTGCCCCAACACTGTGTGCCAGACATGCCATTACTTCCTTTTGCACAATCGAGTACAGGTTGGGGATTGCCTTTTGTGCAAAGAAATTTCGTCCGGGTACCTTCCACTGCGGTGTCCCAATTGGTACAGGGTCAAAGTTTACTTAATGATGACGAATAGGGGGTGGACCGAACAGCGCATATGTTCGCTGTCCGTGGCGAACTCGAACAAGCGATGTTCGCTGGGAATAGTGCAGATGGTCTAAAAGCCACAAAGATGATAGATAAGTCCCAAAACACTCACATTTAGCAGAGCCTATAATATATTGGCTCCGTAAGATGAAATTTTCGGGCAGCATCAAACCACTTCTCTCCTCTGTAACGTCTAAGCAAAAGGGGATATAAGCAACCAATATGTAGTATTATAGCTTAAAATCTTTAAAGTGTAAAATAGGTACCAAGCTCTTAATAAGATCCTTCATATCCTTCACAAGTAGAGTGACAATATTCTGGGGGTGGCACCACCCCAGCGAAGATTCTCAAGGCTTCAGAGGATTTAGTTAAAAGGTACATAAAATTTATTGTAACAGAGAAAATTAAAACATATATAGTACAACACTCTATTTAAATAAAAAGTCCAAATTAAAAGTCCAAATAAGCCAAAATGCATTTCATTCCTTCATGAGCTTCTTCAGTCACTGTAATGTAGCCTCAATAATCTTCAATGTTTTAAATGTCCTGTCGGTCCTCCTTTTTAGGTCACATGTAGGTCAATTAACCAATCACAAAGTTGTTCATGTTTTCACCCATTTAATTACCTTCCTCACCGGTGTATTCATTTCCATTGGGTAATAGTATTTCCCACCTTACTTCAAGCTATTTAAATAGTATAAATTGGTAAAGCTGTCCAGGCCTGAGGCTTTCCTTTTGCGTAGGCTTTTAATACATTCATCTTCTTCAGTTGTAATTGGTTTAGATAGGTTTAGTTTATCGGTGTCTGTAAGTGTAGCCAACCGTATATTTGATAAGTACTTCTGGATATTTTCCTTTTTATTCGTTTACATGTCAGAGTTATCTTTGAGGTTGTATAGTCCATAGTATTTGGAAAATTCATTAACTATCTGTGTGGCTAATATTTTTTGGCCTGTTTGTGATGTGATATATTGCATTAGTATCTGAGCTTGTTTATCTTGTAGATGTTGGGTAACCAATTTACTAGCCTTATTTCATTGTAAGTAGGAATTTACCTTCAGCATTTTCAGGTTGTAACCAAATTTCCTTATACTCAAATCTTGTAGTTTAGCCTGTATAGTGTCAACGTGGGTTTTCAACTCCATAAACAGAATTAACTGGTTCTCCCTATGTAGTTTGTATAGTTGTAGGTACTATGTGTGTGTGTTTATGTTCACTTGTTTTTTGAGGAATGAGCTCTGCATATCAAAATGCCTCTTATTAAGGCCTAATGGGCCAACCATAGAATGCAGGGATCTACGTCCTCAGTATTGTTGGTCTCAAAATAGGAAGTAAGTTCCCCTTCCAATTGGTTCACAAAATTCGATTCTGATAAAAGGTTCTCATTTAAGTGCTAGGGGCCTTTGTGTTTAAAATCATAATTGTAGCAAAAGGCTAACGTGACCGGATTGTGATCCAACCATTGTGCCAATTACACATTCATGGACTTGGGGTATCCCTGAGCTGTGCATAAGGCAGCCATCTATCCTAGATTATGTGTTGTGTACTGAAAACTAATAGGTGTATTACCTTTTTTAGGGTGTAGTGCTTTCTACACATTGTATAAACTGTTGAACATCAACAGAGCGACCACTGAGTTGCCCTGTACATTGAGCAGCGTTTATTGAGTAGTTAGGTGAGGCAGGGGATCTGGCTGAATCAAGAGAGGAAGTGAAAGTGTTATTAAAATATCTGCACTAGGACTTTCAGAGTGCCAGATCTTTATTCCTCTACTTTAGTCATTTAATTACAGAGTAATTAAAAGTCCTTTTGGTTCACATTCGGTGTATAGATATTTACTATGGTGTAATTTAAGTTGTTTATAAATTCTTGATAAGTTGTTGATAGAACAGGTATAGGTATGTAGATACAGCAATAAGCTAATCCAAGTATCACACAAGGATCAATGACCCAGGCTGTCTCCACACAGGCACAGAAAGAGTAAAAAACACAGTATGACTGACTGTATTTATTGAGGAAGACAGACTAACAAAGTGCAGCTTGGAAGTATAGATTTTTTTTCTCAAAATATATATTTCTCAGATTCATTCCTGATAACGGAGTTTGACCCTTATTGGATTTTTTCACTAAGTGGGAAATTATAAATCACAAATTAAAAAAGGTAATTATACAACTGGGGCATCATCACATTTGAAAACTTTATGCTACAGTGAATTAGCCCAAATGTGTATAAAATTGAATATTAATTTGAAGTGAGAAATAGAAAAATATGGTAAGTGAAATATGAAAATGAGACAGAGCATCTAGGGATTGCTCCTTGTCTCTGTAAAAAATGCTCATTAAAAATAGCTACCACATATACACATTTCAAATATCCAATATTAAATAAGAAGGAGGTAAACTGACATGCTGAAAGGACATTCTAAGCACCAGAACCACTATAGCTTAAAGGGAAACTATAGTACCAGGAAAACAAAGTTGATTTCCTGGCACTATAGCTCCCTATAGTGCCCCTGTACATTACACTCCCCCCTCCCATGGTCCAGAAGAAGTTAAAAAACCCTCCTGTCACTTACCTGATTCCAGCGGCGATGTCCCTTGTTGCTGGTTCAGGCAGAGGCTCCTCCCCTGCCGATGTCAGCAGGCATGGGAGACGTAATTGGCTACGCTCGCATTAGGAATTCCCCCATAGTTAAAGGACCTGGGACACTGCACCCAGTGCACACTCTCTCTTTATCACTCTCTCTATATATAAACAACAAATATATAAGTGAAGTGTAGAAAGGATGATATCACCTAACAAAAGGATACCATCTTAATACATATATAGATGTCCAGATATCTAGAAGAGAATAAAGCTGACATAGGGTAATATAGTCAGATATCACTTAACCCGTAAGGTATTAAATGCACTCACTGGAATATAGATGATTTCAAGCCTATCAGAACAACATCAAACATCTGTAGATTCAGGTAGCTTCAGGTATGATTTATTCATGCTGTAGGTGGAAAATAGAAGACACAAATATAGTGCAGATGGCAAATGTAAAAAAACACAATTTATTAGAATGCACTTACAAAATGGAAGTAAAAACCGGGCATATCTCCATAGTCCCTGAAAAAGACAAACTCAGAGTCTCTGCAATGTTCATCCATCGCGTTTCGTCTTATAGACTTTTTCAAGGATGTATTTTACCTTTTCTTCCACCTTCATTGAAATAGTGATGGTAATTTTCCAATCTATCCCAGGTGTCGGCGTGCGTGTCACACTGGAACGCTGTATAGTCTCCAGTTTCTGATTTCAGATTTCTAATGTCGTCATTTCCGGTATTTAGATGTCTGGCATCATGTGTTACACTGTGGAATGCAGGTTTTGATTCGGTGATACGAAGGGAGTCAAACGGAAAACATATGTATATACATAAAAAGTCAAAGGAAAAAAAGGAAAGGAAAAAAATACTTGTGACAAACTTCCCTTTTCAAGTGAGATTGCCACGCGTTCTTGGAGGGGACTACTTGCCAGCCTTTAACCCTGTGACTATGGCCCCTTCAATAGAACTGGCTAATACACTTCAAACAGGCTCTGTTCATGCAATTGGGACTATATGGTTAGTTTACTGAACAACCGCACGAACAGAGACCACCCTGGAGCTTGTCAACACATATTAAAACTTGGAATGTTTCTCATCGCAGTGTTCTAATTGTTCATCTGGGTGGCCGCGATTTCTATGAAAAACCACAAGGTGGCAGCCATCTTGTTTGCATGAACACAGGCAGCAGTGTTTGGGCATGAATCTCATGGAACTGAAATCAGATACAGAAACTCCCGAACACCGCTGGACTTTCATCACTGTCTGTGTTTGTTTCTATTTAGCTTAGAAGGGCACTGTTCGTGAGATCATTCATCTAGATGAAGGGAAAAAGCTTCAGGGTAAGACTATTGACTCCATTCGGTAGTTTGTTCATTTGCAAACTACCAAACTAGACCGGCCACAAGCCCTGATTCTCTGGAACTGTTTTGGGCATGAAACCATGCGTGCGGTCGGTCAAAAAGAGACTTCCATGAATTTCCTGAACCCCTGCTCTGATCTGCGTGATTTTTGGATATTTTGTTCACCTAGATCAGGGCTATCAGGGGATGTGTTGTATATTGGGGTACTTATTGGACTTTATTAAAAAATATGTGTTTTTTTTCTGTCTAGGGATAATTAATTTATTGTATTATCTACCTTAATTGTATTACAGGCAGAGGGGAGGGATTGTGTACTGTATGTTGAAGTGTTGTTCATTTTTACATTGTTTTGATTGACTTGTATACTTTGTGTCCTGTGCCCAACAAGGTCCACCTGGGCGTCAATCTTGTTGGGAAACTTGTATAAAAGGCAGCGTGCCTCCATTAAACAGCTATTCCAGCTTGCACTCCAAAACTGTGTGTTGTCCTGTTATGGAGGGAAAAGATTTACTCCTGTGTCTGCTGTTCCAGCTTGCAGGGGATTCAACGGGGAAAGTCCTTGAAAGGACTAGAGCTAATTCTATATCGAAAACACACACATAAAATTATATAAAGATTAATATAATAGAGAATAGTGTACAATGAAAATATATATATATATATATATATATATATAAATTATTATACATAGGTCCAAGTGTCAATAGAAAGTCTTGTACATGTCAATAGAAAGTCTTGTACACAAAGTACTGAGACCTTTAGTATACTTAGTAAATTAATGTATGAAATATACAAATCGGCTTAAGAACAAAGTGTTCCAAGATTTATCCAAACCTGCAACTAGAAAACAAGTGTGAGTACTGTGATCCTTGTCTGCAGTTAGTACGGTCCTTTTGGGTACAAACATGCACAGTCTTTAAAAGTAAATTAATTCCAGGCACTTTATTTGTAAATCCACACAGGCGACAGCAGTAAATGAAAAAAAAAACAATAATGTAACAAAATCCCTATAAACAAAAACCTAGCTTGTCTGAGCACTAACTAACTTCAGATTCCCTATCTCTCAGGGGTTAAACTACAACAAAATAATACTGGTTTCACCAACCTAGTGTCTTTGTTAGCTCTCAGCACTCCAGTGTTTAGTCAGCCTGCTGCTTCCAGCCCTACAAGAGAGAAACAAACATTCTCCCTTACCTGCCTAGCAGGGAGGGATTTATTGCCACTGCTGCAGCTTATTACCTGCAGCTGAGCAGTGGGTTGGAGACAGTCCAAAAACCCTGGCCTGGATCTATGTCTCCCAAGAAAACCGCTAAACTGCGGAGTGGAGCACTAGCCCCCCCGCTCTCTAAATGCTCCACACCCGGGGCCCATAACTAAATATTCATTTCAGTTATATACACACAGACACACACACTCCCCCTGGGGTTAAAAATCATATGCCTCTCTGAACAATTCAGTCGAAATATAAACTCCCTCACAGACCACCCCATTCACCTTATCACAGTACATATAAAAATACATAATTAAATAAAATAGTAAATAGGATTAAATTGGAATCCTCCAATTTACAGTTACAATATAAAGGACTATAATCACAAGTAAGAAGAAGAGAATATATGAGATGGTTAGAAAAGGAAAAAAAACTGGAGGGGGAAGCAAATTCGAGAATAAAAGAGACAAGAAAGAGGACAAGAGAGGAGGTTAGACAAACAGAACTTGAGTTTAGACTAGACCTGCCAGGTCGATGTCCTGATTTAGACCTTGACTTTAATGTCCTTAGATTGTAGATCCATGTAGCCTCTTCTTTATTCAGTTCTGTTTGTCTATCTCCTCCTCTCCAGTTTCTCTCTGCCAAATCAATTCCGATAGCTAAAAAAGGTCCCAAGTAAAAAGGGGGCATGAGTTACAATGTTTGGGAACACTGTGTTCCATTTTGTTGTTCTTAATGTTATAAAAGTGCTCAGCCAGTCTGATGTGTAATTTGCGTGTGGTTCTACCTATATATTGGGCTCCACAGCCGCATTGTCATAAATATATAACAAAAATACTGGATCATTGTATAAATTTCTTATGTAATATTCTTTTTTGGTATTTAAATTAAGTGTTTTCCTTTTTTGATGTTTGCATGTAGAACATTTTCCAAAGCTAAAGAACCCTTGCAAATCAAATAGTGTAGGGATTTTCTTGTCACCTCTATTTAGAAGACTGGAAGCAAGTAGGTTTTTTTAAATTTTCAGCTTTTTTATAAATAACTTTTGGATTATCTGCAATGACCTGGCCCAATACTTTGTCCTTTTTCAATATAAGCCATTGTCTCTTTAAGAAATCTTTCAAGTTTTTTTTAGCCTGGGAGTTGTATTTTGTTATAAAAGCATATTTAAACGTATTGTTTTCTTTTTTTTTGAATTAGTCTTATTATTAGTAAGTAAGGATTTTCTATCTTACGAATTTCACATATTCTTCATCCCTTTTCATATTTTCTGGATCATATCCTTTTTATAGGTACCTCTCTTTTATAATGGAAACTTGCTCACTAAAAACGTTTTCATCTGAGCAGTTTTTCTTCAAATGTTTGATTTGGCCTTTAGGCATGTTTGTGAGCCAAGGTGGATAATGTAGACTGTTTCTGTGTATGGCAGTGCTACAGTCTGTATCTTTAAAAAAAAGTTTTACTTTCTAGTTGATCTCCTTTTACATAGAGGGTTAGGTCTAGAAAGTTGATTTTTTTTCTTTATCTATGACAGATGTAATATGTAAGTTGAACTCATTGTTTATACATTCAATAAAGTAACTTAGACTATCTGTGGATCCCTCCCATAGGATTAAGATGTCATCTATGTAACGTCGCCACAATGTGTACAAGAGTGCCCCTACAAACTTCGCCCAAATGTATATGATGATTTTCCCAACGGGATACATAAAGGTTGGCGAAGCTGGGGGCAAATCTTGTTCCCATGGGGACACCACACAATTGCAAAAAGAATGTAGAATTAAACCAAAAATAATTTCTGGTCTACACAAAATGTATACATTCTACTGAAAATCAATTTGGTTTACATGGAGTAAACCCTTATTGACCAAAATTTCTCTAATTGTCTCTAATCCCTTTTGGTGAGGTTTAGAGGCAGGATGCATCTACAGTAACCATAATATAAGTGTGTTTCCATGGTGGTTTTTCTAAATCAGCTAGAATGTGTATTGTATCCTTAATGTAAGATGGTATAGATTGTACATAGGGTTGTAAAAAAGAATCTACATTTTCAGAAAGTTTAAATGACAGGAAGCAAATACAGCTTATTATGGCGTGACCAGGAGGTTGTTGTAAATCCTTATGGAGTTTTGGACGGAAGTAGACTATAGCGATTTTGCAGTTTATATTGTACAAAAAATTTAATTCTTCTTGGGAAATTATATTATTTTCTTTATCTGATATTGAAAGGCAATTTAACTCTTTCAAGTATAGCAGTGTGGGGTACTTCTCTAGAATTTTATATGTGGAATTATCTCCTAAAATTCCACAGCTTACTCCATATAATACTGACAACTCATGACTGTCCCTCTTTCCTCATCTGCCTCTTTTATGACAAGATTGGGATTACTGGTGGTTTGTTTGATGGCCTGTTTCTCTTGTTTAAATTGGGAATACATTGAATGTTTGAAATTTTGTCAAGATCACCTTGGACTAATTCATTGAACAGATCTAAGTATTTACTTTTTTTCTGTCCATGGACAAAAATTGGATTTATTTTTTAGTTTGGAATGTATAATAGGAATATAATCTGGATCCTGATTTTCGATGTTAGTGATTTGTAAGGTTATACACCCAGCATAATACATTCTTCATATTAGACATTAGTCCACTTTCAACAGAAAGTCTTTTTTTCCTTTTCTTTTTCCTTTTTATGTATATTCATATGTTTTCTGTTTGATTCCCTTCGTATCACCAAATCAAAATCTGCATTCCACGTTGGAAAGCATAACGCTAGACGCCTATGTATAACGGAAATGACGACATTAGAAATCTGAAAACCGGAAAGTATGCAGCGTTCCAGCGTGAAAAGCACGCCGACACCTGGAATAGATCAGAGAATTACCATTACTATTTAAACGATGGTTGAGGAGAAGGTAACATACATCCCTGAGGAAGTCTATAAGACGAAATGTGTCGGATGAACATTGCAGAGACTCTGAGTTTGTCTTTTTCTGGGACTCTATTCCTGTATTATTGCCGGTTCCTGGTCTCATCTTCATTATCCAGATCAGCTGCAGACCTGTTATACATAGAGATATGCCTGGTTTTTACTACCATTTTGCATTCTAATAAATTGTTTTTTTTTACATTTGCCATCTGCACTATATTTGTGTCTTCTATTTTCTACCTAAACCATGAATACATCATAAAAAAGGGGGGTATTAGGTCGCGCCAAAAAAAAAATATAACAGGGAAAAAAAAGTAGTGTAACAGTTAATAAAAACTAAAAGTCTCTTCACATAAAACACATGTAAAAAGTGAATGGAGTACTTACAAATAGCAATACAAACAAGAAATGGATAAACAGTCCTAAGAATGAGCAGGAAATAGTGCCGTCTGCTTGAAGGGAGGAAACAGTCCTGATAAAGTTGAAGAAATGGATGGAGTATCTTGTTCCAGGTGCCAATATGCAAAAGAAAATAGGGAGAGGAAAATCCAATAGTGTAGATTATATCTTCCGCTTTATTATGGAGATTCGAAGTGAAAAAGGATCGCACTCACCTATAATAGAGCTAAGACTAGCTCGGGTGTATTTTGCATTCAGTGGTACTGGTCCCCCACTGGTGGGATATGGACGAATGTGCGTAGCAGAGGTCCTCGGGAAAGAAGAGGATAACACAGAATAGTGCTCACTGTATCAATGCGGTAGTTGAATAAAAGTAAGGTATATATAAAATACTCACATTTGGGTGAGCAGGAAATACTGCTCACTCTTATGGCGTAGGTGGTATCATCCCCACCTAGGATTCTTGAACGTAAGGTAGAAGTATAAAATAAGAGTAACTAGGTCCAAAATATAATAAATAAAACAAAATAAAAATAAAGAATTCAAATAACTTAAAAATAAAAGGTATTATTAAGGATAAAAGGTAGAATATAGGCCAATAATCCTTTATTAGTAAAATATAAAATAGTATAAGAAATATAATGTAGCCAAAACGCGTTTCGCCTCACAGGGCTTTTTCAACTGGCATTAAGAAACAGAGACCTGATTTACAATGATTTAAATAACCTTTAGGTTCATTGACAATTTCAAAATTGGCGCCAAAATGACATCATAATTTATGCATAGAATGATAATATGATACAATTATAAAAAACAGTTATTTTTATATTATTTTAATATTGCTAAAACTTCAAAAGGCTGGTAATGGGTTAAAAAACATAAAAACTAGCAAAGTAATAAATATAAAATACACAAATGGATATAAAGTGTATTCGAAAACCGGAAGGTATAAAAACATGCGATCATGTGACCACAAGGCAACCAATAGCATAATGTTAAAGACGCAATGGTGCAGAGGGGGAGGATGGGAGATGTAGGATTTCTTACTTCCGGGTTTCGGCGGTCACGTGACGCGGCGGACCCAATAGCAAATCCGCGTCTAAAAACGTGGCTGTAAGGGGGGACATGGGAATTGTAGTAAAACAAGCGAATAGCTCGTTTTTCAACCGGAGGAAAAGATATAAAAATAAAGACATATAAATGAATAAAAACATATATGTTATAATAAAAAAGAGAACATCTAAGCAGAAAATATAAGAATGGAAATAGGAATAAAATATGATATAGAAATATGTAAGAACAGTAGGGAAGTAAGTATCCTAAAAGATAATGGATTAAAAACAGGAAGGGATAAAATATAATAAAAATATGAATAGGAGGCAAAAATTAGCCTCTTTTATCCGCCAATTAGCAGATCCTGAAGTTTATGAAAAACTCTCTCAAAATCCGACTCCAAAAATAAAAAATATCCTGCTTGAGTATCTCACAAAAGGTATAGACCTAGGGATTTTAATTAAAACAAGAGTTTGACTACCTAAATATACCTTATCCAAAAATTCCTGTTCTATACTTCTTACCTAAAGTACATAAAAATGAAAAAACTCCCCCTGGCAGGCCTATAGTATCTGGTATCAACTCTGGTTTAGCTAACCTTTCAGAATACCTGGATATTTTACTTCAACCTTCCGTCAAACGCATGAAGTCATATCTTAAAGATGTCTCTTCTAAGGATTTTGAAAGATTTTACTTGGAGCCATGAATATATTCTGGTTACATGCGATGTTCAATCCTTATACACTATCATACCCCATGATTTGGGATGTGAAGCAGTTGAAAATATCTTAAAGGCAGAAAATATTATTTTTGAGAGTCAGATCGATTGTATTATAGAAGGGATTAAGATTATTTTAACCAATAATTACTTCTGGTTTTTAGATTCATTTTTTATCCAAAAAAAAGGTACAGCGATGGGAACCAGAGTTGCCCCCAGCTATGCTAACCTATTCATGCCTTTTGGGGTGACCATAGCTGGAGGGCGAACCTGGTCTCCTACTTTTGTTACATAGATGATGTGTTTTTTATATGGAAAGGCTCTGAACCTGAACTTAAAGAGTTTTAAAATCATCTTAATAACAATAACAAAGGCATTATCCTCACGTCAGAATTCAGCAAATCCTCTGTTAATTTTTTAGATTTAAATATTTTTATTCAAAATGGGTCTATCCAAACTAAAACATTCTTTAAAAAGGTAGGCACTTACACTATAATAGACCAATCTAGCTGTCATTATGGGCCATGGTTAGAAGGTATTCCCAAAAGCCAATTCCTTCGTCTCTATAGTAACTGCTCACAAATTAATGACTTTACAGTTCAATCTACCTTGCTTAAAAATAAATTTGAGAAAAATTATTCAAAAGAAAAACTAGACAATACTTTGAATACAGTTAAAAGTCAAGACAGAAATAACTTATTAGAATATAAAAATACCAAAAAAGACCCACCGACATTACCTATCATTTTGGATTTTAATAATAAAAATAAAGCTATAAAAAAATAATTAACAAACATTGGCATATTCTTAAACAAGATGACCTCCTAAAAGATCAAATTCCAAATAGACCAAACATTATATTTAGAGGGGCCCCTAGCTTTAAAAATACTCTTACAAAAAACTATACTAGAAATAATATACGTTTTAATAAGGATTTTATGACAAAACCCAAGGTTTTTTTTAGCTGTAACAGATGTATTGTGTGCAAAACTACAAACTCATTAACTATCAAATCAAAGACTACCCATTTCTCTTCTACAAATACAGGTAAATCATACCCTATAAAAGATTTTATTGGTTGTAACTCTAAGAATATTATTTATCTTTTAGAATGCCCTTGCGGGCTACAATATATAGGTATGACCACAAGATGTTTGAAAACTAGACTTGCTGAACATTGCCGTAAAATCAGTAAGGGTTATGAAAATCCTTCTGTATCTAAGCACTTTATCAAACATAATAAAAACCCTAAATTACTCAAATGTATGGACACTGAACAATGTAACACCCCGTGGAGAGGGGGTGATATGCGAAAAATTCTTGGGAAAAAGGAGATGGAATGGGTATTTCATTTAAAAACCCTTTCTCCAGAAGGTCTTAACCTTGAGTTTGATCTTTTTAACTTTTTATAATATTTTTTATAATAATCTATCACCATATCAGTGTCCCTTTCCCCTCTCCATATATTATATTCATTTGCCTATATTTCTATTATATTTTAGTTAGAACTTTCTTCCTTTTTTATGTTCCTCTCTTATTTTTTATTCATTTTGCCTCCTATTCATATTTTTATTATATTTTATCCCTTTCTGTTTTTAATCCATTATCTTTTAGGATACTTATTTCCCTACTGTTCTCACATATTTCTATATCATATTTTATTCCTATTTCCATTCTTATATTTTCTGCTTAGATGTTCTCTTTTTTATTATAACGTATATGTTTTTATTCATTTATATGTCTTTATTTTTATATCTTTTCCTCTGGTTAAAAAACAAGCTATTCACTCGTTTTACTACAATTCCCATCTCCCCCCTTACAGCCACGTTTTTAGACGCGGATTTGCTATTGGGTCCGCCGCGTCATGTGACCGCTGAAACCCGGAAGTAAGAAATCCTACATCTCCCATCCTCCCCCTCTGCACCATTGCGTCTTTACCATTATGCTATTGGTTGCCTTGCGGTCACATGACCGCATGTTTTTACAATACCTTCCGATTTTTGAATACACTTTATATCCATTTGTGTATTTTATATTTATTACTTTGCACGTTTTTATGTTTTTTAACCCATCACCAGCCTTTTGAAGTTTTAGCAATATTAAAATAATATAAAAATAACTGTTTTTTATAATTGTATCATATTATCATTCTATACATAAATTATGATGTCATTTTGGCGCCAATTTTGAAATTGTCAATGAACCTAAAGGTTATTTAAATCATTGTAAACCAGGTCTCTGTTTCTTAATGCCAGTTGAAAAAGCCCTGTGAGGCGAAACGCGTTTTGGCTACATTATATTTCTTATACTATTTTATATTTTACTAATAAAGGATTATTGGCCTATATTCTACCTTTTATCTTTAATAATACCTTTTATTTTTAAGTTATTTGAATTCTTTATTTTTATTTCATTTTATTTATTATTTTTTGGACCTGGTTACTCTTATTTTACCTTACGTTCAAGAATCCTAGGTGGGGATGATACCACTTACGCCATAAAAGCACGTCCTGAGGAAGCCGATTGGCAAAACGCGCTGACGTCATACACAGGGGGAGGAGCTTACAGACCACGGAGTCCGGAGGCGTTTGTTTTCTGGCAGCAAACAATACACCAGGAGATTCTCTAGCAGCCGAACAGGAAGAACGCCGGACGAGCAGCCTACCACCCTAATGATTGAACTCTGATAGTGAGTTGACATATATGTGTCAAACTCACCACCTTATCTAGTAAGGGGCTTGTCACCCTATTTTTTATCATCATTTTTTATTATTCTATTTTATGTATATATGTACTGCTTTTTCTGCATGTGGCAGATAATAAATTTATGTCAGCTTTTTCCTATTGGGGTTTCACCAAATATTTCTTAAAGTGATACTTCACAATTTATGAATTGTTATAAGTATATATGCTTATATATTTTTTATACAATCTGCACTATCATTGCTTTTTTTTCCCTTTTTTCTTTACATATATACCATTATTGCTGGAAGTTACACTTAAAATCGAAACCAGTTTGTATATATATATATATACTCTTTCTTCTGTCTTATATATGGTATAAATTGCTCCACTCACTAGCACACATTATATATACTTTACTTTTATATAACTACCGCATTGATACAGTGAGCACTATTCTGTGTTATCCTCTTCTTTCCCGAGGACCTCTGCTACGCACATTCATCCATATTCCACTAGTGGGGGACCAGTACCACTGAATGCGAAATACACCCGAGCTAGTCTTAGCTCTATTATAGGTGAGTGCGATCCTTTTTCACTTCAAATCTCCATAATAAAGCGGAAGATATACTCTACACTATTGGATTTTCTTCTCCCTATTTTCTTTTGCATATTGGCACCTGGAACAAGATACTCCATCCATTTCTTCAACTTTATCAGGACTGTTTCCTCCCTTCAAGCAGACGGCACTATTTCCTGCTCATTCTTAGGACTGTTTATCCATTTCTTGTTTGTATTGCTATTTGTAAGTACTCAATTCACTTTTTACATGTGTTTTATGTGAAGAGACTTTTAGTTTTTATTAACTGTTACACTACTTTTTTTTTCCTGTTATATTTATTTATTTATTTATTTATTTTTTGGCGCGACCTAATACCCCCCTTTTTTATTATTTCTATTTCTCTGACGTACTGTGAGGGAACGTCCTTTTAGGTTGCTGCCTGTTTGTATACTCTACACTATTCCGTTGAGACACCAAGCGCTGAATCCACTACCATTCTCACATGAATACATCATACCTGAAGTTACCTGAATCTACAGATGTTTGATTTTGTTCTGATGGGCTTGAAATCATCTATAGTCCTGTGAGTGCATTTTATACCTTACGGGTTAAGTGATATCTGACTTTATTACCCTACGTCAGTATTATTCTCTTCTAGATATCTGGACATATCTCATCCTTTGTTATATTAAGGTGGTGTCAATTTCTTTTGTTCAGTGATATCATCCTTTCTACACCTCACTTACATATTTGTTGTTTATTAATTTGTTTTGGGTGTTTAGAGGGCACACTATTTTAAGTGGGTGTAACGTATTGCATATATCGTGGTTATATATTTTTTGTGCTTTTTTCTCTCTCTCTCTCTCTCTCTCTCTCTCTCTCTCTCTCTCTCTCTCTCTCTCTCTATATATATATATATATATATATATATCTATACTGACAACTCACAGAGCCCTCAGTCAATAGGAGATCAAGGGCTCCCCTCCTGGTGCAAGGTCTTTGTGCAAGTTCTCACACAGATATTATATACGCGCTACCCAGCACCCTGAATGGCTGTAGAGGGTGAAGGGGGGCACAGGTTTTGGGATGGAATGGTAAAGTAGGCATAGGCTCTGGGATGGATGGGTAAAGGGTCTGGGATGGTGGTATAGGGTCTGGAATGGGTGCAGGTGGGCAAAAGGCAGTTATGGGTGCAGGGGGGAATAGGGGCTGTGATGGGTAAAGGGGAAGTGGAATTCTGGGATGGTTAAAGGTGGCATATGGGCTGTGGTGGGTAAAGGGGTGTAGGGGCTTGGAAGGGTACAGGGGCATAAAGTCTAGGATGGGTGAAGGGAGGCATAGAGTAGGGTTGGGTAAAGGGGGGCATAGGGGTTGGAATGGGTAAAGAGGGACATAGAGGCTGGGATGGGTACAGAAGGCATAGGGGCTGGGATGGATAAAGAGGGGCATAGTGGTTAGGATGGGTAAAAGGGTTGGGATGGATAAATGGGGCACAAGAGATAGGATGATTAAAGGGGGGCATAGAGTCTGGGATAGGTAATGGGGGGCATAGGGGCTGGGATGGGTAAAGGAGGGCATAGGGGCTGGGATGGGTGAAAAGGGGCATAGGGTCTGGAATAGATGAAGGTGGCATTAGGTCTAGGATGCAGGGGCAACCTATCACTGGAATATGTACAATTATGGCTTTTTCTGGCTGGGGAGATCTCTGATCTTATCTCCCGAGCCTAAGGATGGTTTTGCATCCATGACCGATCTTCTCGAGTGTTCCTTCTTCCTGATGTTATAGTCACTGGGTATGGCCACATCCACTACAACTGCAGTCTTTTGTTCCTTGTCCGGTTGGTTTGCCAGCACTTGCTTGTCTGTCTGGATCCTGAAGTCCCACAGGATCTTAGCCCTGTCATTCTCAACTACACTTTGTGGTATCTCCAATCTGGAATAAGGCAAGTCCAATCCATATTCCGTGCAGATGTTTTGGTACACAATCCCATCAACTTGGTTCTGTCTCTCCATGTATGCTGTTCCTGCTAACATCAACGGCTACTAGGTGCTTGACTGTCTCAGAGGCCTCTTTGCACAGTCTGCACCTTGGGTCTTGCCTGGTGTTTTTAAGACTCCAGCTTCTATTGATCTGGTGCTGAGTGCCTGTTCCTGTGCTGCTAGGATTAGTGCTTCAGTGCTGTTTTTCAGCCCTGCCTTTTCCAACCACTGTAGTATTTTGTCATGTGAGCCACATCAACTATCTGCCGGTGGTACACCCCATGGAGAGGTTTGTCTTGCCAAGGAACTTCTTTTTCTGCTTCCTAGATCTGTGAAAGTCTCAGGAATTCCCTTATCAGTTCATCTTTGGGAGCTATCTTCGTGATGTACTTGTGGATGCTCTGTGTTTCATCCAGGACTGTGGCCTTGACCCTCATCAGGCCCCAACTTCATTCTTTCCGGCTGGTGTACAGTCTCTGGGTGCTGGATTTTGAGTGGAAACCTCCATTCATAGTGAGTAGTTTCCTGATCTTGACGTCCATGGTGACCAGTTCTTCTCTTGGCCAGGTTATTATTCCAGCTGGGTACCTAATGATCGGTAGGGCATATGTGTTGATGGCTTGGATCTTGTTCTTGCCATCTAGCTGGGACTTCAGGACTTGTATGACTCTTTGGAAGTACTTGGATGTTTCTATCCTTGCCTTTTCCTCATGGTTGTGATGTGTTTGTGGTACCCCTAGGTACTTCTCGCTGTTCACTACATCTTCTATTTGGCCTTCTGGAACTTCAACTCCTTCTGTCCTGATCATCTTTTTGCTATCATCCACCCACACTTCTCTAGTCCAAACGACATCCCGATGTCCTTGCTGTATATCCTAGTTAGGTGGATCAGTGAGTCAATGTCTTGCTCATTCTTGGCATACAGCTTGATGTCGTCCATGTGGAGTAGGTGGCTGATGGTAGCTCCACACCTGTATCCATATCCACCCATAGCCACTCTTCTTGATGATCTGGCTAAGGGGGTTGAGGCCTATGCAGAAGAGCATTGGGGAAAATGCAGCAGTATATGCCACATTTAATGTTCACTCGAGTTATTGTCCTGGAATTGGCTTCTAGAGTTGTTTTCCACTTGCCCATCGAGTTCTTCATGAAGGCTCTTATTGTCTTGCTGACCTTGTAGAGAGCCAAGCATTCCAATATCCATGTGTGTGGCATTGTGTCATAGGCTTTCTTGTAGTCATTCCAAGCGGTACACAGATTAGTCTGTCTGTTCTTAGAATCCCTTGTGATTGCTTGGTCTACCAGTATTTGGTGTTTTGATCCTCTGTATGGACTACAGAAGAAATCAACTATATATATATATATATATATATATATATATATATATATATATATACACCATATTTTTACATACAGGGTATATATATATTCCTTGTGTGCACTAGGTGTTCTATTAACTTTTATGCACATATTTAAGCGCTCCACTGAATCTGGTACAATATATATATATATTTATATGGTACAATATGTATATACACACACATACATACATATACTCACAATTTAAAATTTTAAGTCTTATGGATATACATAATTTGGAGTGTTCAGTATACTCTTTATATACTTCCCTGACCCATTTGTTTTTTTTTTATTTAGTTTCCCTTCTCTCAATGAAAGTGTCTTCTGGAAAAAAAGAGGAAGGGCTTACAAAGGCTGCAGTTTTTGTAAGCTTTTTTAGACTATACTATATGAACGCAGCTGGAGGAAGTCTCGCACCTTTTCTCATTAGTTCATGCTCCTGCAATCCTAGGCATCTCTTTAATACTTTTAACTCTCTTCTTTGCCCTGCTGTGGCCACTCCACAAACTAATCTATCAGCTGATAGCTATGCATGTTACTTTACTGACAAGATTAAACAGTTAAGGAATGAATTCTCCCCCCTTCTCCCCTCTCTATCTCAACCTCACTCGGACCATACCATCCCTACCCTCCAAGACTTCCCTCCAGCTACTGAACAGGAGGTGGCTGCTTTTCTCCTCTCCTCTTGTCCCACAACCTGTCCACTTGATCCAGTACCTTCCCACCTCACCAGAGCTCTCACCCCTTGTCTTGTACCATCCTTAACACACATCCTAAACTGCTCTCTGTCATCTGGTATTGTCCCTGCTCCCTTTAAGCATGCTACTGTCATACCCATCCTAAAAAAGCCATCCCACTTCCAACTATCGTCCCATATCTCTGCTTCCTTTTTCCTCAAAGCTACTAGAAAATATTGTCTTTTCTCATATAACTCACTTCCTAAATTCAAACTCACTCCTCGATCCACTTCAATCTGGCTTTCGCCCCCTCCACTCTACTGAGACTGCTCTTATTAAAGTTACAAATGACCTTATCACAGCCAAATCCTAAGGCCACTACTCCATACTAATTCTTCTTGACCTCTCTTCTGCTTTTGACACTGTTGATCATGGCCTCCTTCTCCTAACTCTTCAATCTCATGGTTCTCCTCCTATCTCTTCCTGTCACGGATCACCTGGCACCCCGACTGGGTACCTCCATTGAAGGATGCTCCTAGCGCTTCCTGAGGGCTCCAAGCACTCCAGCCGACACCATAACCACCGTAGACTCCTTCAGAGAGCAAGACAGGAACAGGCTCTTATGCAAGGGAGCATGCCTATGTGGCGAAAGTGACCACTGGTTTTTGGAGGGGCCTGTTTGCTAGCCTCCTGCCCTGCGACTATGGCCCTGGGATGTATTGCCCTTTAAGAAACTGATTTGGGCATATTGTATTTTATTATGCTGCTAGCCCTTTAAGAACCATCTAGGGACATACTATGGAGTTACTAGGTGGCCATCATTTCATGTAACAGAGGCACATGGTGATAACAATGGATGAAGCACATGGTTAGAACAATGGATGGCAGCCATTTTAACTCACAGACACTGTTTTGACTTTTCTACACGGTGCCATCTCGCCGGTATTTGGTGCACAAAGTCATCGTGCAGTAGTTTTAAACTATAGAACAGGGGACACATTTAACAGTAATTATTTTTCATATAGCCTGTATATGTTCTGCGGAATCTGCATTAAACCGTATCTTCCAAACTACTGAACGGATCTGGGTGAATTGTGGATATGTGGTTCACCCAGATCCCCCGGTTCCGAGGATATTATGGGGTTATTGTATGTTTTGGGGTCCCTGTAATATGTTTTATAATACTGTATTTTCATGCCTGTGATAATTAAGGTAGTCTATTGTGTTGAGATAATTATATCACAGGCAGAGGGGAGGATTTCTGATGTAATGAATGGGAGTGTTAGCTGTGTTGTAATGTGTTGATTGGTTGTGCTTCAAAACCCTGTGGGCAGTACTTTGTTTGTAGAATGTGAATAAAAGAGGCTGTATGTGCCAATACAGACAGTTCTACTTCACCCTCAATCTAGAGTCCTGTCTTTTATTGGGGGAAATGCTATATCACTACAAGGGATTGCTATGCTTTGCATACTCCCTTAGCTAATCACTACTAAGCTCTTTTAAGAGCTTATTCCTGCTTCACTCTCTTGGAGGAGAGGTTCACCCACTGGAACCTGGAGCCTTGTCGTAGTTCCAGGGTGGGTAGGAGACGGAGAGACCCCAACCAAGCGGTTCGTGGGGTCTACAGTGGTTGTGGTGTCTGGCGGAGCACTTGGAGCCCTCTGTAAGCGCTAGGAGCATCCTTCAACGGAGGTACCCAGTCGGGGTGCCAGGTGATCCGTTACACTCCCAATGCTCCTTTAGTGTCTCTTTTTCCAACAGCACTTCCTCTCCTCGTCCCTCAAAGTTCAGTTCTTGGTCCCCTTTTGTTCTCTCTTTATACTGCCTCTCTTGGCAAACTAATTTATTCATTTGGATTCCACTACCACATGTATGCTAATGACACCAGTTACAAACACTGGTATAGTAGATACCCTGTTCGCCTATTCCTCCCGATTTACTGAGCCTGTGTGATTATAGCTGCAGTTCGGGTGTAGAGTTGAATAGTTCCAGACGAATGGAGCATCCAAGTAGTTTCTCCCCAGCAAGTAGACAGTTACCCAAACATGAACCTAAACTTCATAAAGGGTACAACAGGAATGAATTTTAATGGTGCCACACTGGCTTTTATGCAACATGGACCTTGTGGGGGACAGGGACACAAAGGTTACAGCCAATAATATTGCAGTGACAAAGTGTGACACTCCCAATACAAACAGACAATCCCCTCCTCTCTGCCTGTGAGATAATTGAGTCAGCTAGATTAATAACTCAATTATCCCCAGGCAGTAAAAACAACATTTTCCACAATCTTAGAAAGTACCCTAAAACACATAGCATCCCCATAAATGTCATATCCCCTGATAGCCCTGTTGTGACCAACATATCCAAAAATCACTCAAATCAGTTCAGGGGCTTTTGAATTTTATGGAAGTCCCATTTGTACCGACCGCACACGAGGCTCCTGCCTAGAAACAGTTCCATGAGTTTACTATTTCCAAAAGTCATAAAACTGAACAAATGCACAAACAGAACCCCCTGGCACATAGTAGCGATTGTTCCCCTGGTTCGTGGGAAACAAACTACCGAACAGCACTCTCCTGTCTGTTCGGGAAAAGGAAGGAGGCATTCATCTACTTTGACAGGTGTTCTGGAAGTTGAGTGTCCGATTTTAGTTCCAGACACTTAACGACCAAGTCCCGCTGCCTCCTTTCATGCGAGCAAGATGGCCGCAGTTTTCTCTTGCACGTGGCATTCGGTTATATGAACGGTGGCCACACAAAGAGAGTGCTTAATGGACGGTTTCTTTTGAAGATAATGAGCCAGGGGGGTGCACGGTGTTCAGTAGTTACAGCTACCGAACCAATAAAACATAAAAAGTCCCAAATGGCAATAAAAAGTTCTGAATAGCATGCTATTTTCTTAACAACACCCAGATATAGCTCTCCTCCCCTGACCTCTCCCATGCTGTCCTACAACGTGTCACCAATTGCCTTTCTTCTATCTCTGATTGGATGTGCTCCCTCTTTCTGAAACTCAATCTCTCTAAAACAGAGTTTCTTATTTTTCCTCCTCATAACACTGATCCTCCTCCTTCACTCTCTCTGCAGGTTGACGGTACCTGCCTTACCCCATCCTTTTAAGCTCGCTTCCTTGGTGTAACTTTTGATCCTGGCCTCACCTTTGCGCCTCATGTCCAGTCTGTTGCTAAAACCTGTTGATTCTAACTTAAAAACATAGCCCACGTACGCCCATTTCTTACACAAGATGCTGCCAAGTAGCTTGTTCATGCTCTAGTAATCTCTCACATTGATTACTGTAATTCTCTCCGAATTGGTCTTGTCAGAAGCCGTACTGCCCCCCTATAATCTGTGGTGAATGCTGCTGCCAGGCTGATCTTTCTCTCCTGTCACTCCTCTCACACCTCAAATCTCTCTCGATCCTTACACTGGCTTCCTGTCCCCTACAGATGTCAATTTAAAATACTAACCCTTACCTATAAAGCTCTAACCAACTCTAGCCTCTCTTACATTTCTTCACTAAGTCATAGGTATGCCCCCTCTCTGTCGCTCCACTCTGGTGACCTTCTCCTTTCTGCTGCTCACACCCTTACAACAAATTCCCACCTGCAAGACTTCTCACCGATGGCTCCTTTCCTTTGGAACAGCTTGCCTACCCCTGTCAGACTCTCCCCTAGTCTTCAATCCTTTAAGAAGTCCCTCAAAACCCATCTTTTCAGGAATGCTTTTGGCCTCCAAGAGTAACTTCTATCTCCCCAAACTTCCTTTCGCTCTCTCCTATAGGGCCACACTCCACTCTCAGCTCCAACTCTGCTACTTTCCCACCATGTCTATTTGCTGTCTCTCTCAACACCCTTCCTATTGTGTTTTTATAACCCACCTCCTCTATACTGTAAGCTTGTTTAAACCGGATACTCAACTACCTATTGTTCCTGTTACATTTTGTTAACTGTAAGCTCATTTGAACTGGGTCCTCAACTACCTATTATTCCTGTTACATTTTGTTATTGTCTCGTTTAGTAAATTCCTCCTTTTATTGTAAAGCACTGTGGAATAAGCTGGCGCTATATAAATATCAATAATAATAATAATAATAATAATAATTATAATAATACTCCCAATAAATGCATGCATACAATTATGCATGTGAGTATTAATTTGGGGCATATCTACTAAACTGTGAGGGTTTTGGCTGGGGTGGGTTGGAGGAGTGCAGTGGTCCTTTAAGGGGGCTAGAATGTCTCAAACCTTTATCCCTAGGATAACAGAGGGATGGCATTTACTATTTTACTTTCTTTATATACACCTAAGATTCCTACTAAAAACCTGTCTGTAATAAACAAATGAATAAAGAGCAAATAGTTTATGCTTTCAAACCAAAGCCTCTTCTAAATACTACCAATAGGCAAAGTTGTTAAAAATTAAAATAAAAATAAAAGTGTGTATTTATATTGTACACAGAAAAGTTGTGTCCTTTAAATAATAATCCAGTATATATTCTGTCCACATGTTTAAGAACTGTATTCAAATCCATGGCATGACAATTATCTCTACTCATATTTCCGATTGTTAAAAGAAAAAGAGACAGCTAATAATTAAGAGAATGACTCTCCAAATAAAGCTTGGGGAAAAAAATCAATGTGTGAACCTGTTCTTCTTACATTACAAATATACTTTTCCTGTAGAGACATAAAGTTGATGGGATGAAAACCTGGAGGTACATAACAAATGTCTGTGTACAAACTGCAATTACAATCAGTCTACAGAAGAGAATAAGACATTCAAAATGTCAATGTGCTACAATAAATATCACATCAATTAGTAGTGTTATTATTCTACAAAAGTTGAAACATTGCTTTTCATGAAAAATGTGCTAAAATTGAATAACAGAAATACTATACTAAACTAAAACTTTTATGTGCTTGTTTTCACAGTTTACTTCCATAAAACAGAAAATTAAAAACAGAAGAGAAGGGAAGCAAAATTATATTTATATATATATAAGGTGCCTATGAAAATGGCAGTCTGAGACACATATGTAAACTATGTCCAAATGAAAAATTTGTAAGGAAAATATCAGTAACGAAAGGAGTTAATTTATTGTAAAGCAGAGACAGACTTCTTAAACAATTTTGTATACATTTTTTTAAACTTTAGTTCTCTATTCTTGTACAGCAAAAAAAAACAGGGTGCAAGAGAATACTGAGAATGGACATCTCAAATAGCCTGCCCCTCTGTGGGTCTCCGCTCAGATCTTAAACTTGTTCTCTTGCACTTTGTTTTTTGCTCTCCCTAAGTTTAAAGGGTATTCCTTGCTCACGGTGCCTAGAGGGGTATTGGCTATACCTCACTGACAATGCCTAACAAGGTTGAAACAATCATCTGGGATTGCTGTATTTCTCATGCAGAGAGAGAAGTGCTTCTCTAGGAGAAATATTTTATTGGTCAATGATCACCAGTCTACGAGAAGTTAATGATTAATTGCTCCTTCTCTCAGATGACTTTGGTCTCTGATTAATATTTTTGGATAAACTTTTTAAATGATTCAAATCTACAGAAGTCACCATTAAAACCTATGGAAAATTTGGTAGATAAATCATTTGGAATATATATTTAACCAAATATATTAAATTGAGGCTTTCATTTGACTCTTATTTTTGCCCTTTTTATGATCAGTGGTTTATTTGGTTATTATGGGCCTCAGTGCCATTGCTATCTAGTTGGCAAAAACCTTGTAATTGTTTAGTATTCATTCCTTGTTTCCATTTTTTTTTTTTACTTCTTACATTAAAACATCTGTTTATCTTATTAAATATGTATCTCTTTGCTGATCTAAGGCATACTTTTTTTGACCATGTTGATCTTAGCATTTCATTTAATATTTCTCTGTATATGAACCTTAAATTGACGTTTCAAGCAAAATAACCACTACAGTTATTGTTCTAGGACGTTTAGGTTGTAGTAATATGTTTTTTCTAAAATCATGTTCAATCGTTTGGACAAAACCAGAAGAATCCTAGTTAACCACACTTTACTCTCTTAACCAAAATGAGGATACTGACTTTCTAATTGTTCATACAAGTACTTGTATGTGGTTAGCATGCTGCAGTGGCTTAGAGTAGTATGAGAGAAGGCAACTAAGCAATCACCAATTTTTAAGTGAATTTGATTTCAGGTCCATTGAATCAACACAGGGAGCCAGGGTTTATTTGCCACCACATATTGGCCAGTGTAAATGTAGCGAATCAAAATAAACATGCAACTATTTATTTTACATATGGGATTAAATAATAAAGTCTAGCAGGATTGCTTTTTGTACTTTCAAAATACAATATGTGAAAAACTCTAGTTGACAAGCAGTAACATCATAGCCCCGAAACACTGCAAAAAGAACTTCTTTAGGAAAAAAACAAAGTTTTTTTTGTGTCAAACATCTTCCAATGGTTTTGCTAAAATTTGGAATGGCATCCATAGTGTATTTTTATCATAGCCATGACATAGCAATGTAGTGATTATGATGAAAATAGACTTTTTAATGCCTGAAAACCAATATATTAAATATACTGCAATTTGAATTAATTTTGTAGATACTAACATTTATTTCACTTAAAAATAAAATTACAAAATAACTATAAAATAATTATCAAATAAAATCTTCATGACTTCTGCTTATACACTGCTGTCTGACAAAATCGATGGGGATGTTTTACGAAAATGTTTTCCTTGGTTACTAGTTCTAGCAGTTATTTCAAACCTGCCAAACTAGACATAGGTTATATACAAACAAAGGAAAACTTCAAGCACCATAACTTCTCCTTACCACCATAAGCCTCCTTGTGGTCTCCTGATAGCTACTCCCCATTAGCAGATCTCTCTCAGCCAATGAACTAAGCCCCACTTTGGAGTTTCCTGCTCTACTGCATTAGTAGTGAATGAGGGGAACTACGCCTGGTAGACAAGGTAAAAACAAACAAACCATTCAAAAATTGTCTTGACTGCTTACAATGGCAGGGGGGTGAGGGACACCCTAGGGCACCATAACTACAACAGTGAGTTGTGTCATGCTTGCAATGTTGCTTTAAATAAATGCCACAAATGAATTCAATGTCTGCTTTGTACAAGTAATTTTTTACATATATAGAACACAACCTAGGTAAAGAACGAGTAGACAAATATACAGTAGGTAGAATTATGAATTGAGCAGCATAGCGCCATCTATGGCATTGATAACACAGTGCAACCATTGATGTGTTACTATACTTTTCGCAAAGATGATTAGCATGAGGTGTGATGCAAGTCTAGATAAAATATAATTAGTTTAATTTTTTTACATTTCTAAATAAGAGAATGACCGACACAAAACAATTATCTGCTTTGTGGAAAAGTCCCAGCCATTGTAATGAGTTTCTATGATCAGTTTGTAATAGTATAACATTAAATTGTGAAAGGACGTTAAAGGACCACTCTAGGCACCCAGACCACTTCAGCTTAATGAAGTGGTCTGGGTGCCTGGTCCAGCTAGGGTTAACCCATTTTTTTTAATAAACATAGCATTTTCAGAGAAACTGCTATGTTTATAATAGGGTTAATCCAGCCTCTAAAGCCTCTAGTGGCTGTCTCACTGACAGCTGCTAGAGGCGCTTGCGTGCTTCTCACTGTGAAAATCACAGTGAGAAGATGCAAGCGTCCATAGGAAAGCATTATGAATGCTTTCCTATGAGACTGGCTGAATGCGCGCAGCTCCTGCCGGGCATGCGCATTCAGCCGAAGAGGAGGAGAAGAAGCGGAGAGGAGGAGGAGAGCTTCCCGCCCGGTGCTGGAGAAAGGTAAGATTTTAACCCCTTCCTCTCCCCAGAGCCCGGCGGGAGTGGGTCCCTGAGGGTGGGGGCACCCTCAGGGCACTATAGTGCCAGGAAAACGAGTATGTTTTCCTGGCACTATAGTGGTCCTTTAAGATTAAGATCACAGCATGATAATGTAAAATGTAACCTTTCCTCCAGCTAGAAATTGTTATGTGAAGAAACAAAACTTTTCTACATTTTAATGTCTGAGATACTTTAAATATCACTTAGTATACATCATAAAAGCAGAGTTCAATGTCATCACAGCTTAGCAGAGTACAGATATTATGTTCCATTGTAGCTCACTTAAAACATTAAGTACCTTTGTCTCAATAAATGATTTATTAGATTTCTTTATGATTGGCAAGTACAGCATCATCTGAATAATTAATTGTGAGTGTGTCTTAGAGCTTATTTTTCATGAAGTAATTTTGTATCATGAAAAGGCTGAGAGTGTAAAGGGAAACTGGCAGCAATGGAACATCAATGTTAAAGAATGAGTTATGTGACCAGTGTGAAAGAACATTTTTAATAATGAATTAGGTATAGAAGAACTGGCAGACAAAAAGATGCTTTAAAAGTATGATGTTGTAGCCAGTTTTGAATACTGTTTGTGCTATGCCAAACTGAAAATCAAGCTGAGGAAACAAAAGAACTGCCAGAAAGCCATGTTATTTTGCGTTGCCATTTTTCCCCTCAGATGTAGCCTTGAGGCCACAGCAGCAACAGGATGCTTGCAAAAACCAAAACCGACAACTACACCCTATATTGCCAAATGTATAATCTTTAAAAAAAATTAAATAATACTTCCACATTTGGTATTTATGGTTAAATAATAATTAGTTTTTGCTACCAATAATGTGGATATATTAAAATGTAAAAAAAAAATTATATTAAAAGCATATTAAAATAAAACCTATTTAATTACACCCTGATCCAGCATTGCAAAGGCACAAATTTAACAACATATTGAGGACTTTGAGCACACAGGGAAGCAGCAAAATGGAATGACAATATAAAAACTGATGCCTAGTTTAGGATAGTTCATTTTCCTTTTTTGATAACAGTTTAGAAATCTGTGTTCCCCAAAAGCCAATAGATTATTCACAACTTCCACACAGAAGCAGAGTATTGAATACATTTTCTTTATACTTGTCATATCTACTATATGTTACAAAAAAAAATGTATTTACGTTTTTTAAAATATTGGATACCTTGTAATGCTTAATGCTCTTTAAATACACAGTATTGCTTTAAACAAATAGTCATCTGATATGGCTGCTTTGTTTAATATGATGGATTTATGTAAGCTCATAAAAATATAATTTGGTTTTAAGCACTTTATTAGTACATAAAGGAAAAACTTTTTAAATTATAGTTTTATTCAAGAGGGAATACTGCTTTATCCTTCTTATTTATATACTCAAACACATAATTGGCTCCCTCAAGAGAAGCCATTGGGACTACAGTGTATATGTCTCCAACTTACATAAGTGGGGAAGCATAGCAGAGAATTTACATTCTAGTGCAGAAGACTGGGACATCAATTGAGACAGAAGTGACAGAGTCACACAAATTTGTTCGTGTATGACTATGTGGGAACATATTTGAAAAATGTGTTCAATAATTTAATTTTCATGTACAAATGCTACATTGCTGATGGTGTCATTGTTTGGCAAGGGGATAAGCCTTCTTTCATTTCACTTGTGCAATCCCCATTTGCTTTATCTACTTCAATCAATATGAAATTATTGTACCTGTGAATTTATAAAATATTTAGATTTGCAATTGAAAAAAAAGGAAGTAAATAAAATTGTCTGTACAATGTACACAAACAGGCAAATGCATCTCCATGACCCCAATTACATTCTCCATATTTTTTAATGTACTTCCCACATTCAATTATTTATTTTTTTTCCAAAGGAGTTCAAAATTTATAGTGGCAGGAAAATTCCGCTATTTTTCTGTAGGTAAAAGTTGTGTTAATATTCATAAATGTGTTAAGTTAACGAAAGAATATGGAATATTGAAAAAGGACTTTAACAGGGTTATTTACTGAAGTCCAGAGAGCCCTGTACTGGAATGGGGCAAAACCATTCCCTGCTGAATATACCCATTTAACTGCAACATCTGGACATTGTTCACAGTATTTAACAAAGTCCAAATTTTGCAAACTAGTCTCTAAATGAGCCTGAATTTTGTCTGGATTTCAGCCAGACAGAAACCTGCCGAACAGTTGAAATTCAGACAAAGATGGCTGACTTAAAAGTTAGCCAATCAGAGCACCCTGACAGGTAAGTCCCATTTTCTCAGGACTTGCCTGTCAGAGAGCTCTGATTGGTTAGCTTACAAGCCAACCAACCAGTGCATGCTACAAAGATTTCAAAGCCTTGTAAAGCCCTTATAAAGTATTTTCCTGCCCTGAAAGTTTATTCTACAAGACCCTACTGGGGCTCACATGGATTTCATTTTGACTGTTTTATTTGTTATGTATTTATTTATTTGATGCTTTTTGCAAAGCGTTTATTTTTTTTATTTTTTTAACAGTAACCTCAGATATAAATGCGTGTTTTTGTGCCTTTTGTGTGGCATGGCTGCATGGGATGGCAGGTGCAGGCATAAGGGAAGTTAAAGGGACACTATAGTCACCTGAACAACTTTAGCTTAATGAAGCAGTTTTGGTGTATAGAACATGCCCCTGCAGCCTCACTGCTAAATCCTCTGCCATTTAGGAGTTAAATCCCTTTGTTTATGAACCCTAGTCACACCTCCCTGCATGTGACTTGCACAGCCATCCATAAACACTTCATGTAAAGAGAGCCCTATTTAGGCTTTCTTTATTGCAAGTTCTGTTTAATTAAGATTTTCTTATCCCCTGTTATGTTAATAGCTTGCTAGACCATGCAAGAGCCTCCTGTATGTGATTAAGTTCAATTTAGAGATTGAGATTGTTGTGGTCGTGACCTAAATATGAATATTAATCTCTTAATACATAATAATTAAGTAATACGGAACAACATTAATATTTTTATAATTCATGGTATTATGGTTGAATATGTGGATAGAAAATACACAAAACGTTGTAATATTAAATGTATATTTAATATAACTATAATAAATAAACAGATGCTAGCAGAATGTCAATTTACTACAATAATGATAATACAAAACTACAACATATTACTTACAAGGCCCCAGCCCTTTGGCTGGGGTTAAGTCAGAGCTGGTACTACATCTTAGGTTCAGTCAGTTACAGGCAAAGGGACAGAGTTTTCTCCTCCATCTGGTTTTATTCAGTGTAAGTAGGCTGGCCTGTGATGTCACTGCCAGAAGCACATGTCTTCCTACACACTCCCCCTAGTGGTGCCCCCAAAGCATTACACTAAATATGCTTTCTTTATGATGTAAAGTCATTAATTAATAAATACCATTAGAAACCACCCTTTGACTTATGTCATAAAACAAGCATTTATAAAACCAGTACATTTTGAATCTTCCCCATTTTAACACTACCTGCCCTACAACAAAACCCACCTTTTGAAGAACGATACCCATTTACCCATTAATTATTACCCATTAACATTTTATTGCTTATATAAATGTTCACCATTGAGCACATGCATTACCAGTTGGGAAATAGGCACATACCCACCCTTATAATAATGAACAACTCAAACCATGTTTTATTAGATTAACCAATGATATTGTGTTCATGTGAGGATGTGTTTTGGAGCTTAATATAGTATTAGACACCACAAACTCATAACACCTATGAATCATGGCACAGACCGACTCGATTTCTGTAGCCTCTGGCTGGTCTGTGTGCCTGGAATTTTCACAAACATTAGTCCTGGAAACTGGATACTCTATTCTTCGACAGTCTCATAGAACATACGCATGGAGACAGGGATGAATGAAACAGTTCATGTGATCAAGGACTTTTGTGTGTTTGTGGTCACATTGTTTTGTTTTTTCTTTCTTTATTCCATTAACCACCTTGACGTAACAGTTTCCTGCTCCTGATGCATTTTGTTCCGACTCTCACCACTCTTAGCTGCAATATTTTTTCTCCTTACAGCAACAATTGAGCATAGTGTCCAGTGCTGCTTCTTCTTCTGCTTAAAATATCCTTGCTTGAAAGTTCTTGAATGAAAACACAGGCAATGACGAACACAAACATAAATAATAACTGTGCCAATCATCACAAGTACCATTTGATTGTGGTGTCTTAACCATATTTTTTCCTATGGCGTTTGGATAAATACCTACACACCTCTCTTCACATCCAGCACACTCCTGATTCACAGATAAACACAATATCACTGCTGTATCTACCAATTTAACCCAAACACTCGTTATTACTGCTGCATTTACCAATTTAATCTAAACACTCGTTATCACTGCTGTATTTAACCAATTTAATCTAAACATTAACCAAAACAATTACATTCCTATTTACCACCCTTCTATTTAAACATGTATAGATAACCCAAAATGCCTACTTTCTCTTATCCCTCTTATCATTCTTCCGTTTTTTTTTTGTTTGTTTTTTTTGGTACTGCAACTACTCATGCACTTTACACAGACACAAATCAAACACCTACTGGACAATGGGGTTCCCTCGTTAGAGCCCTCCCACCCCAGTTTGGTTTACACAAAAATACCCCCTGGTCCCTATGGGTCAATTCCCCCCTTTCCCAGGCAAGCATACTGTGGCAAACCTAGCCACTTGGACTATAACTAGAGACTATGCCTTTAAGGGTTGCCTATAGGTCTGGGGAGATATGCGCTTTACTCTTCTATGTATACTTAATGTATCCTCTGCATTGCCTGTAATTGCTGTTTCCGCCAAATGCAAATGGCGGTTTTGTATGGGGATTTTCTTTCGTTTCACGAACGGCACTTTAGAGAGCCGTTCGTGAACCGAACGCGATACCCCCTAATAGCCCACACACTTAGAGGCGTGTGGTGCTAGTTAACCGATTGCAACATTGTTGCAATCGGTTATTAGAGGCTCTCCTGGGTGGCCGTCGTTCGACTACTGACCATGCGGCGGTCGGCCATCTTGGATCCTTTGTTCCTCAGCGGGGCCGGGTCGTCGAACGCATAGTACTACCAATAGCTATTCGATGGCACGAACACCGCTGAGCCTCCAGGACGTTCGGGAGTTTCAGGATCGTGTTCACTAAAAGCAATCGGTCCTTTTCGTATGTTTTAAAAGAAATGTGTTTTTCGTGCGGCGTTCGGTTATTTTAGCTGGGATCTGAGCGGTAATCTCACGAATGATGCGCTCAGACCCCAGCTATCTACCGAATGTCCATTCGTGTAAATCCACCGTGTATTTAACAAGTTATGTATTTTTGTTTAAATTGTCGGTTCTGCTGCACAAGGGGATAATCCTCTTAACGGTGCATTCTGGGAGAATGATCCCACTCGTGCAGCGGTGCCTGATGGGAGAAATATGCTGTAATGTAAGTCCCCATGTAGTCCCCTCTGGGAGTGCCCCTGGGGAGGGACTCAGGAAACCCCTTGCATGGGGACTTGTATAAATTGTCCTGCCGATTAACCCCTTAAGGACCAAACTTCTGAAATAAAAGGGAATCATGACATGTCACACATGTCATGTGTCCTTAAGGGGTTAAAAGGATTTCAGTTGACTCCCAAAACTGTGTCTCGTCCGGTTATTGGGAGGTTGGGGATATTGCCTTGTTGTTTCAGCGCTTGACTGTGGATTCGTTTCTGAACCAGCGGAATTCGTGGATTTATTATTGGCGTTCCGCTACACATACATACATACATACAACAATAATACATAAGGGTTCCAATTGCAATACAATCACTAGAAATAAGAGAATAGTATGCACAAAATCATAGCATAGACATGTTAAATAGACAATAAAATAAAACATTCAATAGCTCATCAAAGGTCAACATTTAAACACTGGTCTCCATCTGATATTCTATCTGTGTTCCAATTTCCACCTCTGGTTTCTGCTACATCTGAAAAGGTTAGGAAACAGATCAGGATTACTTTCCTAGTCACTTATAGCGTATACTGCAAATATTTTACTTAGAATATATATATATATATACACACACAGACATGTAAACACATTCCTTCAGCTTTTCATTTTATAAACAATTTATTTATTTATTTATTTTTCAACAAGATAACTTTCTTAATTTTTTTTTTTTTTTACAAGGCTCTTAAAAAAACAATAAGCTAATAGCTGCTTTCTGCATCTTCTCTGCAATTCAGGAAACACATTTCTAGCCAACCTAAACATGTTTAATAACTCTCCACCCTTTGGTTAAATTATAGAGGAGTGAACCACAACACCTCTTCCGCCTCTGAAAGGATATAGGTCAATATGTGTCAAAGTTCAACACTTCTGACAGCTATGAGTGACTCCCTATTAATTTCTAGCCTTTCCATGGACATGCTTGCACCTCGCGGCTAAGGGCCTGCACAACTAACCACCCTGTGATGGCAGTGGCTTTCCGCATGGGGGTGACCGCCCCCGCAAAATTATAGAGGAGCAAACATACAGCAGCCTCTTTTCCGGCTCGATTAAAGGTTCTGGGCCAATATGTCTGCAATTTAACCAGTACACTCACGTATCACTTATTGTATATTTCCTGGTCTCTCAGGAATTTCTATTAAATAGCGTATCCCCTTCCCAGGGCAATATACAACAAAAACTAGTCACCAAGGGTCTCTATGGTCATGATAGGCCACCCTACCACTAGTGTAATACGCCCTTTTTAAAATATATTTCCTGGTCTCTCAGAGATTTTGCCTATCCCTTTCCCAGAGCAATATATATAAACAATTACAAATAAGTTACAAAACGCTACTTATAAGTAATACAGGGTTTCAAATAATAATAATAATAATACAGGATAGAACTGCACAACAACTATTGGGTATGCTCCCCCTTATCCGGACACGTTTAAATACCCCCTAGCTCAGGTTCCCCACCCGCTACTGTAACTAAAATCACAGCCCACGTTATGGAGGTTCACCCGCTAGGCAGATACACCCTAATTCAAAGCATGGAAATATTAAAATCAGTTATAGATGGCTTCTAAAATAATATAAATCTTAATCTGAGCCCCTACACTTACTTTGTTAAAAATGCTAACTTGTTAAAATATTCAGACTAAATAGGACAAAGGAATTATTTTACCATTTTTTCAGTTCATTTGTTACCAGTTCCTGCATATGTCCAGTAATTCCTTAGTCCTGGATAATAAAGCTGAAAAACACTCCACAAATTGATTAGTTTAGGCAATTACATTTACAAAACAATGCAGTTTATTTTTTCTCATACAGGCAAGACTACCCACCCCCAACAAGGACAAATTCTCCCCCAGCTGTAGCTGAAAAGCATGGTCACACAGCTGTTAAAAAGGTGGTCTCTCCTTCATGAGTCAAAATCATATATATATTTATACTAATATTCTGTGTATACGCACACATAAATCTATTATTCACTGAATCTGCTTTACTAAACGTATCTTTTTCTTAACTACTAATTTACTAGACAAATCCATGAATGCCAAACAAATGTAAATTAGTACACAAACAGGGTCAAATTTAGCAATAAAACCTGGTGAACTAGTTTAGTGAAAAGTCTTTTCCTATGCAAATGGTAGCAAACAATGAAACTAGGCCTCAACTCATTCACACCATGTGGTCAATGGTGGATTAAAATCCACATGGTCAGACAAAAGGTAAAGTATATATAAGTTTTCTCCTATATACAAATGACCAAAGATTGGTAACAAGTAACACAATAATTCATCACTATGTTCTACAGCAAGAGATACATTAAAAACAAATATCTAATCCCTATTTGCTATCTGCATTCTTTCCATTAAAACCAAATCATCATTCATTTATTCATTTGTATACAGACAGACAATTTACTGTATTATTTAAGCAAAATGCATAACATTTATATTTTCCCCAATATTCAAGCATAACCCTGCCGACTACGCCAAATGTTGTGGTCATGACCTAAATATGAATATTAATCTCTTAATACATAATAATTAAGTAATACGGAACAACATTAATATTTTTATAATTCATGGTATTATGGTCGAATATGTAGATAGAAAATACACAAAACGTTGTAATATTAAATGTATATTTAATATAACTATAATAAATAAACAGATGCTAGCAGAATGCCAATTTACTACAATAATGAATAAATAAACAGATGCTAGCAGAATGTCAATTTACTACAATAATGATAATACAAAACTACAACATATTACTTACAAGGCCCCAGCCCTTTGGCTGGGGTTAAGTCAGAGCTGGTACTACATCTTAGGTTCAGTCAGTTACAGGCAAAGGGACAGAGTTTTCTCCTCCATCTGGTTTTATTCAGTGTAAGTAGGCTGGCCTGTGATGTCACTGCCAGAAGCACATGTCTTCCTAGACACTCCCCCTAGTGGTGCCCCCAAAGCATTACACTAAATATGCTTTCTTTATGATGTAAAGTCATTAATTAATAAATACCATTACAGAGATACAATTATTTAAGGTAAATTACATCTGTTTGAAAGTGAAACCAGTTTTTTTTTTCATGCAAGCTCTGTCAATAATAGCCAGGGGAGCTCTGCTTCTGGCACTGAGTCCGCAACACCTCAAATTTTCAGGTGAGTTTGTCGGCGTTTGTCTTCCCGTGTTGCCAGTTGTTGCTCATGTTGCAGGTTTTGTTATTGCAGGCTGTGTACCACTGCCTGGAGCTCTGTGATCTGGCGGGTATGTTTATTGAAGGTCTCCTCCACTGCCCCCAACCGAGCTGCTATGTTTTTAAGATCCCCTCTGATCAGGGGCACGTCTGCGGCAATCCTACCGTGGTGTTCTGCCATGAGATCTCCCAAGGCCTCCATGGTCACCGGGGTGGGAGTTGTCTCTGTAGACCGGGTCTGCGCCTGCGTTGGTAGTTTCGATGCCATGGCCGATGCCGGGTCTCCGTCTGCATCATCGGAGGTCTCATCCGAGAAATCCGTACAGCCTCCGTGCATAGACGCCATCTTGGCGCCGGTGGCATCGTGGACCTGCCGCCAGAGCTCCCCGATATTCATGCCCAGCCGGGACTTGTCTGCTTTCTGTTTTTTTGTTTTTCGACCCATGGGGCCCTCTGGAGTGTCAGGGTTGCCCTGGGGTGAAGTTGGCTCGTGTGTGAGCGTGGATATTGGTCTTTTAGGTGAGTAAATGTTGGGAGCTCCGCAGCCATGCGTCCTCCTGCTTCAGTAGCTTAACTCCGCCATCAACAAAACACTGTTGAGTAGAATTTAGATGAGGGTTTACAAGGAGTAATATAAATAAACTGTCAATTAGAAAAGGCAAAAACATAAAATACACATGTTGCCTGACAGATTAAAACCATTATTTTATATTTTGTTCAGTGACGAAATGTTACCGGGCCTAATATCACCAGACATCTAACCACTATTATCTAATCTAAAGTTAAAGTCTGAAGGACACAGTGATGTATAGAGACCCCCAGCATTCCATGACATTAGCATACTATATACATCCACAAAGAAATTATGTTTTTGCTCTACATGTTGTTTAACTTGTAGACATATGATTTAAAGCAACATTTTTTTCAGCTTTATAAAAATATACAGTATATGATAAAACATTATGTAACATGTCTGAAGACAGTTAGGTTTGGAAATATTTGGACACTGACACAATTTTCATAATGTTTGCTCTGTACGTCACCACTATGTATTTGAAAGGAAACAACCAAGATGCAATTAAGTGCTGACTTTCAACTTTAAATCAAGGGATTGAACATGTGCGTAGGTAGAGGGTAACTGTGTATAGGCATAATCTTTACCATTGATAAACCCAACCACTTATTTGCAAAATAAACAGACTTGTTTTGGAGTAAATAGGCCACAGTTTTATTATAAATATATAAATATTACAACTTCAACTTTAACATAAACACTATATACATAAGAACTCAGTTAATAGATAAGTCACTGAGTACAACCTTGCCAACCAAACATAGCTTATGGCAGCTGCCCCTCACCCCTCATTCCAACCAGTACAAGGCCTTTTCTTGGGCCTTCCATTTTGTGGTTTGCTAACCACTAGCCGCTTATTGGCTCAGTGTGCACGTCTGTTATTCATAACTGTACCTGAGGTTAGGCGAGGGACAGCCCTACCCATCCACTTTCCACGGACTGCTGTTTTAACTCCCGGTTGACAAGGGCCATATACCGCCACAAGACCCGCTGGTGAACCCCCTAAATCAGAGGGCCGCTCCAACACTAAAGCCATGGCCTCCTCTAATGCATCCTGCAACGCTAAATTAAATAGATCATGTCCAACCTCAGTCAGTTTGACCCTATCCCTCCTAAAATAAACTGCTGCGCTACTCTCAAAGATGCGGTGACGCACTGTGAACCCCCATACCCTTCACAAACTACAAATGACGATGAACCATACTCGCTTTCCGGCACCTACAACGACAAAAGGGGAAACAAAATCAGTCCAGTTGGATGAACATTTGATCGGAACCTTCCAGATTTCCACCTCCCAATTCTCTGGATAACTTCCTCATCCAACCCCAGGCGTGATGCCTCAGGCCCTAACAAAAGGAGTGCCCCCCAAAAATGCGCTAGGCAACCCCAAAACCTCCAAAGCCATGCAGAAAACCGGAATAAGAAAATGGCATCCCCGTGAATCAACAAATTGGAACCAGAATAAGAAAATGGCATCCCCGTGAATCAACAACGGACCCACGCCTGCTGGGTGAACCTCCCAGAAAGCATGAAGACATGCCAAAGGAGCCAGGGATGCTACCTAACGTGACCCACGTTCCTCGTAAAAGAATGTGCGTCTTGAACTTCCGAATCAAAAACCTCACTGCATCCACTTTGCCGAAAACATTCCCAAAAAACAATCCCCCAGGGACCGATGAGTTTGCCCACCCGCATGGCTACCGAAATAACACCACACCACACGGTGAGAAACAGACCTGCGGAAGCAAAGTGAACAAGCCCACCATGAGAGTGCCTGAAACCAGCCTGCGAGAATCCAAAAGCTTGGGCCCCTTGTGCCAACCCCTCATAACCAATGAAACAAGAACATTCTTCGTGTTGTACCAAAACCCTGGTGAGCTTAAACCAAAAGCTCAGCTCAGACAACTTCCCAGACACAGCCGAGGAGGAACAACCTTAGGCTTCCCAGAACCAAATAAGCTATAACAAACCTTGCACACGCTCACTATCTAACCGAAAACCCCTAAGCTGCCTCTAGAATTCCACCCACTCGCTCCATACCTTACCATAACGTTGTCAAGTAGACACCGAGACCGAACCCAGAATCCAATACATTATTCGGTCAGCCCAAGGCCCCACAGGTCTGCTTGGCATGGAAAGCCACTTTATCCGCTCTGGCTGCTGCCGCCCTGAATTTCCGCCACTGAAAACAAGAAAGAGCATCCACTGTAACGTTAGCAACCCCTTGCACATGCACAGCCTTACAATATACATTCAGAAGCAAACAGCGCAGCACCAGGCACTGCAGAAGTTTAACCACTGGAGGGGAGGAAGCAGACAAATTGTTGATGGCCTGCACTACCCCCATATTATCACAGTAGAAGACCACCCTGCGATCCCTGAGGAGATCACCCTAGATTTCCACTGCCACCACGATAGGAAAAAGCTCCAGGAAAGCCAGGTTCTTAGTCAACCCCGCAGAATGCCAACATTCCGGCTAAGATTCGGCACACCAGTGGGCCCCAAAGATGGCCCCAAAACCCAACGAACCTGCAGCGTCACTAAACAGATGGAGTTCAGCATTGGACACTTAAGGCGCCTGCCAATGCGACCAACCATTAAACGCATCCAAGAAGACAGAGCAAACCACCAGATCATCGTGCAGTGGGCGAGTGATACTCACGTAATGATGAGGGCGTTCAACCCCCGCGGTCACCGCTGCCAAGCAACAATAAAATATCCTTCCCACAGCACACAAATTGCATCTTACCCAAAAGCGACTGCAGATGTCGCAACTGAATCTTCCTGAGACTAAGCCGCGCAGTTCCAAAACGTTATCCTCCGGTAAACGACATTCCCCAGCAACCAAATCATTCTCAATCCCTGTAACGGAGCTCCTTGTACTCCGACTGAGTACCCTCCGTTGACGGATGCTCCTAGTGCTTCCTGAGGACTCCAAGCGCTGCAGCAGACACCACAACCACCGCAGACTCCGCAACCGCCGTATCTTGACTGGAGTCTCACCGTCTTCCTTCCACCCTGGATCAGCTTCTGTCCTCCAGGACTGTGTGGGAAAGAACTCTTCCTTCCACCCTGTACAAACCTCCAGCATCCAGGACTGTGTGGTGAAGACCCCTCCTCCAAGGAGAGCGTGTCAGGAACAAGCTCTTAAAAGAGCTAAGTGACTCAAGCTCAGGGGAGCATAGCAATCCCCAGTGTGATTATAACAGCTCCCTCCAATAACGAGACAAGGCTACGCTTAGAGGGATCAAGAAGAACTGTCAAAACCTTTATTTCCCTTGGGACCAGCCAATAGGGTCACCACAATAACATTGTTGTGAAACCTCAATAAAATCACAAACAGTCAAACCATATCAAGCAACACACAGTGACTTATCACAACACAACGGCACATTTTTAAAGGGGTGGGGAGAGACAATATTTAACAGTAAATATCTCACCTGCCTGCAGAATTAGCAATATGCAAATCTACCCGAATATGCAAATGAACCAGTCTTGCAATTCAGGTAGTGCATATTGCTGTTGCTACCAACAGAGGGCACTAGACAAGCTCCATAGCCAAACCCACCTAGTTGGTAGCAAATCTCAGAAATACAAGAGAGCAGGCAATACATTACACAGTACACACACACACACACATTATAAACAATTACATAACACACACCCTGCACCTATAATGGGTACAGGTTGACTAAAACATAAGATAAATAAAGCAGCCTACATAAATAGTCTGTCTGAAGGTAGACTAGGGGCTTTAAAGCCAGATACATGAAAGAGTCATAGTCACAGGGGAGGAGGCTGGCAAGTAGGCCTCTCCAGGACCAAGTGGCGAAGGGCATTTCATCACATATCTCCCCTTCGGGGGGAAGACTAACCAGGCACCTGACTTTCTGTCGGTCAGTGCCTAAGTTAGTCGAGTCACCCACCGACCATAAGCAAGTGCCAGAGTAGCCCACCCACAACAAACAGTTATTAGAGCAGCCCACCCACAGCAAACCGTGACTGCACCTGGGTATTCCTCTGGGGTGATGGGGCAACACGCTGTGGGGACTTGAGGGGCAGAGGCCAGCGGCGCTCTGCCCTGATGCCAGCGCTTCTGCTGGGAGGAGGGGGGTGCAGGCCAGTCCTGTGACAAGGGGATCAGTAGGGCAGAGGCCAGTGGCGGTCTGCCCTGATGCCAGCTCTTCTGCTGGTATAGCCTGCAGGACATCAGGCTCTGGACAAGGGACAAAGGGAGGGCAGAGGCCGACTGCACTCTGCCCAGCTGCCAGCTCTTCCGCTGGGGGCTTGGGACATAGTCCGGCTCAGTAGCCAGGGGAACGTGGGGGTCAGTGGGGGTTAACATCTCCCCTGTTAACCCTGGGGCCAAGTTAGGAGTTAGCTGGGGAGGGGAATTCGTACTTACCCCCTCCTCCTGTTGTCCCTGTGAGGGTAGCTGGGGATCTGGACAGGCTGTCCAGCATCCCTGTAGGTCGGGCACAGAGACCACGGTCCCCTCTGCGCCATCTGGGAGATTGGGGTCTCCCCTTGGTAGGGTAAGCTGCCGCTGGGGAGATAGGGTGCTGTGCTCCTCTCCCTGAAACACAGGCTGCCGCTGGAGAGGGAGACCACCTGTCTCCACTCCCATAACATTGTCCTGCTGCTGGAGAGAGAGACCAACTGTCTCTGCTCCCTGTAGGACACATTGCTGCTGGGGAGGAAGGACGACACCTTCGGCTCCCTGTAACTTGCACTGCCGCTGGGGAGAGAGACCAACTGTCTCTGCTCCCTGTAGGACACACTGCTGCTGGGGGGGAAGGACGACACCTTCGGCCCCCTGGAATTCGCACTGCCGCTGGGGAGGAAGGACGACACCTTCAGCTCCCTGTAACTTGCACTGCCGCTGGGGAGGAAGGATGACACCTTCGGCTCCCTGTAACTTGCACTGCCGCTGGAGACTAGGTGTCCATATCCTCAACCTCCACAGTTGTCACTCAAAGGCCATTGCTGCACTGTTCTCAGCACTCAACTGGCGCATTACTTGGTGGACCACCTCGTTCGAAAGGTCTGGGCCATAGCAGACCAACCGCCTCTTTACCTCCTCAATATAAGCGTCGTCCTCGTAGCGACGTATCATGTTGAGGTGCTCTTCACAGGGCTCTATCCATCCCTGCTCCACGCTGCTGTAGTTAGGGACGCTGCACAGTGTCCTCAATAACCTCTCATACGATACCAGTGTCTCCGAGCTGCTTCTCCTCGCACTAGGACGCCATCCCACCGCTGCCACCAATGTAACGGAGCTCCTTGTACTCCGACTGAGTACCCTCCATTGACGGATGCTCCTAGCGCTTCCTGAGGACTCCAAGCGCTGCAGCAGACACCACAACCACCACAACCGCCGTATCTTGACTGGAGTCTCGCCGTCTTCCTTCCACCCTGGATCAGCTTCTGTCCTCCAGGACTGTGTGGGAAAGAACTCTTCCTTCCACCCTGTAAGAACCTCCAGCATCCAGGACTGTGTGGTGAAGACCCCTCCTCCAAGGAGAGCGTGTCAGGAACAAGCTCTTAAAAGAGCTAAGTGACTCAAGCTCAGGGGAGCATGCAGAGCATAGCAATCCCCAGTGTGATTATAACAGCTCCCTCCAATAATGAGACAAGGCTACGTTTAGAGGGATCAAGAAGAACTGTCAAACCTTTATTTCCCTTGGGACCAGCCAATAGGGTCACCACAATAACATTGTTGTGAAACCTCAATAAAATCACAAACAGTCAAACCATATCAAGCAACACACAGTGACTTATCACAACACAATGGCACATTTTAAAGGGGTGGGGGGAGACAATATTTAACAGTAAATATCTCACCTGCCTGCAGAATTAGCAATATGCAAATCTACCCGAATATGCAAATGAACCAGTCTTGCAATTCAGGTAGTGCATATTGCTGTTGCTACCAACAGAGGGCACTAGACAAGCTCCATAGCCAAACCCACCTAGTTGGTAGCAAACCTCAGCAATACAAGAGAGCAGGCAATACATTACACAGTACACACACACACATTATAAACAATTACATAACACACACCCTGCACCTATAATGGTTACAGGGTGACTAAAACATAAGATAAATAAAGCAGCCTACATAAATAGTCTGTCTGAAGGTAGACTAGGGGCTTTAAAGCCAGATACATGAAATAGTCATAGTCAAAGGGGAGGAGGCTGGCAATTAGGCCTCTCCAGGACCAAGTGGCGAAGGGCACTTTGTCACAATCCCATAGAAGCTCAGACAAGTGAAAGGACCCACCGTCTTGACAGGAGCAAGTGGGACCCCGAACCGAGAGACCGATTCCAGGGTTCAGAAAAGGTGCGAACACTTATTCGAACCAGCAGGACCAACAAATAAGAAGTCATCCAAATAATGCAACAGCGAGAGACAAGCTGCCTCTTCTCTCACCACCCATTCCAGAAATGTAATAAAATAGAAGCAGGAAATTGCACAACTCATGGGCAAACACAGGTCCACGTAATAACTGCCCTGGAAGAAACAACCCCACAGGTGAGATGGCAGTCCGGGGGGACTGGAAGCAGCCGAAAAGCAGCCTCTATATCCGCCTTCACCATCAGAACTCCAGGGCCTGCCACCCGAACCATTTGAACTGCCGCGTCAAAGGATGAATACAACACCCTACACAGCTCATCATCAATATCACTATTCACCGAACCCCCGAATGGGTAGGACAAATGGTGATTTAGCCGAAACTTACCCAACTCCTTCTTAGGCACCACCCCCACTGGGGAGACATGTAGGTTAAGGATTGGCGGGGCAGTGAATAGGCCAACCATCCATCCAAGAGACAGCTCCTTATTGAGTTTGTCAGCCACCACCTCAGGGTGATCCCGAACCAACTTGAGGTTCTGACAAATTCCAGAAGAACCCCTCACAGGATGGGGAATCCAAAACCCATCCCGGAAACCCCCAAAGAGCAGCTCCGCTGCCCAATGGTTCCTATAACGGCTTAGCCATAGGAGCATCGCACTGCCTTCCACAGGCATCCTTGCCTTTCGAGACCACAGTATCCCCATGCTCCCTGGCTTTACCCTTCTTGAAACAGCTGGAGGCTGAGTGAGCACCCCCACACCCTGAGCATTCATGTTTAAACTTGCAACTACTCCCCCATTTACACTGACTTTTATTGTATTGCCAGCAGCAACTAGTGTGCATGGGCAAGGACACCGCAGCGGAGTGTCCCGCTGTGCCAGCCCCCCCCCCCGAAAGGACGACATGCCGCCCTGATGCGAGGCCGTGGGAGTTATAATTGCTGGTCACAAACGAATATCCATTTGATCTCAACCAACAGACGGGCCATCCGCTGGCAAAGCTGCTCATCATAGCGCCACCAGCTCAACCCCCCATATACACGACTTGCAGTCCAGACCGTATCCTGATAAGACAGGGTGAGCATTTCTGAGGTGCCTTTTCCCCTGTGACGCTGGCCAGGATCGAAAAGGCCCTGATCCAATTCCCAAACATTTTGGGGATCTTCTGAAACCAGAACCTATCTTTGTCCTTGTCGGAGTCCTTAGATTCCTTATCAGGAGGGGGCAAGTCCTCCAAGGGGAGCAGGGAGAAAATCTCAGCAAACTTATTGCTATTTGACTCTCTGGTATTTAAGCCATCTTTGCCAGATTATCACTTGTGAACCTGTACTGTCTGACCTGACCTTCTGCTATTCCTGACCACATCCACACTTTATCCCTAAAATTACTTTGCTTTAATTTTAGCATTCAGCTCATTACTGCATTTGGGGCTCCTGCTGTTAAACCTTAAAATAGAGCACATTTGTGATTAAGTGGTATAAGCAATTTGAAACATTACATTTCTATACATTTTGAACCATGAAGAAAAAAAAAAAAAAGAATGGAAAATTAACATTTTTTTTCCCCTTGGCTTAAAAATGTTTACACATTCTTGGAACAAATTAAAAAAAATGCATTGTGGAGTACTCTACACATTGAAAGTAATTTTATTACATTGGGAACATAAAATGCAGTGTGCATAAAAGCAAAAGTAATTACAAGGACCATCTATGAGGAACCTCTTTTGCCAGAATAAGAGACCAGGAACCCACCTAGTGCCCCCACAAAACAATGAAAACAGAAGAAAACAGTAACTTTACAAAATTATGTTATTGTGTAAGTACTAAACAGAGTGAAAGCACTAATTTCCAGACCCCTCCAGACTCCAAAAGCACTTGCTTGCAGAAGTGCTTTTGGTGTAGTTAGGAAGTCCTCCTTACTCCTGTTTTATTAAAGTGCCTATATCATGAGAAGGGATTTCAATAAAACAGGATACAGGGCCGATGCAAGGATTTTTGTGACCCTAGGCAAAGAAAATATTGCCACCCCATTCGCTCCACAGTGGTCCTGTAGTTTTAACCCTACAAAATAAAACATTGCCTTACGTTGAAGGGTTAAACAAGCCACTTGTAGCTGTCACACTGAAAACCATTAGATGCACCTCCACTACAATGCAATAGCACTTGCCACTTATGCACATCAGGTCCCCAATGCTGCTGTATGAGGAACATTGGATTGGACCAGCGTTGCCTCATCAGTGACATTGCGCGAGGTAAGGAGGCAAGCAGTGCAGAGGGAGTATTGGTGCTTGAAAAATGTAAACCTCCCCCCCTTTTTAAATAATTTTTATGGTGGAGGGTTAAATCTATATAGGGACAGAGACACTATAGAATTCAGAATAGAAGTTTATATTCCTAACACTACAGTGTTCCTTAAAAAGTATTATTTATTTTTATTTTTTTATTATTAAAATGGTCCTTTGTGCCCAAATACAATCATTGATAAATACACACACACACACACACATCCACACAATCACAATCAATGACCAATACACATACAAATTCACTAACTCATACAGAGTGATGTTCAGAGACTCAAGCAGACCTACACTGTCTCAAGAAGATTGACACACACACTGGCCCAAGCAGACACACACACTGATGCAGAATGAGACATACACATACACACTGACCCATGCAGACACACACCCCCCAAGCAGTCACACACACTAACTCAAGCAGACACACACACACCCTAATCCAAGCAGACACAAACATACTGACTGAAGATGGCTGACACACATTCTTTGAAACACACACTGCAAGGTCCCACCTCTTGCCTTCGGGAGAGAGAATTAATGCCAAACTAGCGGTAAAGAAGTATCCTAGATGGACACCTAATTGGCTTATATGAAGCGCCGGGCCTGACAGGATAGTAATGTCCCCTTGCTGTCAAGCTGATGCCCACGAAGACATCCTCTTTCAAGGCAAAATTATTTTAGATCTCTAGTAGTAAGTTTTCTCATAGTTTTTTTCTCTCATTTTATTCACTCTAATTTAATTCCATTAAGTATTGTTAATGTCTTTTAGGACACCTCTAGGATGCATGGATGTTTTTCATCCTGGTAGAATTTGGAAAAGCAGATTTCATTTAAAAGTTACATTGTGGATATGTTTCCAAAAGATAGATGTTGGTCTCACCATTTTACTAAGAGGGGGAAAAACAATGTAGTGACCAGATAACAAAACACCATAATGGGGTTATTTACTAAACTGCTAATTCAAGTGAGTGTAAAATTTAAAATCAAAATAGCCAAACTTATCTAAGCCAGCTATGCTTTCTGTTTGGCTACTCTGGCCTTAAATTTGAATTTCACTTTGAAAGTTCACTCTATAAAATAACCTTGTTTGCTACGATGTGGGATGGGTGGATCAAAACAGAACATTAGCAAGAAAAGTCACCATTTAGAGAAAGGTTATTGAGATTAATTTATGCAGTTAAAATAAGGTTACATTTTTAGAATTTAAAGGAATTTAAAAATTCTTACCTGTCAGTTAATGCCTAACAACTATAAAAACAAGATGGAGGCCATAAAATTTTTTTAACTTAAACCATATCCTTGCTTTTCCCCTAGAGACAGAAATGCATTTTCTCTTTATTTGAGCTTTGCATCCTCAATATTTTCTTAGTATTTCAATTGTATTCCATGACTGCCTGTGTTCAGGGTACAGGAATTGCATAAAGTATTTCATAAAAGTATTCATGCTATATAGTTTAAGAAATATTGGTATCAGTTTAAATATACAGGCACCATGTTATAAACATATTCAATTATTGTAAAAACATATTCCATACTAGTTTTGTTTTTCGATTTTTACATGAAAAAAACAGCTTTGCAAAAATTTGTTTCCCCACTAGGATTGATTTGGGGATGGATATGGATGATGGGAGTGGATGGATATAAATGATGGGAATGGATGAATGATGGGAATGGATGGATATGGATGATGGGAATGGATGGATGATGGGAATGGATGATGGGGATGGATATGGATGATGGGAGTGGATGGATTAGTGGGTGGATATGGATGATGTGAGTGGATGGATTTGGGGATGGATATGGATGATGGGAGTGGATGGATTTGGATGATGGGAGTGGATGGATTTGGGTATGGATATGGATGATTGGAGTGGATGGATATGGATGATGGGAGTGTATGGATTTGGGGATGGATATGGATGATGGGAGTGGATGGATTTGGGGATGGATATGGATGATGGGATTGGATGGATGGATATGGATGATGGGAGTTGATGGATATGGATGATGGGAATGGATGGATATGGATGATGGGGATGGATGGATGATGGGGATAGATATGGATGATGGGATGGATATGGATGATGGGGATGGATGGATATAGATGATGGAAGTGGATGGATATGGATGATGGGAGTGGATGGATTTGGGTATGGATATGGATGATGGGAGTGGATGGATTTGGGTATGGATATGGATAATGGAAGTGGATGGATATGGATAATGGGAGTGGATGGATGGATATGGATGATGGAGTGGATGGATTTGGGGATGGATATGGATGATGGAAGTGGATGGATATGGATGATGGGAGTGGATGGATGATGGGGATGGATATGGATGATGGGGATGGATGATGGGGATGGATGGATATGGATGGAGAAAGAGTGTGTGTATGTCTAATTTTTTACTACGTGTGTGTTTGCATAGAAACACTATATATATAGAGAGATCTCTCTATATAGTGTTTCTATGCAAACACAGTTTGGCTGAGGAGGGGGGTGGGTATAGAAAGCACGCTGAGCTGTCAGTCAGACAGCTCAGCTCACGAACGCGCATTCCACGCACATGGAGAAGCGTCCTATTGGGCCCTGCAATTTCGTCATTTTGACAAAAAAGGGGGAGTGGCCTTATTTTTTATGGCAAGTTCATATAAAAGCAAGAAAGAAGACTGGGGGACCTGTCTTTCTTGCTTTTATATGTTGACTATAGTGTCCCTTTAAGCTTCTTTACAAGTATATAAGACCAAGGGAAGAAAGAAGAAAAAAAGAATAACAAAACATATACCTAATTCAAAATGTTTGGTTACATAGTCATTGTAACATTTGTCAAACAATATAATGTTTACCTTATATACAATTGGCCTTATTATTATATACATACTGTATATTAATGTACTTATTTATTTAGCGGTTACAATAGTAACAAGGGGTGGAACACATCCAAGCGGTACTGCAATGCAAGTCCTTGTTTGTTTTCATGTATTAATATTTTACCCTATCCTGAGGAAGTCCACATTTTGAAAGAAACATTGAAATTTTATTTTGTGATATTTGTTAAATAATTTTGCATATAATAAAATACTTCAAACTGCACTGGAAAGTATTACAGAGATTTATCAGCTGTGGACCACATCTCTGGCAGAAAGAAACAAAAATGGTGATAACCAGCCAGTCTAGACCAGGGGAGGCACCCCAAGGTTCCAAACTTCTATATATTCTCCATTTCCAGAGCACAGATTTTATTATATTTTTCTGTAATTCATTATGCATGGTTTATTTTATCCTCTTTTAGATGCATAACTGAATCTCAAATACTGTGTATATCTTGCTGTCTAAGTGAGGTGGTGAACTGGGCAAAAATACCTCGGAAGCTACATCCTTTAAATTAAGTTAAGGTCCTCTGTATGTAGGGTGTTAATACACTCTGAATTGTATTATTTCTCAAATGATATGTCTAACCTACCTTCAGTTATATTATACAAATATTTCAATTCTTCCATTTTATGCAGGCTGTATATTAACTTATTTAAAAATGTTTTGTCAAATATTTAAAAAAACACAAAAAAAACCCCATAAAACGCATCTCTTTGCAATAGGTAATAAACTACTGATAAGTAACCTGCAAAAACATACCTCGCTGTAAACAAATATTAACATGGTTTCTTAATGCAGTATTTGTAATCCAAATATGTTTTATTATTCTGTCCTCCCCAAAATTTGCAAAAGTCACGAAAGCAATAATAGTGAAAATAAGTTAATGGCATTGTTTTAATTAGTGTTCTGCTTTATTTGATATCTTAATTAAATTCTCCATATAAGAATAAAAAAGTTTGTGAATTAAAACCAATACAATCCTGTTGGTTCAACCCTGAAGCTAACTCAGCTTTAGATTAGATTTGCTTTTGGAAGATAACCTGCTGACTGCAAGATTTAATGTAATACAATGGATTTTTAAAAGACTATTCATAAGAACAACGATAAGAATTGTTCTGGCATGGATATTTCTATTTCCAGTAAATTGTTTTAGCATGAAATTATGTGATCCAAAAATAAAAAAGTAAATACTATATATTGCTGCAGTAGAAAATTGAATATTTTATTTAATGTTAAACATGCACTTAATGATCTTAATAATCTGTGAGATTATAGAATCGAATATATATATATATATATATATATATATATATATATATACACACATACAATCTTATTTTGATAACCAAGCATTTTATAGAATTATGCTATAAGTATATCTGATAAATCACTATTAACACGTTTGTAAATATGCATAATGCTAATAAAACGTAGAACATTTAAAGCATGCTCTGTGTAAACAAAATATGCTTCCAATGGCAAATCTAGCCAACTTACATTTAAATCAGCAAACCAGGCATCAGATACAAAGCAAAACATTATTAATTATATTATTAGCCAAGTTAATTATATGTTAATTAAAGGAAAGGAATATGCAGGCTCAGTGGCTCTGAAGAGTGAGCCGATGTGACTTTCAGTATAATATACAGTGAATTACATTGATTATGCAAAGAGTGTTCACACAACAACTGTTCCAATATCACTGCTTTACCCTAGGGTTTGCAAACCATCTCTTAAAAATTCTTAATAGACATGAAAAGAAAAGCATTTGTCAATAAATCATTTTTTTTTTATAAAAGAATGTGTCTTCCTTTGTGTTGAAGAAATCAAATCCTTTAAATGCATAAGCTATTTAGAAACCCAGACACATGCACGACACATTCATGTATATTATGTATTTCTCTCTCTCTCTCTCTATACACACACACACACACACACAGAGAAAGACAGATATGGATATACAGTAATTGCCAAGTTCTGTGGCTTATGTTGGCTATTGTTGTGTGTGTGTGCGTGTGTATTGTTGTGGACAGAAATATTAACCCAATTCATATTAATAAAATGCCTATTTACTCAGCATAACCACAATCAGCATTATTCAACCTTATATGTGATTTACCTAAAATGGCCACTAGGGAGTTTCCCTTTGACATCGATGTGGCGAAACCGGCCTCGCCACGTGTCCTTGGAGGGGGCTGCTTGCCCGCCTCTTGCCTTTGGACTATGGACCAGACTTTATGAGAATGTGTTAACCCAGATAGCTATGCCATGGAGCCCATTTGTGTAGTTAAAGACTTCGGCTCCATAGCAATTGAACTGTGTGAATAGGATCTGAGCGCTCTTCAGTAGTTTTGTGCGCTCAGATCCCAGCTATCTGGGGATATGTGAAATGTCTGTGTGTTATGTGAAAAGGTTACTTTATGTATTTTAAAGTGTTTTGTGTCTTTTTGCAACCATGTGCTTAATGGAGTCTTGTGTCTGTCCTGGGAGATAATTGAATTACTCTCCAGGATAGAAGACTCTGAAACTGGTTTGGGCCAGAAAGCCATGCTTCATTTAGTCACAAAGGACTTTCCCTTAACTTTTGAACCCCTGGTCTGATTCATGCCATTTTTTTATATGTTGTTGCCCTGAATGGACTGATTATGAAAATGTATGTTTTATGTTTGTGACATGTATATTTTAGAAGTTATAAATATTGTGTAAAAACTGTATTCTTCTGCCGGTGATAATGAGATTACCCATTGTGTTCAGTAATCATATCACCTGCAGAGGGGAGGATTTTGTGTGGGTGTGTCTGGGTGTATTGTACGGATTGATTGGTTGTTTTGTAACGCCCTGTGGGCTGTACTATGTTTTGTGGATTGTAATAAAAACCAGGCTGGGTGTGCCAGCACTTGAGTTCCTGTTTTAACCCTCAAAGTGAAGTGTCGTCTCATTATTGGGGGAAGGATTTATGGTATGCTGTTCCAGTTTGACTGCTAGGAGAGTAAACCTATTCGTATGGTTCCTATTCAACTGTCTACAGCATTCATATGCTTGAGAGGATTCATATGCTTCTCTGGTTCTGTGGTTGTGGTGTCTGCTGCAGTGCTTGGAGTCCTCAGGAAGCGCTAGGAGCATCCTTTAACGGAGGTACCCAGTCGGGGTGCCAGGCGATCCGTTACAATCGACTAACACCCTCATTAACAAGATGGCGCTGGAATCTGGGGGAGACCTCCAAGATACCAGTGACATCGCACCCGGTAGGAAGGGCACTAAATGAACCACTTAACACCTAACCAATTATTGACGTATTATTCCATGTTATCTCTGACAATGCATATGATGTAATTTTGCTTTATAAGGGGCATGCCGTTCCCCTTAGAATAAACATTCCTCAAGTTTTTCATTAACCCTAAACCTGTGTCTGGTGTGAATTACTTCAGGAGCGTGCACGCATCTTTTTAAATTTGGCCGGGGGCAGATACGCAAGATAATCAATTGATTGATCCTACATCATTTGGCACCCAATGTGGGGCACCGGGATTTACCAGTCCGGACGGCCGGAAACCAGGACCGGAGCAGACCTCCGGAAAGTGGGACAACCGGAGCCTGATCACCTCCTAAATACAGTGGTTTGCCTGTATTCTCCTGTTTTGTGTCGGTCTGTCTCTGTGTCCACTTCCGGATTCCAGATGGCTACAAGACAGGTAATCTCTTACCCGGTGCCTTTTTAAACGAACCTGTCAATTGTCTATCTGCCTCCTGAGTGTTTGTGTGCGTGTGTGTGAGACAGCTGGTGTGTGGTTTATGTTTTATTACTATAGCTTGACTGCCTAGCGGGCAGGGAACGCATCCGCCCGGTGAGGGGCTGGGAATTTACTATAGCTTGACTGCCTAGTGGGCAGGGAACGCATCCGCCCGGTGAGGGGATGGGAATTTACTATAGCCTGACTGCTTATCGGACAGGGAACGCATCCGCCCGGTGAGGGGCTGGGATTTACTATATCTTGACTGCCTAGTGGGCAGGAAATGCATCCGCCCGGTGAGAGGCTGGGAATTTACTATAGCTTGACTACCTAGCGGGCAGGGAACGCATCTGCCTGGTGAGGGGCTGGGAATTTGTTATAGCTTGACTGCCTAGCGGGCAGGGAATGCATCCACCCGGTGAAGGGCTGGGAACCGCCTAGAGAAAGGCTGGGAATTTGGTCGTACTGTTCAGAGCAGAACAGGGTTTTATTTACTGTTTAGTTGTTACTATGCTCGTTGTTATATTGTTCTATATTATGGTTTTTATTCAATTGTAGCCATAGTGTGGGTACCCTCGCTGTGTGTGTGTGTGTGTTGTGTGGCTCATCCTTGATTCCGGATTATGTGCACATCTCTACATCTCTGACTCTTGTAAATGTCTTCTGATTAGTCTCTCCACGTTCACCTTTTCCTTCATTCTCTACCTCTTCTGTACTTTTTAAAACAGAGCTGTGTTAGTCACCCATGCTCGCCTGCTCAGATCCGTGGCCACCATCTCGGGTGGGCGGATCCCGTGACTAGTCTACGTTTAGGGAAGATGCACGAAGATCAATTCCTTGTGGCAGTCGAGCACTGTAGACATTCCTTCTTTTTCCTCTATCTCTCTGTCCCTTTTACGTGGGAAACCTTGTTTGGTAAAAATGGGACAAGAACACGCCAGACCTTCCAAAGGCTACTTAGCTTGTGACATAGTTAAGGAGAGAGCAGGAGAAGAGGCTATGTTAAAAATAAAGAAAATAGCAAAGATTTGTGGCTTCCAAATGTCACCCAGTGGTAGATTACAGCCAGAATTTTGGAGGAAATTGCTTATTGAAAAAGAGGGCTTATTGTTGGATAATGGGTTAACGAAAGCCGTGGAAGCCTTGGTATCGGGTGGCAAGAGGAAGAACTAGATTTTGGAGGACAATCAATTTATGTATATCATAGAAATGTTTGTAATGATGATTCATCTCTTGATGTTCCACAGCCACCACCCTATGATGGCGCCCAACACAATGTGAAAGAATCTGACTCCACCTCCCCAGCCACTACCCAGTCGTCACCTCCAATTTGCGTAGGCTCCTCTGTCCCCACCCCTCTGTAGCCCATCCTCGGGGCGGACGGATCTTATTACTATCCCGTCCCTCTCCCACTTCCCTCTGTTTTTCCCACTGCTCCCGCCCCATTCCCACCTTCCTCTGTCATTCCTACTATTTCCCATCACTCTCCCACCTCCCTTTGTCATTTCAATTGTTCCCACCTCTCTCCCACCTGCTACCATCGTTCCCACTATCCCAGCCCCTCTCCCACTTCCCTCGGGTCCCGTCTCTCTTCCACCTTCTCCTGTCGCTTCTGATCCCGTCCCTCTTCTTCCTTCCTCTATCACTTCTTCTGAGATCACCCCTCTCCCGTCTCCCTCTGTCATTCCTTCTATTCCAGCTCCCCTTTCACCTTCACCTATTGCCTCCCCTGTGACCCCTCTTGTTCCTCTCCCCGTCATTCCTTCTATTCCTGCTCCCCTCCCGCCTTCCCCTTGTCACATCTCCCACTGCCATATCCCCCTTCGACCAATCTTCCTGTGCCACTCCCTCCGCTCCTGCATCTCCCTCTCCTCTCCCCATCACCCCTTCCGTCCCAGTTTCAGCTTCCACTCCCCTTCCAGCCTCCAATCCCGCAGTCACTCCCTCCCTTGATCTTTCGTCACTCATTTCCGCCCTCTCTGCTGCCTCTCCTCTTCCCATCACCCCTTCCATCCCAGTTTCAGCTTCCACTCCCCTTCCAGCCTCCAATCCCATAGTCCCTCCCTCCCTTGATCTTTCATCACTCATTTCCGCCATCTCCGCTCATCTCCCTCAGCTTACTCAGACCCCGTCACCTCCAGTTATGACTATCACTTCCCCTCCCAGCACCCTTCCAACCATTTCCTCTTCCGCCCCCTCACCCAGTCCAGCTCCTGTCTCCACCTCCTTCATGGCGGCTCCCAGTTGTAACCGCGGCTTGTTCCCTTATTTACCACTATAATGTCTTAAAGCATAGAACTTAGCAGGGCTAACCATACAGATATCTTAGCTATAATTTTATATAGTGTAAGAGATCCTCTATTTAACATATATAAATAATTGAGAAAACAATATAAAATAAGGATTGTCTTGGAAGCAATAGTTTTGTCTTTTAGATATTTATTATATAAAAATATATAGACATATAAAATCTCATCACCCTTCCAGACATTTAGTTTATTTCCTAATCTCCGATTTTAAAGGCCTTCTGTTCAGGTATTGCCATATACTTTTGGGGTAATCTAGAATGCCCTAACTTGCAGTCATCACAGCAGCATCCAACAGCTGGCATTACACTCATGGCCCAAGAAATGGCAGAAAGATTTCTACCTGGGCCTCTCCGATCTACACCATTTACAGTGTGGCACAATCCGATTGGGATTGTCACAGGGAATCTTCCCTCACACTTTAACGGATCATAGACTTATCTGCACCTCACGCCTCGGCTACCCCATAGTCTCAACTCCCTCATACCCTCCGAGGAGTTTTCATTACAGTATGCCACCATTGTTCATACCATTACAACTATCACTCAAGTGGGGGGGAAGCCTGGTTAAGTAAAACTGATATCACAAACGCATTTCAGACTGCCTCCATCCACCCTGCACTGGCACTTACAGGGCATTTATGGGCAGCAGTTATATATTTCTTCTCCCGCTTAACTTTCGGGTCAAGAGCAGCCCACAATCTTCAATATATTCGTTGAACTCTTTACTGGTTGTGGTTAAACATATCCAGATGCCCCACAGTCATACACTCCCGAGATGATTTCTTGTTGGTCGAAGGGAATGCCTTTCCCTCTAGAAGCTTCAAGGAAGCCATTAGTATGTCTGAACACTTGGGTGTCCCAGTATTCCCTAAGATCACAGAAGACCCAGACACTTCCATTACATTCCTGGGCATACAACTTGACTCGACATCCATGCCAACAAGTTACCATGTGAGTAATAGGAACAGTCGCAACAACACCAATTACCACCTCCTGCTTGGTACTTGCAACCACATGGAACTACAATCCCTACCAGGTTCCTTAAATTTTGCAGTACGCATCATACCGCAGGCAGCGCTTTCATCTCAGACCACTTTGCTTTTTCCACCCTCCCGAATGATGATCAGGGGCTGTCCCTAGACAACCAAGCCATGGCAGACCTACACATATGGTGGACTTTCTTAACCACATGTAATGGTAAACTATTGTGGCAGCTGCCGTGACAGCCGCCACAGCAGGGGGGTCATTTATGGTCAAGGTCATGGATTACATGAACCTCGCCAACATAGCCGGGCTCTGACTAAACTGGCCTTGTCCACCAGCACTCAACACGCTTGCTACAGGGTTTTCCACTTATACAATACGTTTCATGTCAGACCATCACTTAGGTGGTTTGAGGTTTCACCACATATAGCCTTCGCCTCTTTTTGCCACCTTAAGTTAATAATTCTCGCACAACACGGTTAAACTTTATCTCACGGGCATTCAACACTATACGTATTTCTCCTTCCCAAACAACAAGGGTTCCTATCCTCCTACCCCATCCATACCTTACTTAGAGACATGGCCAAGTGGACGTTCCAGTTAAAACTAAATACTGGCCATAGACATGCAGAACTACTCGACCATGCACTTCCGAGCCACGCACCAATGCAGTTATCAAAACTGCTACCTATCTAGCCTTCAACGGCTTTCTCAGGCCAAAACAATAACTCACTATCAGTGGCCAACATCATAAACAAGAGTGCCTGTTGACCTCTTATCTTCTAAAACACACAGACCACCAGACTTAGGTCAAGATGGCATCTTAAAGTCTGAACATCCTTATCTACTAAGGTTACCACAGTATATTACGTACTGAAAGACGTACTGAAAGAGTCATAGCATAGCCTTGAAACTTGTTTATGCATTATTGTTATTGTAATTCGTCTGGGACAAAATGGCACAAACATTGCTTAAAGAAACATCTATGAAAAACAATATGTTCCATTTCTAACACCTTGTCAGTTTGCAATATCTCTTA
>OW240913.1:255187986-255347791 GCA_933207985.1 Pelobates cultripes
CATTTGGCACCCAATGTGGGGCACCGGGTTTTACCAGTCCGGACGGCCGAAAACCAGGACCGGAGCAGACCTCCGGAAAGTGGGACAACCGGAGCCTGATCACCTCCTAAATACAGTGGTTTGCCTGTATTCTCCTGTTTTGCGTCGGTCTGTCTGTGTCCACTTCCGGCTTCCAGATGGCTACAAGACAGGTAATCTCTTACCCGGTGCCTTTTTAAACGAACCTGTCAATTGTCTATCTGCCTCCTGAGTGTTTGTGCGCGTGTGAGACAGCTGGTGTGTGGTTTATGTTTTATTACTATAGCTTGACTGCCTAGCGGGCAGGGAACGCATCTGCCCGGTGAGGGGCTGGTAATTTACTATAGCCTGACTGCTTATCGGACAGGGAACGCATCCGCCCGGTGAGAGGCTGGGAATTTACTATAGCTTGACTACCTAGCGGGCAGGGAACGCATCTGCCTGGTGAGGGGCTGGGAATTTGTTATAGCTTGACTGCCTAGCGGGCAGGGAATGCATCCACCATGTGAAGGGCTGGGAACCGCCTAGAGAAAGGCTGGGAATTTGGTCGTACTGTTCAGAGCAGAACAGGGTTTTATTTACTGTTTAGTTGTTACTATGCTCGTTGTTATATTGTTCTATATTAGGGTTTTTATTCAATTGTGGCCATAGTGTGGGTACCCTCGCTGTGTGTGTGTGTGTGTTGTGTGGCTCATTCCGGATTATGTGCACATCTCTACATCTCTGACTCTTGTAAATGTCTTCTGATTAGTCTCTCCACGTTCACCTTTTCCTTCATTCTCTACCTCTTCTGTACTTTCTAAAACAGAGCTGTGTTAGTCACCCATGCTCGCCTGCTCAGATCCGTGGCCACCATCTCGGGTGGGTGGATCCCGTGACTAGTCTACGTTTAGGGAAGATGCACGAAGATCAATTCCTCGTGGCAGTCGAGCACTGTAGACATTCCTTCTTTTTCCTCTCTCTCTCTGTCCCTTTTACGTGGGAAACCTTGTTTGGTAAAAATGGGACAAGAACACGCCAGACCTTCCAAAGGCTACTTAGCTTGTGACATAGTTAAGGAGAGAGCAGGAGAAGAGGCTATGTTAAAAATAAAGAAAATAGCAAAGATTTGTGGCTTCCAAATGTCACCCAGTGGTAGATTACAGCCAGAATTTTGGAGGAAATTGCTTATTGAAAAAGAGGGCTTATTGTTGGATAATGGGTTAACGAAAGCCGTGGAGCCTTGGTATCGGGTGGCAAGAGGAAGAACTAGATTATGGAGGACAATCAATTTATGTATATCATAGAAATGTTTGTAATGATGATTCATCTCTTGATGTTCCACAGCCACCACCCTATGATGGCGCCCAACACAATGTGAAAGAATCTGACTCCACCTCCCCAGCCACTACCCAGTCGTCACCTCCAATTTGCGTAGGCTCCTCTGTCCCCACCCCTCTGTACCCCATCCTCGGGGCGGACGGATCTTATTACTATCCCGTCCCTCTCCCACCTCCCTCTGTTTTTCCCCACTGCTCCCGCCGCATTCCCACCTTCCTCTGTCATTCCTACTGTTCCCATCACTCTCCCACCTCCCTTTGTCATTTCAATTGTTCCCACCTCTCTCCCACCTCCTACCGTCGTTCCCACTATCCCAGCCCCTCTCCCACTTCCCTCGGGTCCCGTCTCTCTTCCACCTTCTCCTGTCGCTTCTGATCCCGTCCCTCTTCTACCTTCCTCTATCACTTCTTCTGAGATCACCCCTCTCTCGTCTCCCTCTGTCATTCCTTCTATTCCAGCTCCCCTTTCACCTTCACCTATTGCCTTCCCTGTGACCCCTCTTGTTCCTCTCCCCGTCATTCCTTCTATTCCTGCTCCCCTCCCGCCTTCCCCTTGTCACATCTCCCACTGCCATATCCCCCTTCGACCAATCTTCCTGTGCCACTCCCTCATCTCCCTCTCCTCTCCCCATCACCCCTTCCGTCCCAGTTTCAGCTTCCACTCCCCTTCCAGCCTCCAATCCCGTAGTCCCTCCCTCCCTTGATCTTTCATCACTCATTTCCGCCATCTCCGCTCATCTCCCTCAGCTTACTCAGACCCCGTCACCTCCAGTTATGACCATCACTTCCCCTCCCAGCACCCTTCCAACCATTTCCTCTTCCGCCCCCTCACCCAGTCCAGCTCCTGTCTCAACCTCCTTCATGGCGGCTCCCAGTTGTAACCGCGGCTTGTTCCCTTATTTACCACTATAATGTCTTAAAGCATAGAACTTAGCAGGGCTAACCATACAGATATCTTAGCTATAATTTTATATAGTGTAAGAGATCCTCTATTTAACATATATAAATAATTGAGAATACAATATAAAACAAGGATTGTCTTGGAAGCAATAGTTTTGTCTTTTAGATATTATATAAAAATATATAGACATATAAAATCTCATCACCCTTCCAGACATTTAGTTTATTTCCTAATCTCCGATTTTAAAGGCTTTCTGTTCAGGTATTGCCATATACTTTTGGGGTAATCTAGAATGCCCTAACTTGCAGTCATCACAGCAGCATCCAACAGCTGGCATTATACTCATGGCCCAAGAAATGGCAGAAAGATTTCTACCTGGGCCTCTCCGATCTACACCATTTACAGTGTGGCACAATCCGATTGGGATTGTCACAGGGAATCTTCCCTCACACTTTAACGGATCATAGACTTATCTGCACCTCACGCCTCGGCTACCCCATAGTCTCAACTCCCTCATACCCTCCGAGGAGTTTTCATTACAGTATGCCACCATTGTTCATACCATTACAACTATCACTCAAGTGGGGGGGAAGCCTGGTTAAGTAAAACTGATATCACAAACGCATTTCAGACTGCCTCCATCCACCCTGCACTGGCACTTACAGGGCATTTATGGGCAGCAGTTATATATTTCTTCTCCCGCTTAACTTTCGGGTCAAGAACAGCCCACAATCTTCAATATATTCGTTGAACTCTTTACTGGTTGTGGTTAAACATATCCAGATGCCCCACAGTCATACACTCCCGAGATGATTTCTTGTTGGTCGAAGGGAATGCCTTTCCCTCTAGAAGCTTCAAGGAAGCCATTAGTATGTCTGAACACTTGGGTGTCCCAGTATTCCCTAAGATCACAGAAGACCCAGACACTTCCATTACATTCCTGGGCATACAACTTGACTCGACATCCATGCCAACAAGTTACCATGTGAGTAATAGGAACAGTCGCAACAACACCAATTACCACCTCCTGCTTGGTACTTGCAACCACATGGAACTACAATCCCTACCAGGTTCCTTAAATTATGCAGTACGCATCATACCGCAGGCAGCGCTTTCATCTCAGACCACTTTGCTTTTTCCACCCTCCCGAATGATGATCAGGGGCTGTCCCTAGACAACCAAGCCATGACAGACCTACACATATGGTGGACTTTCTTAACCACATGTAATGGTAAACTATTGTGGCAGCTGCCGTGACAGCCGCCACGGCAGGGGGGTCATTTATGGTCAAGGTCATGGATTACATGAACCTCGCCAACATAGCCGGGCTCTGACTAAACTGGCCTTGTCCACCAGTACTCAACACGCTTGCTACAGGGTTTTCCACTTATACAATACGTTTCATGTCAGACCATCACTTAGGTGGTTTGAGGTTTCACCACATATTGCCTTCGCCTCTTTTTGCCACCTTAAGTTAATAATTCTCGCACAACACAGTTAAACTTATCTCACGGGCATTCAACACTATACGTATTTCTCCTTCCCAAACAACAAGGGTTCCTATCCTCCTACCCCATCCATACCTTACTTAGAGACATGGCCAAGTGGACGTTCCAGTTAAAACTAAATACTGGCCATAGACATGCAATGTTCAAACCATGTCAGAACTACTCGACCATGCACTTCCGAGCCACGCACCAATGCAGTTATCAAAACTGCTACCTATCTAGCCTTCAACGGCTTTCTCAGGCCAAAACAATAACTCACTATCAGTGGCCAACATCATAAACAAGAGTGCCTGTTGACCTCTTATCTTCTAAAACACACAGACCACTATGTCCGGTCCCTTCCTAAAACTAAGACGAGTCAGATGGGCGAGCCAGTGCATATAACTTACTCCCTTACAAGCAATGCTGGGTGCCCGGTTAAGGTACTGATTACGTTCTTGGGCATGCACCACTGAACCCTTACTGTCGCTGTACGATACTGTCCTTACCACAGGTAAGTTCATGCACTATGTCCACCTACTCATTCACCGGGCTCGAACTAAACCCTAGCGACTACTCAGGGCACTCCTTTAGGATAGGAGCAGCTTAAACAGCCTATAGCCAAGACATCCCCGCATACGTTAAGACACGGGGCCGCTGGGAATCATAGGCTTATGCGACTTACATATCACAGCCGATTCAGGAATTAGAAAGCTTTCATTAAAATGTCTAACTGATGGTTAACAAATGCACTATGATCCTGTATAATGTTTTGCATTATTATGTCTCTTTATGCCCACTTTTTACTGGCCTACAGCATACGTCGGTTTCAGGCACATCTCAACCGATTATTCCTAAAGCTATATCTCTACAACCCATCTTATTCTATATCATATGAGAATGCCCCGAACACAAATTGGAAGGCATGGCCTGAAGTTGTGGGAGGGGCTATAGACCTATAAAAGGGACTCCCCCCTTTCCCTACTTACCTTTGTTGGTCAGATGAATAGCCCCACCCTCCACTCCCATTGTTCATATTTCCTCTATGTAAGCCCACTTTTTACCGGCCTACAGCATACGTCGGTTTCGGCACACCTCAACCGATTATTCCTAAAGCTACATCTCTACAACCCATCTAATTCTATATCATATGAGAATGCCCCGAACACAAATAAATAATTGAGAATACAATATAAAATAAGGATTGTCTTGGAAGCAATAGTTTTGTCTTTTAGATATTTATTATATAAAAATATAAATATAGACATATAAAATCCATTATAGCAGAGTTTATAAGTTTAAACTAAATGCTTGCAAATATCATTAATAGGTTAACATACCCTTCTGAACATGTCATCATGTCAGCCTCTCTGTCATTTTAAGATGGAGCAGCATCTGTCTCCAAGTCTCTCCTCTGTTCCTTAACATTTAAAATTACACCTATTTATAACTTAGGCGTCTCCATTTTAGGGTTACCGTAGTTCATATATGAAAAAGTAACTTTTTTACTTTATTCATTGTAGGACCTCCCTTAACTTGGAAAAATACAAGTCCATAACTAAAGGGTGTATGAGTCATGGAAATTTTCCTGACTTAGGTCAAGATGGCATCTTAAAGTCTGAACATCCTTATCTACTAAGGTTACCACAGTATATTACGTACTGAAAGACGTACTGAAAGAGTCGTAGCATAGCCTTGAAACTTGTTTATGCATTATTGTTATTGTAATTCGTCTGGGGCAAAATGGCACAAACATTGCTTAAAGAAACATCTATGAAAAACAATATGTTCCATTTCTAACACCTTGTCAGTTTGCAATATCTCTTAAAGACAAAGTACACAGTTTAAGAAATACAACATTTCATTCTAAAACTTGTAATATTTGCATTTGCCCATAACACAGTTACCCATTCATGATAGTTGGGTCGAATGAATCTGTTCTATTGGAACAACCTCATGCTGTAGGCGCCTCTCCTGCTGCATCAGGCTTTCAACCCACTACCTCTCAATTAATTACTCCCCAGGCCATTGCTGTTGGTTCCCCCAACTCTGGTGCCCCCAGCTCAAGCCCCTAATTCACAAGATGCCACCAGCTACAACGGTCTCCCGTTCCCGATTCCCCCCGAAGATGACAACGTGCAGGGGCTCAGCCCATTCCGCCCTGCGAATCATAGGGTTTCCCAGAGACAGGCCACCCTGGCCAATCATAACCACACCTTATCAACTGTGGAAGGGGCACCCCCAATGTATGTTACGTTCAACCCATCCCAAGCTGCAACCCTGGTAACCTCCCTCCCCGACCCTGAGAAACACCCCATGCCTTTCTTTCGGAGGATTGCCCAGATTCGCAAGACATACCCAGCTGCCTGGCGTGATCTGTATAGTCTGTGTGAGATCAAAGCTGGGGATGCCTATTGGCCCATTATGGAAAGGAGTTTTAATGATGCTCTCCTCAGCTTCTCAGCTTCCTGGGCCCAGGATAAACTAGCTGACCAAGCCACTTGTATAAATGATATTATACAAGATAAACTTGAGTCTGTGGAGAAGTACCATTCACGATTGACTCAAACTTTCTCTGATCTAGGATTCAGTGTATACAATAAGGCGCATACCCAAATGTTATCAGCGGCCTTTGTTGCGGGCCTTAAGGAAGCCATCAGGAAAGGCTTAGTGCTTTCCCGCCCTGCATATAGGATTATTCCTCTAGACACTCTCCTTTTGGTTGTTTAAAGCCTAGAATCTGCACTACAGCCACCCCAAAGGAAAAGTAATCCCCTTTTGTTTTCCTTTTATAATCCTACCACCAGACCTGCCCCAGCACCCGCAGAGTATCCCGTGCCAGCTACACAGGTACAACACCATACACACGCACCTAGGCCTCAGACCAGGGCTTGCTTTAATTGTTACCAATTAGGTCATTTCAGGAAAGATTATCCACACCCCACAGTGCCTAGACAACAACAGCCAACCACTAGACCACCTGATGATCACCCTCCACACCGCTATGTTCACAATTCCCCTGATAATTATGATACAGATGATTATCAACAAGATGACCGCCCTGTACCCAGTCAACATCGCCCTACACGCCAGACTCAGCAGGCCAGTCGCTCCACTGCACCCACATGTCACTACACTGGCCCTGATCAATCTCATCTAGACCTCTTACAATAGGTAACTGGCAAACCTGCGTCTAACACCCCTGTCATGGCAGTGTCTACAGGGGACAAATGGGGGCCTCTCGCTACAGTAGTCCTACCCGTAGAGGGTCATCCTACTACCTTTTTAGTTGACACAGGTGCAGCCTGTCTGACTCATCTTACCTATCCTATAGTCAGTAAAAAAGGGGGACAAAACTTTTTCTAGATACATAAATGAGAAAAGAAAAATAAAACAAGGATTAGTTAGATTAAAAACAAAAAGAAGGAAGTTATGTAGAAGAGGATAAAGGTCTAGCTGACTGCCTCAATTAATATTTTTGTTCTGTATTTACAGATGAAAATGAAGGAAAGGGACCTCAGTTAAATTAGTCATTTATTACACATGAGTTTACAGAGGAAGAGGTTCTATTTCAACTGTCAAAAGTAAAGACAAATAAGTCAATGGGACCAGATGGAATACACCCAAAGCTATCAAAAGAGCTTAGTGGTGTACTAGCAAAACCATTAAAGGACCACTATAGTACCAGGAAAACATACTCGTGCCCCCACCCTCAGGGTCCCCCTCCCGCCCGGCTCTGGAAGGGGGAAAGGAGTAAAAACGTACCTTTTTCCAGCGCTGGGCAGGGAGCTCTCCTCCTCTGATCCTCCTCTTCTCCTCCCCGTCGGCTGGCTGCGCGCGCATTCAGCCGGTCACATAGGAAAGCATTCATAATGCTTTTCTATGGATGCTGGCGTGCTCTCACTGTGAAAATCACAGTGAGAAGCACGCAAGCGCCTCTAGCGGCTGTCAATGAGACAGCCACTAGAAGAAATAGGGGAAGGCTTAACCCATTCATAAACATAGCAGTTTCTCTGAAACTGCTATGTTTATGAAAAAATGGGTTAACCCTAGAAGGACCAGGCACCCAGACCACTTTATTAAGCTGAAGTGGTCTGGGTGCCTAGAGTGGTCCCTTAACAGATTTATTTAACCAATCATTGTTAACAGGAGTAGTCCCAGAAGACTGGAAGTTAGCGAATGTTGTGCCCAAGGTAATAGGGAGGAGTCGGGCAACTATAGGCCAGTAAGCCTTACTTCAGTAGTGGGGAAAGTGATGGAAACCATGTTAAAGGATAGGATTGTTGAACATCTAAAAACACATGGATTTCAAGATCAGAGACAACATGGGTTTACTTCAGGGAGATCATGCCAAACTAATCTTATTGATTTTTTGATTGGGTAACTAAAATTATAGATCAGGGTGGTGCAGTAGACATTGCTTACCTAGATTTCAGTAAGGCTTTTGACACTGTTGCACATAGAAGGCTTATCAATAAACTGCAATCTTTAAGTTTGGATTCCAATATTGTTGAATGGGTAAGGCAGTGGCTGAGTGACAGGCAACAGAGGGTTGTAGTTAATGGAATATATTCGAAGCTTGGACTTGTCACTAGTGGGGTACCTCAGGGATCTGTACTTGGACCCATTCTCTTTAATATTTTTATTAGTGATATTGCAGAAGGTCTTGATGGTAAGGAATGTCTTTTTGCTGATGATACTAAGATATGTAACAGGGTTGATGTTCCAGGAGGGATAAACCAAATGACAAATGATTTAGGTAAACTAGAAAAATGGTCAGAATTGTGGCAACTGACATTTAATGTGGATGAGTGCAAGATAATGCATCTTGGACGTAAAAACCCAAGGGCAGAGTACAGAATATTTGATAGAGTTCTAACCTCAACAAATGAGGAAAGGGATTTAGGGGTGATTATTTCTGATGACTTAAAGGTAGGCAGACAATGTAATAGAGCAGCAGGAAATGCTAGCAGAATGCTGGTTTTATAGGGAGAGGTATTAGCAGTGGAAAGAGGGAAGTGCTCATGCCATTGTCCAGAACACTGGTGAGACCTCACTTGGAGTATTGTACACAGTACTGGAGACTAGTGATGTCCCGAACGGTTCGCTGGCGAATAGTTCCTGGTGAACATCGCTTGTTCGAGTTCGCCACGGATGGCGAACATATGCGCTGTTCGGTCCGCCCCCTATTCGTCATCATTGAGTAAACTTTGACCCTGTACCTCACAGTCAGCAGACACATCCCAGCCAATCAGCAGCAGACCCTCCCTCCCAGATCCTCCCACCTCCTGGACAGCATCCATTTTACATTCATTGTGAAGCTGCATTCTTAGTGAGAGGAGGGACAGTGTAGCTGCTGCTGATTTGATAGGGAAATTGATAGCTAGGCTAGTGTATTCAGTGTCCACTGCAGTCCTGAAGGACTCATCTGATCTCTCTGATCTCACTACCCCCCACACCAACCTCACCACCCCCAGCCTCACCACCTCCCACACCACCCTCAGCCTCACTACCCCCCACGCGCCTCATTTCTTCCCCCAAACCCTCAGCATCACCACCTCCACACACCACCCTCAGCCTCACTACCCCCACACCACCCTCAGCTCACTACCCCACACACCACCCCAGCCTCACTACCCCCACACCACCCTCAGCCTCACTGCACCCCCACACCACCCTCAGCCTCACTATCCCCCGCCTACACCCTCAGCATCACCACCCCAGCCTCACTACCCCCACACCACCCCCCCAGCCTCACTACCCCCACACCACCCCTGGCCTCACTACCCCCGCACCACCCCCAGCCCTCCACTGCCCCCCGTACCACCCTCCACACCGCCCTCAGCCTCACTGCCCCCACACCCTCCAGCATGCCTCACACCACCCCTAAGCCTCACAACCTCCCACCCTCAGCCTCCACTGCCCCCCCACCACCCTCGGCCTCCCACCACCACCACCCTCAGCCTCATCCCCACCCCCCGCCTGCCCCTCAGCATCCCGCCCCCCCCCAACCACCACCCTCGGCCTCATCCCCTACCCCCCACCACCTGCCCTCAGCATCACCCCCAACCACCTCGGTCTCCACTGCACCACCCCACAGCCTCACCCCCTCCATTCTCAGCCTCACTACCCCCCACAGCCTCCAGCCTCACTGCCCCCCACCCTCCGGCCTCACTGCCCCCCACACCTCATCTACCCCAACCGCCCTCAGCATCACTGCCCCCAACCACCACTCCAGCATCACCACCCCCAACCTGCCCTCAGGTCCTGCCCCAGCCACCCTCAGCCTCACTGCCCCCCCCACACCACCCTCAGCATCCCGCCACCCTCATCCTCACTGCCCCCCACCACCCCAAGCCTCACCACCCCAGCCTCACTACCCCCTCACCACCCCAGCCTCACTGCCCCCACACCACCCTCAGCCTCGCCACCCCCCACACCCTCCAGCATCCACCACCCCCACCACCCTAAATGCCCCTGACCTCCCACCCCTCAGCCTCCCAGCCTCCACTGCCCCCCCACCACCACCCTCAGCCTCATCCCCCACCACCACCACCACCCTCACCACCATCAGCATCACCACCCCAACCACCCCCCAACCATATCGCGAGACCATCAGAGCGTTGCCGTGGTAACCCTCTGATGGTTCGCTGACCCCTAAAAAAGTAACTGATTTCTGTGTCGTACTGCCCTCATTCTCAGAAGCAGATTCTCCCGATGTAATGTCTATGGTGGAGATATTAGGTTTCACTATTTTCTTACGGAAACGCCTTGGTCTTTGATCACCTGTCAACCATCTATATACTTGGTTTTCACTATAATCCAACCGTACTCTTTCCATCTTTTGTCGCTTGAATTTAACTAGTTGTTTTTTGTACTTCAGGACCTCCTCGTTCAACTTTATCTGTTGCGCAATGCCTTCTTATGAATTCAGAAGAACCGCATACTCTCCTTCTACTTGTTGTATCTTTATTCTAATATCTTGTAAATCCTCTTTAACGTCTTGGATTATAACTAACATTAAATCCATAGAACATTTATTAAGGATGGCTGTCCAGTTCTTCCTTACTTTAGGTTTCATTCTTCCTATTGTTGGCATATTCTGTACCCTAAAGCCCCTTGGAATCTGCTTGGCTTTGTGGTAGTCCGAAAGAAAAAGGCCGTGAAGGTCCAAGTCAACTTCCCTCTTCCTTTAATTTTAATAATTTGAAATATAAATCTTTAGTAGTGATGGTAGATGGTAATTCCAGGCTTGTTGTATCCCATAGTATCTGCTGGGCTTGTTCTTCCGTGAACTGCAATGTCTCCATATGTGGAGTATACTAATCAACCGTTGCTATATATTCATTAATCTTAGTAATTCAAAACTCAATATAGTAGTTTCTTCTATATAGGGAGAATCACTTATAGGGTGGGTCAGTCTGTTCAAAGTATTCCAATGGTGTGAATTTTCAAACAAAAAATGATAAAAAATAATCCTTTATTCAAAATTCTATTAAAAAATATCCAAAAGGGCCAATATAGCCTCCAAACTTGAACAATTCCTCTACTATAATATTGAAATGTCTCTTTAAGGGATTTGCATAAGATTCCAAGGTCTCAATCTTCATATAGAGCCAATAGTCCACAATATAATATAGCCATTAGATCTTATATTGAAGAGGTAGTACAATAATTGTAGCTTCCTTCCTCTTCTTATTGCAATATCCTTCCCAAATGATGAGATTCCAAAACAAAGTTAAAAACAAATACAGCTCCACTGTTGTCCTTATATCAAAAACTACCTTATAATGTCTATCAAACAATAGACCATGTGGGTGCATAGACCGGGTGTAGTGCTAGTACCCCCAGAATATAGACATCAAACCAAAAAAGCCTTGCACTCCTACCAAACAAAAATTGGAACCCGGTGCTAGATTGCACAATAAATACAGAACAAATGAAAAATCAGTACTCCCAGGATTTTTAAATAAGCAACAAAATACTTTACTCCATATATCGACGTTTCAGCTCCTCTTGGGAGCTTTCATCAGGACAGCATACAAAATACAAATGAAACAAACTTAGCTTAAATAAGAACATAGGTCCAATTAGAACTTACATTTCAGGTGTGTTGATAGAAAGAACTCCCCTCCTCATGAGCATCCGCTCAAATGAAATCAGTGCCCGGCAATTTCCCCACTTCCGCACACATGGTCATATGATGTGAATAACGTCATTACGCATGTAACGTTGCCATGGGGATCGAGACGCCAACTGCGTCTAACGAGCCTCCCCTCAGTTACTTCCTGATTAGCTGCGTTGCCTGTGGTCATGGTAACGCCGAGCACATGCGCATTCGTTTTAAAGATCACACATCCATCACCATAAGACACAGTTTCTGGATTTGGAGATTCGATTGGAACAAGGGAAAATTGAGTATCAAATGTATACAAGACCAACTGATCGAAATACCTTGCTCCATTATGAAAGTGCCCATCCTAAACATGTTAAGGATTCATTGCCGTTCTCCCAGTTCTTAAGAGTTATAAGAAACAATTTGGAAATTAATCGATGTGAGGAACAAATACAGCAAATGTATAATAAATTTATACAGAGAGGATACACACGAGTGATACTCGATAAAGCACTTAGAAAAGCCAGGGACCATATGGCTGGAGGAGTGACACGACTTCAGAACAATAAGGATCGTATACCTTTTTCCGATGACATAATGTATCTACCACTCAAATTTGCCATGAAATTAATACGAATTGGCGTCTTATGGAGAATGATACAAGTCTTCCTGAGAGCTTCCGTAATAGGCCACTGTTCTCTTTTAAAAATAGTAAAAGCTTGCGTGATCTTCTTGTTCAGACTGATCCAATCCGAAGTTACCTTCCGGAGAATAAGAATAATACCAATAATGGATGTGTAAGATGCTTAGGCTGTGTAACTTGTGGTCATCTTATCCCCTGCAAAAGCTTTAATCATCCACATACGGGGCAAATATTCAAAATTCAACATAGAATTAATTGTCGGACTGACTTCGTAATTTATAAATTGTCCTGTCCCTGTGGGCTCAATTATGTCGGGAAGACAGAGACTGCTCTCTGTGAGAGGATAAGAGGACACAGGTCCAGCATCAGACTGGCCTACAGGGATAATAAGACGGATAAACCAGTTGCCCGACATTTCTTGGAAAAAGGTCATCCCCTCACATCTTTGAAATGTGTGGCGATAGACCATGTTCCAATCTCCAGAAGAGGTGGCAATAGACAAGAACGTCTATTACAAAGAGAAACTTGGTGGATCAAAAAACTGGGTACATTAGCCCCATATGGACTAAATGAAAAACTGTCATTTATTGCTTTCCTGTGATTATGATAGGGGGGTGAGTGCTAGTAGGATGACAGATGGAATATAATGTGGTCCTGCCTATTCAATGTTAGCCCCCGTTATCATCATTCCAATTCCTTTACTTTTTAAATACGTTTTATTTTCTCGTTTATATGTAATGTTAAAAACTTGTCATGCTTTAGGTCTTTTTGCAATTGGGACTTCCATTTCAGGTTGTTTTGGATTTTTTTTCATGTAGTATGATTCTCTCCTACTTTAGGGTTCATTACCAATAGTATAGGAGGTTTACCGCCTCTATTCATACCCCTTTCCAATAGTGATATTATCTACAGTTGATTATGCAAGTCTGGATTGTAGGCACTGTTTCACTTTAATTATTGACATTGTTTCACTTTAATCATTGACACTGATTATATAGTACAGCGTGGTTATGCACAAGAATTATGCACATGCACTTTCAAACTAATTTTTAGATAGATGGTTATTAGATCATCATTTTGTCACACCAAATAGGACACATCCTTGTGGATGTTTAAATATGACTATAATTATGGCAGTATACGTATATTGGTTGTGGATCTTTCTAGTTCCACATTTATTATACTATAATTAAGATTTTCACCGCATGTCTCTTTAAGCACAGAACTTTATGAGTAGATCACTTATTAGTATGTTTATTTAGATGTGGGATCTACATTAGGATCCCTGATAATATAGTTGTTATTTATGCACTAGTGTACTGGTGGATTGGATTATTAATCTTTGGAATTATTATGTGTCCCTTGTGATACTGTAGGTGATAGATCTGTATGCTGATACTTTTCCCTCCTCTCTTTTTTTTTGATGTCAATGTAAATAGAGGCTATATCTTTTATTCCCACCGTGGTGGAAGATAGATATAGAGATCGGGGAATCTTTAAAACGAATGCGCATGTGCTCGGCGTTACCATGACCACAGGTAACGCAGCTAATCAGGAAGTAACTGAGGGGAGGCTCGTTAGACGCAGTTGGCGTCTCGATTCCCATGGCAACGTTACATGCGTAATGACGGTATTCACATCATATGACCATGTGTGCGGAAGTGGGGAAATTGCCGGGCACTGATTTCATTTGAGTGGATGCTCATGAGGAGGGGAGTTATTTCTATCAACACACCTGAAATGTAAGTTCTAATTGGACCTATGTTCTTATTTAAGCTAAGTTTGTTTCATTTGTATTTTGTATGCTGTCCTGATGAAAGCTCCCAAGAGGAGCTGAAACGTCGATATATGGAGTAAAGTATTTTTTTACTTATTCAAAAATCCTGGGAGTGCTGATTCTTCATTTGTTTTGTGTATATATATACATATATATATATATATATATATATATATATATATATATATATATATATATATATAAACATAGAATGTGACGGCAGATAAGAACCATTCGGCCCATCTAGTCTGCCCAATTTTCTAAATACTTTCATTAGTCCCTAGTCATATCTTATAGTTAGGATAGCCTTATGCCTATCCCACGCATGCTTAAACTCCTTTACTGTGTTAACCTCTACCACTTCAGCTGGAAGGCTATTCCATGCATCCACTACCCTCTCAGTAAAGTAATACTTCCTGATATTATTTTTAAACCTTTGTCCCTCTAATTTAAGACTATGTCCTCTTGTTGTGGTAGTTTTTCTTCTTTTAAATATAGTCTCCTCCTTTACTGTGTTGATTCCCTTTATATATTTAAATGTTTCTATCATATCCCCCTGTCTCGCCTTTCCTCCAAGCTATACATGTTAAGATCCTTTAACCTTTCCTGGTAAGTTTTATCCCACAATCCATGAACCAGTTTAGTAGCCCTTCTCTGAACCCTCTCTAAGGTATCAATATCCTTCTGAAGATACGGTCTCCAGTACTGTGTACAATACTCCAAGTGAGGTCTCACCAGTGTTCTGTACAATGGCATGAGCACTTCCCTCTTTCTACTGCTAATACCTCTCCCTATACAACCAAGCATTCTGCTAGCATTTCCTGCTGCTCTATTACATTGTCTGCCTACCTTTAAGTCATCAGAAATAATCACCCCTAAATCCCTTTCCTCATTTGTTGAGGTTAGAACTCTATCAAATATTCTGTACTCTGCCCTTGGGTTTTTACGTCCAAGATGCATTATCTTGCACTTATCCACATTAAATGTCAGTTGCCACAATTCTGACCATTTTTCTAGTTTACCTAAATCATTTGTCATTTGGTTTATCCCTCCTGGAACATCAACCTTGTTACATATGTTAGTATCATCAGCAAAAAGAGAATGGGTCCAAGTACAGATCCCTGAGGTACCCCACTGGTGACAAGTCCAAGCTTCGAATATCTCCATATCTCCATATCTCCATATCTCCAGCACTCACGCTGTAAAGTCCCTTAATGACCGGGTGCTAGCAAACCATGTCCAGTAGTATCCATCTTTGCAATCAGGTATCAGCACTCTCGTAATTTAAAAGTCCAAAATTTATTAGTATAAAATTAAAAAACAATCAATGTTTCAGTCCTACATAGAGGACTTTCATCAGGATCAAAGTATAGATCCTGATGAAAGTCCTCTATGTAGGACTGAAACGTTGATCGTTTTTTAATTTTATACTAATACATTTTGGACGTTTAAATTCCGAGAGTGCTGATACACATACATACATACACACACACACACACACAGTATCTCAGAAAAGTGAGTCACATTTTTGTAAATATTTTATTGCATCTTTTCATGTGACAACACTGAAGAAATGACACTCTGCTACAATGTAAAGAAGTAAGTGTACAGCCTGTATAACAGGGTAGATTTGCTGTCCCCTCAAAATAACTCACAGCCATCAATGTCTAAACGGTTGGCAACAAAAGTGGGTACACCACTAAGTGGAAATGTCCAAACTGAGCCCAATTAGCAATTTTCCCTCATCAGTGTCATGTGACTCATTAGTGTTACAAGGTCTCAGGTGTGAATGGGGAGCAGGTGTGTTAAATTTGGTGTCATCGCTCTCATGCTCGCTCATACTGGTCACTGGAAGTTCAACATGGCACCTCATGGCAAAGAACTCTGAGGATCTGAAAAAAAGAATTATTGCTCTACATAAAGATGGCCTAGGCCATACGAAGATTGCCAAGACCCTGAAACTGAGCTGCAGTACGGTTGGCAAGACCATACAGTGGTTTCACAGGCAGGTTCCACTCAGAACAGGCCTCTCCATGGTTGAACAAAGAAGTTGAATGCACATGCTAAGCGTCATATCCAGAGGTTGTCTTTGGAAAATAGACGTATGAGTGCTGCCAGAATTGCTGCAGAGGTTGAAGGGGTGTGGGGTCAGCCTGTCAGTGCTCAGACCATACACCGCACACTGCATCAAATTGGTCTGCATGGCTGTCATCCCAGAAGGAAGGTAAGACTAGAACAGGCACCAAACAAGAAAACAAGACAAGACTAGAAGAACCCAGAATCGGAGCAGGACAGAAAGTAGAACCCAGAATATGTACACAATACATGAGGGAAACATGAACAGGACATGGGCAGGACAGGACAGGACTGTACATGAACTGGGAATACAAGACAAATAAAATGAGACAAGAGATGCAATGCAAAAATGAGTAGACATAACTAAGTACTATATATATATATATATATATATATGTGTAATAAACATTGGAGATTTAGACATATATAAATGGCCAAAATGTATGCAGTTCACCACTGCACCAAAGTACTCCAATTACGGTGGGTCGTAACTGCCTAGATATGCACGACGAAATAAACAATAAAAACACACACAGTACTTACCTGCAAAGAAAGGAGCAGATGAAATGAGACTACTGCTTGTAGGCACAGACTGAAACAAAAAGGATAATGGCAAAGGAATTGGTGTGGCAACAAAAAAAAACAAACATTTAAAGGAATCCAGGAGTAAAGGAATGAACCCAGAAAACCCAGCATAAAGAAAACCAGACAGAATAGAAAACCTATACAGAAATTGTAAAAAGAGTAATGGATACCAGAATCCGAGGCCAGACATCTGAACAGAATGGAACAAAATGTGACAACATGATAACGACCCCAAACACACCTCCAAGATGATCACTGCCTTGCTAAAGAAGCTGAAGGTAAAGGTGATGGACTGGCCAAGCATGTCTCCAGACCTAAACCATATTGAGCATCTGTGCGGCATCCTCAAATGGAAGATGGGGGAGTGCAAGGTCTCTAACATCCACCAGCTCCATGATGTCGTCATGGAGGAGTGGAAGAGCTCTGGTGAACTCCATGCCCATGAGGGTTAAGGCAGTGCTGGAAAATAATGGTTGCCACACAAAATATTGCCACTTTAGGCCCAATTTGGACATGTCCACTTAGGGGTGTACTCACTTTTGTTGCCAACAGCTTAGACATTAATGACTGAGTTAGTTGAGTTGTTTTGAGGGGACAGCAAATTTACACTGTTATACAGGCTGTACACTTACTACTTTACATTGTAGCTGAGTGTCATTTCTTCAGGGGTGTACTCACTTTTGTGAAAATATATTATACATACATACATACATACATATACATATATATATATATATATATATATATATATATATACACACACACACACACACACACACACTGATCAGACACAAAACCACTGACAAATGAAGTAAATAACATTATATTGTTACAATATCACCTGGGTGGGTTATTTTAGGCAGCACACTATAGCACATGGGTTTGGCCCCCACATATGCTTCTGGATATCGTCCCTATACATGACTCCCTCCGCACATATATGGATCAACTGCACTTTTTTGGCCCCCTTCCCTATACGTAACGGTACCCGACAAGGTTGCCCCCTCTCGTTTGCCCTCTCTAGAGCCGTTCCTGGAGGCAGTCAGAGAGGACAAGGGTATTACGGGATGCACCGTAGGCCACATGGAACACCGTGTCACAGCCTACGCAGACGACATGCTCTTTTTTCTAGAAAATCCACAGGTGTCCCTGCCTAACCTCCTGCAGGCATTCAGAGAATATGACTAACTATCCAACCTCAAATTAAACATGGAAAAATCTGAAACATTGAACATCTCGATATCTCATGGCCAAGAGTCCCACCTCCGTGCGCAATTTCATATTTCATGGTGCCCAGCAAAACTCAAATACCTAGGCATATGGCTGCCTGCAGACCTGTCCCACCTCTACCAACTGAACTTCCTCCCCCTCTTCACTACTCTTCAGAAGGATATGCACCACTGGTCAGACTTGTACATTTCCTGGTTTGGCCACATCAATGCTGTAAAGATGAATGTCCTCCCACGACTCTAATACCTGATTCAAATGAAAGTAATTCCCTGGATATTCTTCCAGGCAATGTGAACTGCCATTAGACATCTGGTGTGGAATCACAAAGTGTCAAGGTAAAACCAAACTAGAACTACCCAAAGTCCAGAGATGCGTCGGCCTCCTCTAGATTATCGGGTACTATTACGCTGCTCATTTACTCAGAGTAATAGACTGGCATGCCCATCTGACCACAAAACCTGAGGTAAAAACTGAGAAACTGCAAGCCACAGATAAGGTCCCATCCCTTCTTTGGCACGGCAATCTCACACTGAGCTCACAACAAACGGGTAACCCCATGATTGAAGCCACACTTAAAGTCTGGTGTCTCCTTTGCTACAAAGAACAACTGATCACATCTCCCCACCCCCTAACACCCATCACCTACAACCCAGACTTGTGCAGGGACCCTCCACACTTTTCACCAGACAGACTGGTCATACATATGCCATTGGTGCAAGGGCGCGCAATTCTATCCATTGGCAGCAATGCTCCCTGACACCACCTTGACAGGACAGATACCACTATCACCAAATCAAGTCCTTCTCTACAACCACCCCTTGCAAATGTCTCTTGCACAGAGACCTCACTCAATTCACTCTGTACATCCCGACAACACGCAACCAAAGGCATCTCCTTGCTCTATAACATGTTCCTAAGGGAATACAACAGACCGATCTTAAGGTTTATCGTAAAGTGGGAGAGAGAGACAGGTAAGGCGCTAACTGACCAAGAGTGGAATAAAATTGACATACTCAATCAACTTGAAATTCAAAGAAACAAGTTACAAGCTACTATCCAATTGGTACAGGACCCCAGAAACAATTGGTACAGGACAAGCATAAACACAGACACTCCAGGTAACTGCTGGCATATGGTGGACTTTCCCAGTTATAACTAAGATCCTGCGAAATTACAGACTCTGACCTACTGCTCCAGCCTCTCCCCATGCTCCTGCACCACACAGACATGACCATTAAGACATAAGAAATCCCTGACCAAACACTTACTGACAGCGGCAAAATCCTTTATTCCTACGCTCTGGAAGCGAATGGGGGCACCATCCTTCCAGCAATGGGTGGGAGAGATATATTCCATGGAATCATTGACCGCAGCCCTACATAATCGCTCAGATAACAGCACTAAAACCTGGACCCAATGGCTGTTGTACACAACTGCCAACAGAGCAGGCATCTAAACTTTCCACCCCTCCCCCATACCTCCTACCTTCCCCCCTTTTTATGTGTTTTTTAAAATAAAAAAAAGTGTTTACATTTTTTTCCCTAACTTTTCTGCTCCTCCTTACCCTATTCCCCCTCTCATCCTAACTTACTAGTTGACATCCCCTTTACTTACTCCTCCCTGACCGACCATACAGGAAATTAGCATATGGAAGTAGTCATCTTCCGGTTGTCTCCAGAACCTGTAGCTGAACCGTTGAAACACCACTGTGACTATAGACACAACAGCTTCTACGTACAGTAATGTTACCTCTATGTACTACAGTAAGAGTAATAGAGTTACCTTTTGTCTTATGATCGAAATAGCCACCATCATTAAGCAACAAATACCTGCTGACCATATTGTACTCAACTTCAACATCTATTCACTGTTGTAACACTATGCTTTGTGATCAATAAGCAAAATAAAGATGGTCAAAAAAAAAAACCATAGAAAATTAATTTGTATTCTGTCCATTATAAATTGGAAGGCAGGGATGTTTCATAAAAGTTGGGCTGTTTGTCTTCTAAAGAATTTTAGATAATATCCAGTTTGTTGTGTCTGGTACATGCCAGTGGCTCCAGCCCAAACGCATATCAAGCCACATTGCTTAGTTACAGTAGATCACAGTCACTGTTTTACTCCTTGCTCTAAAGTAGTGGTAGGAAACCTTCAGCACTTCAGATGTTGTGGCCTACATATCCCATATGCTGGCAAATGGTTCAACATGAACCTTTTGTAGGTTTGGAGGATACCTAGAGCCTTATAAAACAAATTATAATGCTGGCAAAGCATCAAGGGAGATGTAGGCCACAACATACTGAGTGCCAAAAGTTGAATACTCCTGCTTTTGTGCAAGGCTGTATAACTGTCAACAGCATGCATAGAACATCTGGTTGATGTGATACATATTTCTCACACTGAATTTTAGCAAATTAAGTCCAAATGGCAAAACTGAGTCAAATAGCCATAAGTGGGCAATGCGTGAGTTTGAGACTTTCTCCTCATCAACTATGTTAGGTTCAATTTTTGCCATTAGTATTTAACTCGTGAAAATGTAAAGTTTAGTTTACAAAACTGGCAATGTGCACACTATATGTTTCAGCTTGTTTGGCGGTTAGCTTTGGTAAAACTGGCTGCTCTTAATACCTACCTTAATACCTAAATTAAGGTTTAAATATCATTTTCTGAATATGGTTTCAAAAACATTACATTTTCATTAGGTGTTAATTGTTTTCTTTAAACAATTATAACAAGGGATTAATAATGGGAAGCTGTGATCTCATAAATTACATCTTTTATAGCAGTGGTTCCAAATTAATTTCACTGATAGATTAGTTTGATGCCTTTAATTACAGGAAATTGTAATTAAATATTGGAACAGGATGAAATACATCTCTCTGGGACATTGTAAGTTTTATTCCAGCTTGTATTTAAGTTATTTTGTGTACTTGGGTGCCTAAAACCTGACCAATCTTTAAGATTATGGATAATTTTGCAGCGTTCTTAAAATATTTATCAATTAATAAAAGTACAACCTTATAAAATTTGCAATATGATTATATTTTGAAGTCAATTTTGAGGTAATATAGTTAATATAATTTATCTCAGCAAAATTTAAAGGGACAGTCCAGACTCTTAAAGCACTTTAGCTTGCTGATGTGCTTTATTTGTAAAGAGTATGCACTTTTTTTCCCATTTAACAAAATGTGCAGATTTCAATAGAAAGTGTCCTAGTCATAAGTTAAAACCAAAGAAAAAGTTACCTGCGCGCTCTCCTAAATCCCTATGTATATTTAAACAAATGGAGGTCATTTAGTTATTCCAATGGCCATTGGAGGGAATGCCCGCTTGCCTTTTATACAGTTTTTCCTACAAGGCTACCACCCAGGTGGACCTTGTGGGGCACAGAGTCACAAACAACAAGCCAATCAAAACAGTATTTTACATTCAGTCACTCCCATACAGTGTACACAATCCCTCCCCTCTGCTTAGGAGATAATTGAGTTAATTACTGTATCAACTCAATTATCTCCAAGCAAACAATACAACTATTTTACAAAATTTTTTGAAATACACCAAAAACATAAGAGACCCCCACAAAATATACATTTCCTGATAGACCCAATCTGGGGGAACAACATACTCAAAAATCACCCAGATCGGTTCAGGGGTTAAAAAGTTAGCTGGAGGTCACATTTCTGTCCGGCCGCCCACTAGGCTACTGCCCAGAATAGTTCCATAAGTTCATCTGGGTCGGCCGGTCTATTTCAGAGGCAGGGAAACACATTAAAATAATGAAAGTACTGTTCGTGCCTATGATTCTCCAGTATGTGTGTTTAAAAGTACCGAACGCTGCTGCGTTCGTATGAAAAGAGCTGAGTTGCTGGAAGCCTGAAAGTCCCAGCGGTTTTCGTGTGAAATAATGTCCGAAAAGAGTTCCAGGCGTTCAACGACCAAACACCGCTGGCCGTTTGTCAGTTTAAGATGGCCGCCGCATGTTCGCTCAAACGAACGACACGACCACCCAGCCATTCGTCAATTAGGCTGCGGTTAACCACAACTTCTGGGAGGTTAACGAGCAGCACACTCCACATGCAGGGTGGTCATCATTATTTGAACAGAATTATACTGGTGATAGGGAAAGTGAAATTCACCGAACAAATTAACAAACAGACAATGAGGAATATAAAATTCAGGCATATGGTCATTGGAGTAACTAAATGACCTCCATATGTTTAAATATACATTGGGATTTAGGAGAGTGCGCAAGTAACTTTTTCTTTGTTGTTTACTGTATGTATTGGGGCTGATGTGTACTGTGGTCGTTGCTGCCGCCCAGGAGTGGTGGGAGTGAGCACAGGACTTTTTTTTGCATTTGTATTCACTTTTTGTATCACACAGCTATGTTACAATGCTGCCGCCCATCCCATGTGCTCCCTATTAAGGGTTAATAAGTATATAGGGGTGCATATAAAAAATACCCCTCTCTGTCTCATTAGAGATATCTTTGTCAGAAGCTTAAAGAAGCAAGGTGAAAGGTCAGTGTAGGACCCACCTAAGGGGGTCTGCCTTGATGTTGGCAGACGGGCATTCCCTCCAATGGACATTGGAGTAATTAATGACCTCCATTTGTTTAAATATACATAAGGAGAGAGTGCAGGTAACTTGTTTTTTTTTGGTTTTAATATATATATTGGGTCTGATGTGTATTGTAGTTGTTGCTGCCACCCAGGAGCGATGAGAGTGAGTGCAGGACTTGTTTTTTGTATTTGTACTCACTTTTTGTATCAAACAGCTATGTTACAATGCTGCCGCCCATCCCATGTGTTCCCTATTAAGGGTTAATAAGTATATAGGGGTGTATCAAGAAATGTGGTCGTTGCTGCCGCCTAGGGGTGATGGGAGTGAGCACAGGACTTGTTTTTTGTATTTATAGTCATAAGTTAACCTTCTTACATCCCTTGGCTGTCAGTCAGACAACAGGTCTTGTTATTTCCTGGTAGTTTAGCTCAGTGGAGCTTAAATTAAGAGACAGCCGCAGGAAAGTCTGGACTGGGGAAGAAGGTGAAAAAAAAAAATGCATAATTAAACAAATGTATGTTTTCATTGTGGTTTATATCTACTAAACAGTGGGTTTTGTTTTTATTTGAGGTAGTGGAGTGTCCCTTTAATTATAGTCCCATATATGGCAGGTCAGCAAGTACATATATTTGAAAAGATTGTAAAGAGGCTCTCACTGTTTAATACTTTCATCATTAACAAGTTGTTTTTTCTCTCTTTATCCAAAAAATGTTAAATCATTTGAAAAGCGTATGCAATAATATAATATCTAAGCTAATATTCAGCGGCATAAGTAACATGGTTGCAGTTGCGGGCCCTTCACTCCAGGGGGCCCGACCAAAGCTGTGACCCCTGCAACAGTGGGCATCACTTCAGGGCTCATGCACTGCTGCACAGCCCCCTAAGGTTGCCGGCAGGAGCGGAGTGATGTTCTGCTCCCCTCCTGCCACTGTGTGTAGTGTAGCCGAGCGGTCTGACAGGAGGTGCTCACTGAGAGAGCACTTCCTGTCAGATGGGTACTGTGGTATGGGTGAACAAAGAGGGGCTGGGGAGAAGAATGACACATGAAAGGGCTGTGGTTGGGAATATGACACACATGGAGGGGTTGGGGGGAGGGAATGACACATGGAGGAGCTGGAGGGGTTAATAATGACACACATTGAGTGGCTGTTGGGGAGAGAATGACACACATGGAGGGGCGGGGGAGAGGAAATAAGAAATGGAGGCAGATAAAGGGGCTGAGGGAAGGGAATAAGACACATGTAGTGCTGAGGTGGGAGAGGGGTGAGACACATGGATGGGCGGGGGGTGGAATAAGGCAGATGGAGGGACGGGGGAAATGAGGCAGATAGAAGGGCTGGGGAAAGGAAATGAGAAACATGGAGGGCCTGGGAGAGGATGGTATAACACACATGGTGGGGCTAGGAAGGAATGAGACACATGAAGGAGCTGTGAGGGAGGGAATGAGGTGCATGTAGGGGACAGATTGGGGGGCAGGGGGGTGCGAGACACTTGGGGGGTGGCCCGGGGCAATTTTGCGCACAAGGGTCCAATAGTTTCTAGTTACACCTCTGCTAATATTGTATAATTTTAAGCTGATATAGCATTACTTTGATTTCTTATTTTTAACAAATGAAAACTTTGTGATAGTATAAAAACCAGACATACTTTTGAGGTACCTCAACATTTTATAAAAATGTGTCCTTTGTGTCTGTTAACTAATCAAATATATTAAAACATATAGAAAGTCTTTTTTTCCCCACAAACTATATAAGAATGTTTTTTGTTGTTGTAATTTACAGTTGATTAATAACTATGCAAAAGCAATAGATCAAATGTTACATTTGTGGCTTAGCTCCAATAAACAGATAAGGAAATAGAGAAAAGGAGGTTGAATTGAAAGGAAAGAAGGTTGCAATCCCAAATAGAAAACCACAGTAAAAGTCAATTTCTGCAGATGTCATGTGAATCTCAGCTATAAAATACGTCATATCAGCAGTTTAACTAGGCAGGTAATGTTAGGGTGGTGTGTTCAAGACAAGAATAGCTCTCAAAAGCATTAAGCAGGTAGCAGCTTGAACACAGTTAAAAATTATAGATCCACAACACAGCAGTCCAATTCATGAACCAGTCAAAAACTCAGGACAGTTTAAGAAAACATTCTAAATGGAGGTTTTGTTTATTACAAGATGCTTTTAATTATTGTTCACTTTTCATGTTTCTATAAATACAAGTTAGACGTTACTAGAGTCAGAGTGTGTAAGTGTATATAATAGAGAGAGATAGGAAACTTTTGGCACTCCAAGATGTTGTGGGCTACATAACCCATAATACTCTTACAGCCATAATAATGGCAAAGCATCAAGGAAGACGTAGTCTATGGATTGTCGAAGGTTGCCTACACCTCCTGATTATTTTAGATATCACTATATCTACTAAGCAATTACAGTATTCGGCAGAAAGGTTTTCAAATTGTCATTTAAAACTTAGAGAGACTTCAACTACTTTATAATTTGAATTATGACATTTTATAAAGTATAAATTTAACCTTTGAAATTTAACTAATCAAATTGCTAGTAAATAAATGGTTATTTTTTTCACAAATAAGTAAATACAACAAAGAAATCCACACACCTCCATTTGATGTGACTACTTCCCATCAAAGGCCTATTAATGTTCTCTTTCACTCTACAAATTGTGGGTGTCAGGATCTTACCTGATGGGGAGTCCGGCTCGCAGAGTTATACGCTCACCCTTGCAAAGTAGACACAGACCAGGGTGACCAGGTAAGACGCCACCTGATCTGTGAGTCTGTGCACGGGGGCTTTCCAGGAAAAGTGCGCCAAGTCTCAGTACAGCAGGGATTAGCAGAAGCGTGGTCAAGGGAAGCCAAAATCAGGGAAGCCAGAGGTCAGAGTAGTCCAGGAGGAAAGCCAAGGTCAGAAGCCAGAATTAGACAGTAATCACTGGAATGCAGGTACAGAGTAACAGGAACCAAACAAGGGAACCAGAGTCAATGAACTGACACTGCCCTCAGGGAGAGGCAGTGTCTTATACCTGGCTAATTGGTGATCAGCCACAGGTGTGCTGAGATCGTTGGAGCAGCCACAGAATAACGTCCAGCCCCCAGTGCTGGGTGCAAGGCAATATAGACTTCTGGCTATCTCTTGAGCTGATATGGTGGCTCAGAGGCAAAATAGCAGCCCCAGGACTGCAAAGTACCCTGGTTCAAGTCCGTCACCGGGCACTTCTGGGGCGACCTCGTCTGGCCGTCGGGATGTCGCGGTGAGAATCGTGACAGTACCCTCCCTTCAAGAACGCCCTCCAGGCGTGAACAGGTTCTTCTCGGAAATAGTACTCCTCATCTTCGGTCTCAGTATCACTAAGATAGTCTTTGTAATCAAAGTCTACAGACTGGGACTTTATGGTACCAGTTTCGGGTGCTAATGGGAAGAGGTCAAGGTTATTCATGGATTTGGTGCAGGCGGTAAGTACCTTGATCCCAGGAGTCAGTTTCTCTGAGCTTTTTTTCTTAGGTGAGTCACCAGGAGCAGAGCTCACAGCTTTCAAAGCCCTTTCAAATGTTCCCAGATCTGTTCTGTGGACCTTGGTACCATAGGTGCAATCCACAGGTAGTTCTCCTTTGAGCAGGCAGGAAGTGGTGATGGTACCAGTTTTAACAGGAGAGTCTTCTGGAGGTAGTGAATTCTCATGATCACCGATTATGTGTTCTTGAGAGACACTGGCATCAGTAGCCATCGTAGTCTGGGTACTCTTCTGCGTCACGGAACGTGGAAACTTCTGACAGTATCCTTGACATTTTTCTGGCTGTGTTGCCGGGATAACAGGATGAAGGTGAGTAGTACCTACTTGAAGAGGCTTAGGCCGAGTTGGGCGAATAGGGCAGTGGGAGATAAAGTGCCCTCCTTCTCCACAATAGAAACAGAGACAACAAGCCCTCCTTCGGTCTCTTTCACTAGATGGCAGTCTTGTTCTAGTGCAGATGAAGCCAATCTCCATGGGTTCCTCCTTGTCCTCTAGAGTGCCAAGTTCCACATGGGTAACATTATGATGACAAGGCAGGTCCTTGGAGGTAGGTTTAGACTGTAGCGAGATGGGATTCTTGTATTCATAAAATAATTCCTCTTCTCTAGGCAACCGGGTTCTGCGAGAACCTGAAGTAGGCTTGGGAGTTGCTTTCCTTGATGCAAAGCACTGAGAGTCCATTGCGGACATGAACAACTCCCAGGAGTCCAAGACAGTACTTCTCTCCTGCAGCTTCTGGTGTGCCCACGCCTTAATCCGCCCAGTACACCGGATAATAGCGGAGCAGACTCTGATAAGGTCGGTGGCGTAGGTTCTAGGTTTCAGGGCAAACAGTAGCTCACAATCCTTCTTGAACATCGGGAAAGCAGAACGGGAACCGTCAAACCTGTCAGGCATAATGACATAGGGTTCCGGGTATGTATGTTCCGGGATTGGATGTACTGCTCCTTTAAATGCCAATGAACATCTCTGCAAATCCATAACATTCTGGGACAGGTTGGAGACTTGTTCAGCCAGGGAGGTGAGTAATTTGTATAACTCTGCAGACTCCATATGGTCAGTTCATTATGTCAGGATCTTACCTGATGGGGAGTCCGGCTCGCAGAGTTATACGCTCACCCTTGCAAAGTAGACACAGACCAGGTAAGACGCCACCTGATCTGTGAGTCTGTGCACGGGGGCTTTCCAGGAAAAGTGCGCCAAGTCTCAGTACAGCAGGGATTAGCAGAAGCGTGGTCAAGGGAAGCCAAAATCAGGGAAGCCAGAGGTCAGAGTAGTCCAGGAGGAAAGCCAAGGTCAGAAGCCAGAATTAGACAGTAATCACTGGAACGCAGGTACAGAGTAACAGGAACCAAACAAGGGAACCAGAGTCAATGAACTGACACTACCTTCAGGGAGAGGCAGTGTCTTATACCTGGCTAATTGGTGATCAGCCACAGGTGTGCTGAGATCGTTGGAGCAGCCACAGAATAACGTCCAGCCCCCAGTGCTGGGTACAAGGCAATATAGACTTCTGGCGATCTCTTGAGCTGATATGGTGGCTCAGAGGCAAAATAGCAGCCCCAGGACTGCAAAGTACCCTGGTTCAAGTCCGTCACCGGGCCCTTCTGGGGCGACCTCGTCTGGCCGTCGGGATGTCGCGGTGAGAATCGTGACAGTGGGATTCTACTCACAAAATATAGGGGCCATGTGATATGAGATTATGAGGATGCTGTAAGTGGGTAGATATTTTGTTCAATTCATAAAATTTTTGTTGATATGACTAAAAAAGATTTACATCGTTTTGGTTGACAGATGTGTAACAAAAGCCTTTATGGAACTTGGGTTCTGCTATGTAATGGTTACATTTTCAAGATTTAATAAAATAACTAATTTGTCCACTATTTTCATTATGTAAAAATTGCAGATTTCAATAGAAATTGGCACTTTTATAAATTAACCTTGTCACACCCTCCATTTACCGCACCCCGCTGTCAAGCGGACAACTGGTTCTGTGAATTCCTGGTTTTGTGGAGCTAAATTCAAGAGGCAGGCAATTGCTTAGTGTACCTACCTCACTAAGACTAATTACTCAACTTCCCTGAAAAATCTGTGGTTGGACAGCCATAGAAAGAGAACTCCAGCTTTTGGGGTTGGACAGCCATAGAAAGAGATCACCAGCTTTTGCAAGCGTTTTTTTTTAGGTATAAAATTATTTTGTACATATATCCCTCAATAAATAAAATTACATCAATCCATGTTTTCATTGAGGGTATTTATACTACATAGTATATTCTTTTTATTGTTAATTATTTTTAATTTGGGCAGTGGAGTGTCCATTTAGGAAAGAACTATAGATTATACTAATGCTTAAAGCGGCACTGTCATGCCGAATCCTGTTTTTTTTTAACCCCCCTCCCGCCTCCACTACATCCAATTGACCCACTAGTCACCCCCAAATGCCCCTAAGCCCCCCACATTACCTATTTTTTAATCCTTATTTTCTGCCCCGATCTATATTCAGGGCGCCGCCATCTTTGTGTGGGTAGGTGAAGTCCCTCAGGGACACGTCATCAGCCCACACTAGATAGCCTGTGAGATTCCCGCACATGCCCAGTGAAACACCTGGACATGCGAACGGGAATTTCATCTATTCATTCACTCATCAGACAGACGAATGAATGAATAGAAAGATCAGCCGAACAAACTAACACTATGTATCAGTGTTAGTTTGTTCGTTCAGTTTATTACAAGGAGGGAGCTACCGGCACGCAGCTCCCTCCTTGTAATATGTAAAGATAGAAGCGGCAGGGAGCAGTGCTCCCCACCACTTCATAAGCCCCCCAGGTCCCCCTCTCACTCTATGGGGGTCAATATGACCCCCATAATAGCACAAGGGAGATTAAAATCGAAAACTATACCGCGAGTAGGGGCATGTCTACTAAACAGTGAGCAGCCTGTGGCTGCTCACTGTTGAAAAAAAATGACATAAATTACAATAAGGGGGGGCGGACCTATTGTCCTCCCCCCCTCCCCCACCCTGAGCGGCGGGTGGGGGCCCTAATAAAACAATAAGGGGGGAGAACTACTGTCCCACCCCCTGGCCCCCACCCCTGCACGGTGGGTGGGGGCCCTAATAAAACAATAAGGGGGGGACCTACTGTCCTCCCCCCTGGCCCCCACCCCTGAGCGGTGGGTGGGGGCCCCAGTAAAACAATAAGGGGGGGGACCTACTGTCCTCCCCCCCCTGGCCCCCACCCCTGAGCGGTGGGTGGGGGCCCTAAATGAAACACCCCCCCCAATCAAGGTGGCTAGGGGTCCCAAGCCCCTAGTCACCCCCCCACCCAAAAAAACCTATCCCCTACCTACCCCTCTCACCCTAAAATAGTGAGGGGGGAATAAAATAACTAACCTGTAAAAAAAAAAATTAGGGCCCTAATAAAACAATAAGGGGGGGACCTACTGTCCTCCCCCCCTGGCCCCCACCCCTGAGTGGTGGGTGGGGGCCCTAATAAAACAATAAGGGGGCAACCTACTGTCCTCCCCCCCTGGCCCCCACCCCTGAGCGTTGGGTGGGGGCCCTAATAAAACAATAAGGGGGGGGGACCTACTGTCCTCCCCCCCTTGCCCCCACCCCTGCGCGGTGGGTGGGGGCCCTAGTAAAACAATAAGGGGGGGACCTACTGTCCTCCCCCCCTGGCCCCCACCCCTGCGCAGTGGGTGGGGGCCCTAGTAAAACAATAAGGGGGGACCTACTGTCCTCCCCCCGGCCCCCACCCCTGAGCGGTGGGTGGTGGCCCTAAATGAAACCCCCCCCCCAATCAAGGTGACTAGGGGTCCCAAGCCCCTAGTCACCCCCCCCACCCAAAAAAACCTATCCCCTATCTACCCCTCTCACCCTAAAAATAGTGAGGGGAGAAAAAATTAACTAACCTGTAAAAAAAAAAATTAAACTTACCATTTGACGTCTTCTTTTTTCTAAAATCTTCTTTCTTCAGCCCCCAAAAAGGCCAAATAAAAATCCATTATACCCGTCGCACTTAAAAAAAAGTAGGTCCCCCCCCATCTTTTTTTGGGGCCCCCACAGGCATGGGGGGTTAGTTTTCTTTTTTTTTTACAGTGAGCAGCTATAAGCTGCTCACTGCTTACCACATGCCCCTACTGCGGTATAGCAGTGGGGCATTTAATTTACTAATACTAAGTAATCTTTACTTAGTATTAGTAAATGTGGCTGAAAGACCAATTTAGGTCTTTCAGCCTTTTAGTAGATAACTCCCTGATACCGTGGGAATTAGGGAGTTATCTACTAAGCGGCTGCAAGATGCAGCCGCGGCAATGAATAGGATCGGAGTTTCATTCATTAAAATGAAATTCCGATCCGAATAAAATGCCGAATTGCGTTCTAAAAGAAACGAACATACTGTTCTCATTCAGTTAGAACGCAATTCGGCAGTTTAGTGTAAAGTGACAGGAAGCATTGTGGGAACACTGAGGAAAGCTAGGGATCATGGGAAAATTGCTCTGACCAGCGGAAATGAAGCACACTTTGCTCCTCCGCTGGTCAGAGCTGGTCAAGCGGAGGAATCCTCCATAAGGCAAAGAGTCCCTACTTTGTCTTATGATTTTAAAGAAAACTAAAGAAGATAGGAAGAAAAGAATAACAGATCCTGAGAGAGGGGGAGAAGAGGAAGAGATTGAGGAAAGGTAAGTTCGGCATGACAGTGCCGCTTTAAAGGAACACTATATTCAGTCTGATAAACCAACTTTAGCTTTATTAAGCAGTTTTGTTATGTAGATCATGTCTCCAGAGTCTCACTGCTCAATGTTCTGCTATTTAGGAATAAACAATAGTCACACATTTAGAATTTCTTATCTTCTGCACTGTTCATAGTCTCCTAGATCTTGCAGGAGCCCCCTGTGTGTGTTTATAGTTCAATTTACAGAAAAGGAGATTAAAACTTCTAAAGTAAGTTAAAGGAACACTATAGGGTCAGGAAGACAAACAGTGTTAAAATATTTAGATCCCCTGGTCCCTCCTTGCCCCTTTAAATATACCAAAATCTTACCTTATTTTCAGTGCCGCACGAGGCCGCCGGCATTGGCTCCATCGCCGGTCCTCCTATTTTGCTGACATAATCAGAAGTGATAATGTCAGCCAATCACAATGCTTTCCCACAAGAAAAAGCCAACCAGGCCCATCAGCATTTTCTCATAGAGATGCATTAAATACAGAGAGTGGAGATACTGATAATCAGTGCTGCACAGTTTGCAGCACTGACTGACCCAGGAAGCACCTCTAGTGGTTGTCTGAGGAGTGGCCACTAGAGGTGTCCCTATACTGTTTTTTGTTGTTGTTGTTCATGCAGTATTTGTGAGTCATGGCCAGGGGAGATGTGGCTAGGACTGCATGGACCAAAACAAATGTACTTTAATTCTTAATTGGCAGATAATTGAGCATGATCTGGACACCAAAACTGCTTTATTACATTAAGTTGCTAAAGATCAGCAATGTAATGATTGAAAGTTGGAAATTAATTAACATGTGCTTTGTTTTGAGATTCTGACTATAAAGACATCTTTAAAAAATGTTCTTTATTCAAGGGTGCTCATTTACAGACTACAAAAAGAGAATTAAATAATAGTATAAATCTGCAACAATTTTTCAATTGCAGTTTAGTCATCGATCTAAAACTGCACTATCTCCTGGCCCCTTTTTCGTATTAAAGTGTTAACATTAGAATCATTTTATACTATAATGATGTCCACTACAGAACTGACAGAGTTAAATAAAAGACTAAGTAGCAAAAACACTACAGCTTTCTAGATAGTCAAACTATTTGAACATAGTGTGACTAGGGCAGGGAGGTGTGACTAGGGCTGTATAAATACAGTGATTTATCGCCTATAGTATCCTTTTACTTGTGTCACTATAATGGTTGGGGTAAAAATAACAATATTTGCAGAAACTGACTGCATCCTTGCCCAGCTGAAAGATATGCTTTAAACATCTGATGTCTTTCGGATAAAGTTAGGCTGTTGTTTTTGTAGTTTTTTTTTTTCAAATGCCTAGCACATCTCTTGAAGTAGCTGTGTTTACTTTCAAAATGCATTGTCCATAATATGATCAAGGGACCAAAATGAAAAATTAATGCCTGATAGTGCTGCAAGTGTTCTGGTGTGGTGTAGTTCAACTAGTGAAAACTTACTCTACGTTTTACTAGGTGTAGTATTTACATCATAAAACTTACTGTTATCTTAAGGAGTAATTTTAGTATTGTTGGAACTTTTTAAGAAAAGTAACACCAGCTAGTAAATTGTAGTTTTGTGTGTAACTACGCCACAACGGCAACTTTTAAAGCATCATGAGCAAGAAAAATTACAAGAAATATAAGCCTTTGTTAGAAGCCGAATATTGTTTATGAATATGTATTATGCTTAAAAAATATATTTTATCTGTTTAATGTTCATTACAGATTAAAAAAAAAAAGTACCGAACACTTTTTTTTTCAAAGTTATTTTGAGCAGTTTTAAACCACAAATGTTTTACTATATGATTTAAGTTTTTACACATATAGGGTAAAACTCGTGAAAATTTGATTACAAATAATAACACTATACATTAATTTGTAATTAATGCATCAAGGACTGCTCATTTTGTAGGTTTCAGGATTATACAATAAAATAAAGCATTAAGCTGAATATTCACATAATACCATTATGTGCACTAGTTACAGTTCTAGCAATTATTTAAAGGCACAATACATTTGTAATTAATTTTCTACTAATAATCTCCTAAGGGCAACATTTATGTATTACAATAATCTCAATGCATTAAAAAAATACAATAAAGTTTGCCTAATCTACTACAATACTGTCAGCGACATTTATAACTGCCAATTAATATTGTATTTAATTTAAACTACTGGGTGCTTGAATGTTTGATCATTTCATAGAAATAATTTGAACAGTATATAAATACATGATATATCTATCTAAAGCTGCACATTTAATTAAATTAGCATTTTAAATATTTCTTTATTTTATGTATAGGTGTGTGTTTTCACATATTTATTTTGAAGATCCAGGAAGTAGGTTGTGAAGCATGAATCACTATGTATATTATAGTCAATGTTGATGAATGAAAGCCAGGTAATCACTAATATTCCAGTGAGTGTAAGCAAAGAAAACAATGAAAATTACTAAATCTAAAACATTAGAATTTTGGATTATGTAATAAAGTGATTGAGGGTAACTTTTTATGGAAATTTGCACTCATTATTTCAAGTAATGTGTAAATGTAAAAGATAGCAAGGAAATAAGCATATTAAAAAAAATGAACCGTCACATTCACAAAAGTGACAACTCCTTGTTCTTTTACTCTTCATATGCTATAAAGTAATAATGGAATGGTACATTTTAGTTATGATGAGAGGTTAACAAATTGAAATCTCTTAAGTTTGGAAAAATGGTACCTCAAAGGGGATATGATGGCATTATACAAATATATTTGGGGCCAATACAAACCATTGTTTGAAATTCTATTCATAAATAGGGCTATGCATAGGGCACGAGGTCACATATTTAGACTGGAAGAAAGGAGATTTAGTTTACAATAAGAACAATAAGGATGTGGAATTCTATGCCTGAAGAGGTGGTTTTAAAGGAGTCTATTCAGATCTTTAAACAGCGTAAATACTTGCTAAAACATAATATACAGGGATATACATTTTAATTAGTGGGGTAATAGCTTCTTGATCCAATGAGATATCTGACTGCCATTCTGGGGTCAAGAAGAATTTTTTTTCCTAGTTTGTTGCACAATTGTAAGTGCTTCAGACTGTTTTATCTTTCTTTTGACTCAACAGCAAAAACCAAATCTGAGAAAGACTGAACTTGATGGACGCATTTCTCTTTTCAGCTATGTAACTATATAATAAAAGAGATAAGAAAAAAAAGCAGGCATAGAACCTATTAGACCAGCGGGTTCATTTAAATGAATCAGTTATGAATAGGGACATTTGATTTAATTGGGGCAGATGGCACTTCAGCTTTAAACCAGTCGGCATATTTTGTTGTTTTAGCAGTAGTGTTTCTAGGATCAAAACACCTTATGATTAACCTCCCCAAATTTTGATAGCCCTTTCCTAAAGCCCCACATATGGCCCCTCACACACCTCTTGGCAAAATATACATTGTATTGTCTTGCTCTCTATTTATTAGTAAGGAGTTGAGAGTATCACTAACACAGTGTTTGCAGCCTGTTTAAATACAAACCTAAAGTGGACTTCTTAGCGTTCTTCCTACTTCCTATTCTTCGTGTACAAGATAATATAAGACTGCCTGTGTATCAGCTGAAGCTCAGTAGAAGTTTGGTGATGAAGCAGGACAATGATTCTAAGCATTAAAGTAAATTAACTATAAAATGGCATAAAAAATTTAAATCCGCCTTTTGGAGAGGCGCAGTTAGATCCCAGACCTTAAGCCCATACAGATGTTTTAGAATGACCTCAAGAGAGCTGTTCACACCAGACATCCCAAGAATATGGCTGAGAGGAAGCATTTGTACAGGTCTAATTCACAGTTACTCAAAATAATTAGTTAAGGTTATTCCTGCCAAAGGAGGTTATACTAGATGTTAAAGGGACACTATAGTCACCAGAGCAACTACAGCTTATTGAATTTGTTCTGGTGAGTAGAATCATTACCTTCAAGCTTTTTGCTTTAAACACTGTCTTTTCAGAGAAAATGCAGTGTTTACATTACAGCCTAGTGAATAACTTCACTGGTCACTTCTCAGATGGCTGTTAGAGATCATTCCTGGGTCATGGCTGCCTAAAATGCATCCAAACATCCAGTATCTCCTCCCTCTGCATGCAGACACTGAACTTTCCTCATAGAGATTCAATTCATCTCTATGAGGAGATGCTGATTGGCCAGGGCTGTGTTTGAATCATGCTGGCTCTGCCGCTGATTTGCCTCCTTGTCAGTCTCAGCCAATCCTACGGGGAAGCATTGTTCTTCTGATGATGTCAGCAGACTGCTTGTTTTTCTGAGTCTAACAGCATGCAGAGTTACAGCTTCAGGCTTGAATACAGTAAGAGTTTACGGTATTTATGGAGGTATGAGGGGCCCTGAGGGGCTAGATGGTGGTTTTAACACTATAGGGTCAGGAATACATGTTTTGTGTTCCTGACTCTATAGTGATCCTATAAATCCAAGTGTTTTTCCACTGTGAATGCTGAATGGCATGTATTCAATAAAGACATGAAAGATTATAACGGTTTCTGTACTGTTAGCTTAAGGACAATGTGTTTGTCTATACAAGAGTGCCCATTTTTTGTTGCCACTTATTTTATATGAATCTAGTTTGGAAAGAGATTACCTATTTGATAAAGGCACAGAGAGTGAAAATCCATCTAACCAATGCATTTTTTTGTTTTTTTGTATAATAATAAAGCATATCATAATAAATTCCTATTTTAATAGTTACCATTTATAGCACAGATCTTAGCTTCCCACATCTATTTTTATATTAGGCTTATTTAGTTATTAGGATTTGCTAATTAAGTGCATTTGCAAATTGCTTCTTTTTTGTCATACATCTGTGCTATTTATCAACAAAATTATCTACTCTCCTCCATTAGAGGTCACTGCTCCTCTAACAAATAGCAAGCAGCTATAGACAGAAGAAGCTATTAAAGAACGCACATCAAATTTATACTGCTAGCATCTAATGAAGCATTTTTGTTCCTTGTTCCTCACCATGTTGCTAAGAAAAAGTGAAGCCTGGAACGAAAGACAAGAACTTATTTTAATAATGAATGACCACTGCAATAATTCAACCGAGTTTCTTAGTCTTTGACATCATTTAATATCCCAACATTTGTCTATCTATGGAAAAGATGTACTGTTTAATAAAATATTGCTGTACAGTAAGGAAGACTTACTAAAACTATGATTAGCACTTACTAACGCTATGATTACCCCTTTTAAGATATATGTAGAACTTACTGCCTTAAAGCATGTGCTGCTTACCAGCTATTGAATGCTCAGTGAGTTTTAACCCCTTAATGCCTTTACGGCGTTCTATGCCGTCCCCATAATAATGGGCTTTAAAGCTGCTGTGGAGGCAGAGAACGCTGTAACGGATTAAGCCCCCAGCAACCAGGAGAAACTTACCTTCGCCCGATCCTCTTCGGGAGGACTGCCCGACAGCACTATAGCTGGCTGTGGATCGGCCAGCAGGGGGAATGTCTGGGCTGTCAGACAGTCCCCCTGCTGGTTGGTAGTGTAAAAAAATAATAATGAAACATGTTTAAAATAAATTAAATGTATATATATATATATATATATATATATATGTAACGTCATACTTTTAATATTAATATAAGTACACATATTAGTATTAAAATACACTTAGAATAAAGTTACATATAAGAGATATATATATATATATATATATATATATTTATATAAAACAAGAGAGGTCCCAGCACTCAATGCTCCCGGTCTTTTGATGCACCGGTGCTGTCTCCAACCAAATTGTATACAATACCAGTAGAGAGCACTCAGGAGTCTTTCAAGGTAAATTTCATCTGTTGCTTTATTGAGCAATTACAAATTCACACAATGTTCCAGTCGACGTTTCAGTCTGTAAAAGACTTTTTTCTTTTACAGACTGAAACGTCGACTGGAACGTTGTGTGAATTTGTAATTGCTCAATAAAGCAACAGATGAAATTTACCTTGAAAGACTCCTGAGTCCTCTCTACTGGTATTGCGTGTATATATATATATATATATATATATATATATATATAATTACAATAATAAATAAATAAAATAAATAAAATATTTAAAAAAATAAATTATATTCACATATGTAATTTCATTCTAACTGCATTTTGTTATTAATATATATATATATATATATGTAACAAAATACACTTCGAATGACATTATATATATATATATATATATATATATATATATATATAAAATACAAATAACTGCAAATATATGTATATATATATATAAAAATTACATAAATGATTACATAAGTATATATATTAAAATTCTACGTGTATATTTAAGTAATCTTTTAACATAATTATGTGATTTAATTAATTAAAATTTGATTGACATGTCTGACAACCCAGGCAGAAAGTGCAGAGAATTTAATTTGCAAGCACTATATTTTACCCTGTAACTTTCCAAGACACGATAAAACCTGTACATGGGGGTTATTGTTTTACTCGGGAGACTTTGCTGAACACAAATATTAGTGTTTCAAAATGATAAATTGTATTACAACAATGATATTTTCAGTAAAAGTTAAGTTTTTCACATTTTTCACACACGAACAGCACTTTTACTGACGATATTGTTGTAATATGTTTTACTGTTTTGAAAAACTTATGTTTGTGTTCAGTGAAATCTCCCAAGTATAACAGTACCCCCCATGTACAGGTTTTATAGTGTTTTGGAAAGTTAGAGAGTCAATTATAAGGCTTGCATTTCATTTTTATCACATTGAAATTTGCCAGTTTGGTAATGTTTCCTTTGGGACCGTATGGTAGCCCAGGAATGAGAATTACCCCCATGATGGCATACCATTTGCAAAAGTAGACAACCCACAGTATTGCAAATGGGGTATGTCCAGTCATTTTTAGTAGCCACTTAGTCACAAACACTGGCCAAATATTTGTTTTTTGCTTTTTTTTACACAAAAACAAATATGAACGCTAACTTTGGCCATTGTTTGTGACTAAGAGGCTACTAAAAAAGGCTGGACATGCCCCACTTGCAATACCTTGTGTACTTTTGCAAATGGTATGCCATCATGGGGGTAATTCTCATTCCTGGGCTACCACATGTTCTCAAAGGTAACATTACTAATCTGGCAAATTTTAACGTGAAAAAAATGGAATGTGCTATATTTGACCCTGTAACTTTCCAAAACACCTTAACCCTTTCCCGACCGAGGATGGTTCAGGACCGTCATCGGGATTTTTGGCTTGCCGACCAATGACGGTCCTGAACCGTCCTAACGGTCTGAGCTACTTACCTGATCGCCGTCGTTCCCCCGGCGGCGATCAGCGTGGCTCCGGTTGTGGGGAGACTGCCTGCAGCCCAGACAGTCTCCCCACACTGAATTAGGACCCCTGGGGCCATGTGATCGCTTAACACAGCGATCACATGGTCACAATAGGTGTCCATGTGTCTGCCTGCAGGGGGACTGTCTGTGCTGACAGGCAGTCTCCCTGCTAGTGTAAAATCAGAAAAAAAATAAAGTTAGTGTTAATAAAAAAAATTATAATAATTATATAGGTGTATATATGATATATAGACATATATTATATCTATATAATATATGTCTATATATCATATATATAATGCCATACTAAGTGTATTTTTATATTAATATGTACTTATATTAATATAAAAATACACTTATAATTAAATTACACATGTATATATATAATATATATAATAACTATATATATTGTATATATATATTATTATAAAATATAAATAATAAGTAATTTAAATTAAACATTTTTTTTTAAAATAATAATAAAAATTTAAAAAAAAATTATATCGATATGACATTTTATTCTAAATGTATTTTAAAATTAATATATATATATTTATATCAAAATACACTTAGAATGAATTTGTATATATATCTATGTATATATAAATAAATAAAAATAATACGAAATATACATATGTCCATATACAAAATTACATAATTATATAAATATACACGTAGATTTCAAATATATAAATATGCATATATATTTAAATTCTACGTGCGTATTTATGTAATATTTTTACATAATTCAGTAATTTTATTGATTGCAATTTGAGGACCTGCCTGCCAACCCAGGCCGAAATTCCAGAGAATTTAATTTGCTAGCACTGTATTTTACCCTGTAACGTTCTACGACACCCTAAAACCTGTACATGGGGGGTACTGTTTTACTCGGGAGACTTCGCTGAACACAAATATTAGTGATTCAAAACAGTAAAACATATCACAGCGATGATATTGTCAGTGAAAGTGACTTTTTTTGCATTTTTCATACACAAACAGCACTTTTACTGATGATATAATTGTTGTGATACGTTTTCCAGTTTTTAAACACTAATATTTGTGTTCAGCGATGTCTCCCGAGTAAAACAGTACCCCCCATGTACAGGTTTTATAGCATTTTTGAAAGTTACAAGGTCAAATATATGGGTCAAATATTTTTACATTGAAAATGGCCAGGTTGGTTACGTTGCCTTTGAGAGCGTATGGTAGCCCAGGAATGAGAATTACCCCCATGATGGCATACCATTTGCAAAAGAAGACAACCCAAGGTATTGCAAATGGGGTATGTCCAGTCTTTTTTAGTAACCACTTGGTCACAAACACTGGCCAAAATTAGCGTTCAATTTAGTTTTTTTACTTTTTTCACACACAAACAAATATGAATGCTTACTTTGGCCAGTGTTTTCGACTAAGTGGCTACTAAAAAAGACTGGACATACCCCATATTGAATACCCTGGGTTGTCTACTTTAAAAAAAATATGTACATGTGGGGTGTTATTCAGAGATTTATGACAGATAATAGTGTTACAATGTCACTATTGATAAATTTTAAAAATGTATGTTTTGAAACCGCAATATCCTACTTGTACCTATAGCCCTATAACATGCAAAAAAAAGCATGTAAACACTAGGTATTTTTAAACTCAGGACAAAATTTTGAATCTATTTAGCAGTTTTTTTCATTCGCTTTTGTAGATGAGTAAAAGATTTTTCAAGTAAAAGTCAAAAAACATGTATTTTTTTCAATTTTTCATCATATTTTTTTATTTTTTTTAAATTAAAATACATGAGATTATATAAATAATGGTATGTAAAGAAAGCCCCTTTTGTCCTGAAAAAAACAATATATAATTTGTATGGGAACAGTAAATGAGAAAGCAGAAAATTACAGCCAAACACAAACACCACAAAAGTGTAAAAATATGCCTGGTCGCAAATGTACAACATCGCAAAAACACTCCAGTCCTTAAGGGGTTAAAAGCTGTTAATGGAGGGTACTGTTTTACTCGTGAAACTTTGCTGAATACAAATATGTACTATAGAAAAAATGTGTAGTTAGGTCAAATAAAATAATATAAATAGTAAATAGCTAAAAATTTAAAAATGGGCAGCTTCACACAGTATTTTAGCGACTGACATAGAAGAAGATAATAAAACTATAGTGTGAGCGAACCTAAAAATAAGGAGATGTCTATCAAGTAATAAAAAATATTTAATAATACAATACAAGTGATGACTAATTAATTGATAAAATCCATAAGGTGACAAAAGATAATAATAAACGGATAAGTAATCAGCAATCTCCTAACAACGCAGTTCCAGGTAAATAACAATGTATATATATAAAAATGTTACAAGTAGCAGTGTTCAGGATACTGCTGCCATAGAAGCAACAGGACTCTGAACGCAACAAACTAATGTGTATCAATTTTAAAATGATAAGGTTATTGGCTAAAACTGGGAATTGTTGGAAATTGACCAAGGAATTGTAAGCTTTTAGGCCAAAATAGCCAACCAAAAAAACAAAACAAACCCTAACAACAAACATAAAAACAAATAACCCTCCAACTCTGATATTTTACTAGTTTAAATTATTTTACCTAAATCTTTTATTATTAAAATCTAAAGTTTTATTATTTACAGATTTACTTTATACTTTGGCATGATGTGTGATCATTGCATATTTTGAAATATAGTTTTCAAAGGGTTTGCAAAGAAAAAAAGAAAAAAAACAATTATTGGATATTAGGGGGGATGGTGCTTTTCTGCTTTGATGAGATTCAACTTTATAGATAACCAGGAAATACATGGAATGCAATGTCTTGCTGGGGTTTCCCACAATTCAATAAGTCCCTTCATTCAAAGCTCTCACTGGTTTACTTTGCAGTTCTCCTAATTATATTTCCCAACTGAATATGCATATCAGCAATGCTGGAATAAAAACTACATATTCATGTATATGCTAATTTTTTTATATTTGAACGGCATAACCTCAGCATTGAATGCATTATGGCATGAGATGCCAAGATGTTCAATTGAGTGAAGCTATTAAACAAAAACTAGGTGTTAGTTCAAAATAAAGACAGCTGCGCAGAACTACAAATTACCTTGTCAATTCTCTACAGCTAAAAAAAAAAGGGCTTCTTTCAAGTGAAAGGGACACTGTAGGCACCCAGACCACTTCAGCTAATTAAAGTAGTCTGGGTGCTGTGACCCTTTTGGTCTTCCAGAGAACTGCAATGTTTACATTACAGCTCTAAGTCTGCCCACAGCTCCAAGTCTACCAGACAGCCACTGGGGGCACTTACAGAACCCAAACTGACTTTTGGTCCGTTTCTGATGCTGGACGTCCTCACGGACCTCCAGCGTCAGATTTTCCCCATAGGAAAGCATTAGATAAAAAATAAATAAATGCGCAGCTGTCTTAATAGCTGTCTTAATAGTGCGCATTAGGTCTGCCCCGTCGGCTAATGTCGGCGGAGGAGGAGCATGGGTGAAGTGTGACACAGTGCTGAGGGGAATCGGCACTGGATTTAGGTAAGTGGCTGAAAGGGTTTTAACCCCTTCAGCCCCAGAGGGGGAGTGGAGTGGGGGGAGGGGGCACTCCAGGAGCCTATAGTGCCAGAAAAACGGGTTTGTTTTCTTGGAATTATAGGACCCCTTTAAACAAATAGTGAAAAAATATTATTATTATTATATCCTCCAATATATCTGCAGCTCTGTTTTTTGGCAGAATTTGTAAATCCCTTGTCAATTGTCGGGTTATTTAATTAACCTCCTTGATTTAAGAAACAGTTATGGTGCAAGTTGTTGTCTTTTTACGAGCTTTCATTCTCAGAGCCAGGCAGTTTTCCCATTGTTATGGATCACTTCATAAGAATAAAAATGTAAAAAAAAAAAGAAGATTTAAAAGCAGAGAACAACAAACTCAATCAAAGTCCCATTGACGATTACCCAACTAATTAAAGAAGAGGAAAGATTACTGGTTTTATAAACAGTGATTCAAATTTGGCTCAGGAAATTAGTTTATGATGCCAGTTCTATATCAATTTCTATTGAAATCTGCTCTTTTTGTAAAATAAAAAATAAAATAAAAAATACACTCATAAACCATTTCAGCAAGCAAAGTGCTTTGCCGTCTGTAGTATTTTTTAGGTCTTTGGCTCATTGTAAGCCAAACTATTGCTGTGACTGTTCGACAGTGACTACCCTAGATTACCTTAGATTTACCTTCAAATGTTGTGGACTACATCTCCCCTGGTGCTTTCACAACATCACAGCTGTAAGAACATTATAGGTGATGCAGTCCGCAATATCTAGAGTGCCAAAGGTTGCCTATATCTGCCGTAGATTTTGTCTGGGTGCCTGGTTTAGCATCCTAGTCAATTTTATTCTTACATAGATTTTCCTAAGAAGTTAGAGATTTTAACATTACAGAATATGAGTACTTACTTACTTAGTAAGAAATAGCCATTTACAGCAGAATATGATGTATCGCAAACACACATGGAACTGAAAACTATTTTGAAGCACAAAAACTACATACAGACAAAACATGATTTACACAAGTCTCTGCATGTAATATGTAATTGTCATCACAGCTTTTAAAATATTAAAGAAAAATAAAAGCAAATAAAACATAGTTTTTTTTTTATTCCTAATATCGAAGCAAGAATATGAATCCTATTTATTACATAAAATACTGCTTATTGTATGTTTAATTATTTTTAAGCCGACAGCTTACAGCAACAGTGGAGCTCTGCATATACTGTGGAGAGGTTTTGCAAAAGGTTAAAATATTAATATTTGATAACATAATTATTTATATGTAGTCGATAAATCCTCACATGTGTGTTCTACATTTAGATGTTGTTCTTCACACCTAAATAAATGTTGGTAAAGTTAATTGTATCAAATGTTTCATTGTGTGTAATATGCATTTATCAGGTGTGAAAATAAAATTAAATGTGCAAATCCACACCTCTTTATCCTGCAGTTGTGCTCCTCCATCTTGTAGACAGGGACCAAGAAAGGAAATAAAGGACAGAGCAATCAGGCACCATCAGGCACCAAAACAGTTTAACCCTTTAAGGTAAGCTAACACCCATAACCACCTTGCATCATAACAACTACTTTGCAATTAAGTTGTTATGGTGTACAAAGTGTCCCTTATTTTCGTTTTCAAGTTTATATTGAACAAGTTATTTTAATGTTTTATTCAATGTTGTGAATTACAAAGAAGAGACAATTCTCCTTTAATATGCTTCATTGCATTTTTTCTGGAAGTGGCATATTATATAGACCTATATATCTGTCTAGCCATTAAATACAATGTTTATGTTTCATCTGTAAAAGATGCAAAAATGAAAGAAATGTAAATGTCTATCCATTCCCACAAAACAATATGCTGTATTTATAATTGATATTATACATTGAAAATGCATTTACATATAAAAATCAACAGCCAACATACACATAAATCACATCAAATGATACTTGTCGGGTTGATAATATTGAGAAAATATTAATGAGATCAATCTTCAAATGTGCTAGATGTTATAAATGCATGTGACAAACAAGAAAACAGCATAATAAGCTGTTTGATTATGTCTATGAGTATAGATTGGCTAGAATAGCTGTATGGTATTTTGCTTTTTAAAGAATAATGTCATACATCATTAATAGCATAATTCTGATGCATTCATACTTAACCTCTTCAATGCCTAAATTGAACATAGACTTTTTGTATTTGTAGAGGTTCTAGAGAGTGTAGTGTGCATGTGTGTGTATAATGGTGTTGTGTCATGTATCTAGGGGATGTAGCGCATATGTTTATGTATAGGTGCTGTAGTTTGTGTGTACAGGGTAGTTTGTGTGTGTCCAGAGACTACAGAGTGTTTCTAAATCTAGAGTGTTATAAAATTTATAAAATAAATCAATAAATAAAAGAACAATACACAAAATTATAAAAAATATTTAAAAAAACAAATAAAATAATACGAATTTTCATTCTAACTGTATTTTGATATTAATATATAAATATTAGTATCAAAATACACTTATAAATATATAAATTTATTTAAAATATATATATATATATATATAAATATATAATTGCATAAATCATTACATATATGCACATTGGATTTAAATATATATACACACACACACACACATATATATATATATATATATATATAGAGAGAGAGAGAGAGAGAGAGAGAGAGAGAGAGAGAGAGAGAGAGAGAGAGAGAAACAGTTTTTCTCTCTATTGGTTAAGTTTTTTTCACATGATGTCTGAATTAAAGTACATAATATTTATGTTATGTATATATTTTGCAGTTTACAGATTGGCCCACGTTTGCGCCATTTGCCATTATGGCTTTTCCAAATCCCTTACCATACAAAGTGTTTGTGTGAGCAAGAATATGATAATGTCCAATATGACATTTTGTGACCAATTAAACAGTCCCATTTAAGTTAGACTATTTAAAATCAATGCATTTTTGATCCATTCAATTATGAACAATGTTTTATATGTTCCTTGTGAAATCATATGGTTGAAATAGTGGATAGAGCAGACTTGTTTGAATTAAATAAAAGACATTTTAAAAAAGTTGCATTGCATTAATTTTCCACTCTGTCTATATCCTACTGAATATAGTTTACTAAAATATCCATTTTATTCCATGCTTTCTTTGAAGGAAGAATGTTTTTTTTAATTATTTTTTTTATTTTTAAAATATTCTTAAATACAATTCCTTGGTAACATTTGCACACCCAAATCCTTGTAACATAATCCTTTTATAGAACTAATTTTTGTATAGCAGAAATAGAAAATCCATGTAATCATAAAATTGTATTTTTTATCTAAAATCATCAATACAAAAGCTCTAGCTTTTATAGAATAAGCTCATAAATGTTTTATAATTTCCCAGCATGCTTTATTATAGGAATAATTCTTTAAATGCACCATTTCAATCCAATTTAATAGTGTATACTTATAGAACTGATAGGAACGTTCTCATCATTGACAGAATGACAACGAACACATCCTTTCTTCACAATTCCTCTGCCTTCTGCTGATCTAGTTTAGAACTTCAATAGAAGAAAAATAAATTTACATGCTATTATTCCAAAACATTTTTGAGAGAACAGGAAATAAATGATAGCTGTATGTGGAGAATACATATTTACAGATTTAATTACTTCAAATAAACATTTGAAGATGAACAGATGTCCATAATACGGTTACATTTTCTGAAAGAACAAATCCATGACCATAATGTATTTGTTACTAAAGCTGGAGCTAATCAAAAACTGTGGTACCCTTGATGGTATGTCAAATGCAAAAGGAAACTATATTTTTGTACTTTAATTCCAGCTGCTTTGCATTTTCTGAAGAAAAGTATCAATAAATAATTATGCTGTGCTTAAAGGTTGCAAACGTTTCTTTGAAACTACTTTGAAATGCATATAGTAGAAATGCTCTAATTAAGTTTTAAATGTGAGCAATAATTTACTAGGAGATGCTTGAACAGTAGGATGAGACAACAGGTAAATCATAACAGAAATAATTTAATTTAATTCTGTGTTAAGGTATACATGTTAAAAATATATTATAAAAGATCATTAATGAACTCCACTGCCCAAATAAATAACTAAAAATGACTATTTAGTATTTATATTTCAAACCAAAACATATAAAGCATTTAATCATGTATTATTTCACTGGGGATAACGCTAAAAGCTCTATTGTCTGAAGCCTTTGCCTGCAAAGCAGACTTTCTGTAGCTATCCAATCACAGACTTCCCAAAGCAGCTCATTCCAATGTAGTTGCTCTGGACAAATGCCTACCTCTTGAGTCTAGCTCCACTGAGCTCAACAACCAGGAACTTGGTTGCCTGATTGACAGCCAGAGAGGTGGTTGCATGACTGACAGCCAGAGAGGTGTAACAAGTTTAATTTATAAAAGTGCCAATTTCTATGAAATCTGCACTTTTTGCAAAATAAAAAAAAATAAAAAAAATAGAGTACACACTCGGCATATCAAGCCTATCAGCTTTTTGAAGTGCTTAGGGGTCTAGTTCCTTTAAGCCTTAGGCTTTAGAAAGGCGAAAGTGCTTTAGGTGTCGGAGTGTTCCTTTGATGGTTCAGAATATACGTTCGGAAATGTGTATCTTCCTTTTTATAATAATATACCCTTTTGAGAAACATTTCTAAACAATGTATCTAAAAAGTTTAAAAGGGAATGTAATAATGTGTGGGGTGATCGATGGAAATGCATGATTTGCATGTTTTTTATTGGTTTTCTTGTCATTCAAATCTGTCATATTAGGTGGGTACAGAAAGCAAAAAGGGTATACATAGTTACAGCAAGGGTATTGTCTAACAATGGGATGGATACCTGCATTACACCAAGATAATCAAGAATACCATCGCATTACCCACTACTTTTGCAACTGAGCTCTCGTTCCAGCCGCCCAATTTAGATGACAACCTCGGGGCTTTCATCTAGGTCTTACCTGGAGCTGCTAAACATTACACTAATATCTACGTAGTAATGAGAGGTCTTCCATTTTACAGGAATGAGCATGCTGGCTGCTGTAAGGAGATGGGTCAAGAGCGTTTTTTGTATTCTGGGGATTGAGCTTGGTAGTATCAGAAAAACTAGGGCTTGTTGGGTATGGGGTAGTTGTATGACTGTTACCACTTTGGACATTTTCATGATATTGGCCCAGTAGTTTTGTGTGAGGGATGCCCCAGGTTGGGAGCACTTCCAACACACATCGGGCGAATCTGGAAAAAGCTTATGGAGTTTGGAGGGAGAGTAATGCCCTCTGGATATTCTCTTATATCCACTTTCCTGTACATTGGTGCTTGTGGATGTCATGTGGATTTGTGTGAAGGCAGTCCTCCATTGTGACGGCATGAGCTGCACAGGTCTTTTAACCAAGAGTCCATGTAGGGGGGCAGTTGGGTGGTTCTGCAAGCCTGAATAAGTTAGTAGAATGTCGAGAGTTGTTTGGTTTTGACATTGTGAGTCATGCAGGTAATCTCAAAGTCAGAATGAGTGCGCGAGACCTGTTGGAGAGAGTGATTGGTTTGCAAGAAGTGTGTCATCTGGGCATGGTGAAATGCTTGCATTGCATTTGGGGTGTCCATGTGGATCCGTTATCCACAACCGAGCCTAGTATCAAAACTGGCATATCTAGAGTTCGGTGATATCGTTGGTATGGTCTGGCTTGCATTCCTGGAGGGAATAATGGATTGTGTGTTATAGGGTCAATTGGAGACAGGTGAGGTGACATGCTCTCACTGTCTCGTATGTTCGCCCATATTTTGAGCATGGGGAGAATAGTGGGGTGCGAGGAATGATGGGATAGTAGCATCTGAGGGTTCATTGTTTGCCACGGGAGTGTATGGAGAGGGACTTGTCTCATCTTCTAGAATTGCCCATTGGTGCGTCGGTGGCTATGTGGACCAGTTTTGGATTCTGGACAGAATGACAGCCTTGTAATACCATTCAATGTGTGGGAGGCCTAGTCCACCTCGCGATTTATGTCTGGTCAGGACCTCGTATGGAATTCTGGGTCGTTTATGTGCCCAAATGTAGCTGGTGAAGAGTTGTTTGAGCTTTGCAAAGTATGGTTTGGGTATAGCTATTAGGGCTATTAGTAGGGTTTGGAATATGTAGAGTATCTTAGGGAGAATATTAATTTTGATAATGTTTATTCTACAGAGCCATGAGAGGTGCGGTTTGTGAGGTAGTGAAGTGTCTGGCTATTTTACCGTGAAGAGGAGATCATCCGCAAATGCAGAGACTTTGTATTCTACGTTTTGTATTTGTATGCCTCTGATGTTAGGGTTATCCCTGATTCCGTTTAGGAAGGGCTCTAGTACCAGGATAAAGAGCAGGGGTATGAAGGGGCACCCCTGTCTCGTGCCATTTCTAATGTACACCGGTTCCGAGAGTTGCCTATTGATCCTTAACCGCGCTGTGGGGGTGGAGTAAATGGCTTGCATCCATCGTATCCAATTTGGTTCAAACCGCAGGTTTCGCAGAGTTGCCACCAGCAATGACCAGTCCATTCTGTTGAATGCCTTTTCCACGTCAATTGAGAGTAGGAGGTTGCCAGCAGGATGGCATTGTGCTGTATAGATTAAGTTCAAGAGTTTTGGCTTCTCTGTTGGGGACAAATCCGGCCTGGTCTGGATGTATCAGTGTTTGGAGCATTGGTTTTAAGCGGGTGGCCAGTATTTTAGTAAATATTTTCAGGTCTAAATTTATCAGGGAAATTGGGCGGTAGCTACTGCAGTTGGTCGGGTCTTTACCCGGTTTGGGTATAAGGGCAATGTGGGCCTCTAGGGTTGCTGTGGGGAATGTCACTGACTGTGCGACTGAGTTAAAGGCTTGTGTAAAGGGCTTGGATAGGCTTTTTCCCAGGGGTAGGTGTCGTATGGCTGTGCAGACCTCATCTGGGGTGATGGGTGGGTCTAGAGATGGTAGTATCCTAGGTGTATCCTAGGTGTGAGGAAGAGTTTGATGTCACAAGCCGACGGGGCGGGGGGGGGAAGTCTTGTAAGTTGTAGAGGTTAGTATAGAATTCATGAAAGGAGGACATAATTTCCGGTAATTTATAGGGCAGTGCTCCAGAGGGAGGGTTTAACTTTGAGATGAAGGTTGATTGTTTTATTGTCTGTGTTTTTTCAGGGCGTTCGTGAGCATGCAGCCACATTTGCCCCCTTGGGAGTAATAAGAGTATTTAGTGCGCATGACTGCTCATTTGGTTTTGGCATTTAGAATGTCTAGTAGAGTTGAACATTTAGCTATGAGGGCAGTGAACGTGCTCAATCGCATGTCTCTTTTGTGTTCAGTTTCTAGTGAACTTATTTCATCTGTGAGCTCCTGGATTTCGGCCTCTTTAATTTTTTTTGTGTCGGGCTGCCAGTGCTATCATTTTGCCTCAGAGCACACACTTGTGCGCTTCCCATATGGTGGATGAGGGTATGTCAGGGGTGTGATTGAATGCAAAGTAGTTTTATATAGATTCCCTGATGTGGGATACGACTTCAGGATCATTTAGGAGTAGGTTGTTTAGTTTCCACTGGAACGATTTTAGTGAAACAGTGGGTATGTGTACAGCAAGAGACAGGGGTGCATGGTCTGACCACATGATCAGTGCATAACTAGTGGATTGTACTAAATGATGTAATATGTGTGGTAGGAAAAACATGTCCAGTCTAGAATATGTGTGTGTGACAGGGGAGTAGTAGGAGAAATCCCTGTTAGTCGGGTGTGTGATCCGCCAGCAGTCATATAGTTGTCCATAGTCTAGCAGTTTTGCCATTCGTGCTCGCGCAGGTGCTTGGTATAGCGTCATGCGGGACGTCGTGTCCATTAACGAGTCCAAGGAGAGGTTGAAGTCACCCCGAAGGATTATCATACATTCAGCAAAGTTTTCTATGGCTTTCAGATGCTTTTTGAGTGTATTGCATTGGCGTCGATTAGGGAGGTAAATGTTTTCTAAGGTAACTGTAGTCTGACCTATTTGGCGGTAGAAGGGTCAAATGTATTTAGGTGGTACCTCAGTGTCTCTAATGCTGATAATACTTGCGTATGGTGTGTGAGCGAGGTTCGCTCGTCTTGTAACGATCAGCTGCATCCAGTGCCATTACAGCAGACTCCCTTGCAGGCATGGTTATGCGAGGACTGGCGGTACCTCCGATTTGTCACTTGTCAGGTGAAGTCATGTTGTCAACCACTAATGTTGGAAGGGTAGGAAGAAGGGACGTTGTGAAGGGTCCTCGTGGCAGTCCATGGGTTTCCTCATTCCAGAGGTACAGGTGCTAGTTTGTTAGTGCTTGGTGAAGGTACGCACAGAGTCCTCCACAGCAGCATCTGCTTGATTTGATCTCCTCCTCCCTGGTGACCGCTGCCATCTATGTCTTTGTGGCAGTCTCGGGGCATTTGGCAAAAAAACGGCACATCGTGGATGGAGGCGATGGAGTGGGTGTTCCCTTTTAGGTAGTCGTGAGCGAGAGGGGAAAGCCCCATCGGTACCTCAGGTTTCTTGATTGGTGCTGGTCGGTAATGGTTTTCAGCACATGGCGGGCTTGGAGCAGGAAGGAGGTGAGTCCGGCGCCATGTTGGGGCCTACTGGGTTGGGTGGCGGGAATTTAGTCAAGGCTCCAGATTTTCCTGCAGGTGTCCTGCCCGAGAATTGCTGCCCTGTATTAGAGCATTTTGGGTGTCCCATTATGAAAGTTTAATGCCAGATGGCGATGGATTGGCTTTCCATGATAGAGGAGCTCAGTTAGCACACGTCCATGCGGTTAGGCAGTCGGCTCCACCTCCTTGATTGTGCATTATGTCTATTCAAAAATCAACTTTTGATTGAGAAAAACATGCATTCTTCAGTCACTGACTATGTAATAAACACAATAACATGATAAGACTATGTTGCACAAATCCTAACCTTAAAGGAACATTTTTACACAAAAGTCATAAGCAACTATGTAATACTACAAAATACAAACTCATTACTATTACTACATTTTACTGAAGGAATTTATTGAGAATAACTGCAACTAGTTAAATGTCACTAGCTGGTTTATAATTTGCATACTAAGCAGTATTATTTTTTTATAAACCATTGTTCTTTCAGTAAGAAATTAAAAATAAAATAAAACTAAAGGTAAATGAGTTTAGCATAGAAATTAACAACATTGTAACCACAGAATAAAAATATATATATATAATCGGAAATAAAGCTCACAATTTAAGCCTACAAACCTGTATTTCTAACATTATAGTGTTCTATTTTTTTAAGATTCAGGTCTACCCCAAATCTAATTAAAAATTGGAATAAAATTTATTATTTACCTTTTTTCTAGCTCCAAGAGCAATTCCCTGCAAGTGCCCAATCTGCCTCCCGTGACGTCATTTTGATGTTTTTAAACATCCAGTCCAATGCTCCTCAGAGGTATTAGTTTCATGAAGACTCTTGTGTTCTAGTATCATATCCAAGAGAAACATTTATACTTACCCACAGCTTAATAATTAAGCCTCATTTTTATTATATTTGGAATGGGAAAAGCCCAATCTTTTAATTAAGCCTAAACATGAGTTGCACAACTTAAACCGTGTGGCAGGAATTGTGATGTCTGTCCTATTGGATCGTGGGTGGGGCGTCTATGTCTATGGGATGGGAAAATAATAACAAATTTGTAGATGCAATTATTATTTCTGTGGCAGGTACATAAGAGAAGATAGAACCAAATGTTTCCATTTGGATTGATGTGGGTCTGAACACAAGGGGGTGGTCACCTAGTATCTCCATAGATACGCCTTAACTCCACCTCTGGGTGAGGCGTGGTAATCCACAGGGTATATCTCTAATGAAGAGCAAAAAGCGGTGCTCAAGAGAATGGCACAAGATGAGCTAAAACCAGCTTGAGTTCTGAGCGGGGACCCACCGAAGGGCAGGCTATTTCAGTTGCTGTCCGGTCTCAGAATACTCTTGCGACCCGTTTTTTGCTCTGCATAACTTTAAAGGGTAATCCAGACGTGGACCCCTTTCTCACGGTGCCTAGAGAGATATCAACTATGCCTCACTGATGATGCCTAACAAGGCTGAAACGATCGTCTGGGGTTCCTGTGTCTCTCGTGAGAGAACTTGCTGGCATTTATGATCTGGACTGCCCATATGGGTGGGACCAGTCTGATATACTTTAGATATGTTCTCTCTGTAATGGCACAAGATGAGCTAAAATCAGCTTGAGTTCTGAGCAGGGACCCACCGAAGGGCAGGCTATTTCAGTTGCTGTCCGTTCTCAGAATACTCTTGCAACCTCTTTTTTGCTCTCTATATCTCTAATGATCCTGAAGGGTGCTGGTGTACTTGCTTGGGGGCCAGAATCTAATTCTAAGTAAGTCACCATCTTTCCTTGCCAGAGATCCCCTGGACAGAAGTTGTACTTTGAAAACCTAAGTGAGTAATTAGGACTTCTGTATTTTATCCTTTTTGTTTTTATCTGTTGTTGGTGTACATAATTTGTTTATCATATATTTTTATATGCACTGTGACTATTTTTTGCTCATAATAAACATTCATTTATTAAGTTCTGCCTTTGTATGGTTAAGAATCACGTTACCTGAAGAGACTAGCTAGTATTTTTGCAATTCCTTAAATATTGTGCTAAGTAATATTTGGTGGGTTTTATTACTGATTTACCTGGGGGGACCAAGGCACCCCATTTATAAATTGTCTTGGTGGTGGCAGCGTTAAAATAGTAATAGTTATATTATTGTTTAAGTGTGGGTGGTGTTAAAAGGGGGATTTTGTCATTATTTACGGTCTAGTGCAGACAAATAGTGAACTTTAACCCTTTCACCACCACAACTATGTCACTCACACTCTTGGAGTAGGGTGCGTTCGTGACAAGGAGCATACCTGGCGTGTCTGCCAGGCAGCTCTTCATCTTCCCTCTGCCAGCACTCCGCAGGACAGGAAAGCATAGTAAAATTATTTTTGTGTGTGTGTGTGTTTATTTTACAGTTGTAATCAAATGTATTCAACCCCCATTAAAAATCAGGGTTATATACGGACTTTCAGCTGTTTGCAATTATCAAATCAAATCAAATCAAACAAAAGCAATTGAAATAGCTCAACACAACTACTACTTTAAGTGGTTTCCCCAAATTCAACTGAAAATGCAATTTATAATAACTTCTCCAGTCTCAAAATTATTCAATCCACTGAATAGAATCCCGCACAAATATGTAAAACAGATTTTGTCTCAAGCGCACCTGATGGAACTAATCAAGGGTTTCATTAGATGCACCAGGTGTGCTGTAGCTTGAACACTATACCTGAACTGGTCAGGGATTGTTAAGTGTCACTTTTGACTGCATGTTAGAAATATGGCTAAGTTAAAAGAAGGGTCCACAAATTTAAGAAAAGAGGTGATCACCATTCACAAACAAGGAACAAGATACAAAAAGATAGCGAAGACACTGAATGTTCCTAGAGACACCATTGGCAGTATAGTTCACAAGTTCAAAGTTGAAGGAATAGTGGTTACAATACCTGGATGGGGCAGAAAAAGAAAGCTATCAATGGCTGCAATCAGATTTCTGAGAATGCAAGTTGTCAAAAACCCTTAAGTTACTGCAAAAGACCTGCAGTAGGACTTGCTGGCAATAGGCACTGAGGTTTCAGTGAGTACAGTAAAGCTGGTACTAAATGCAGAGGGTTTCCATGCTAGAACTCCAAGATGTACACAACTACTGACCTAAAAGCACAAGGAAAATCGTCCATAATATGCTCAAAATCATATAAATAAGCCACAGAAGTTTTGGAATTCTGTTCTGTGGAGCGTTGAAACAAAACTGGAACTTTGCGGCCCAATGGGTCAGCGGTATGTCCGGAAGATGAAGAATGAAGCAAACGCTCAAGAACACTCTGCTTACAGTTAAAGGACCACTATAGGCACCCAGACCACTTCAGCTCAATTAAGTGGTCAGGGTGCCAGGGTTCTAGGGTTAACCCTGTAGCTGTAAACATAGCAGTTTGAGATAAACTGCTATGTTTACACTAGGGTTAATCCAGCCTCTAGTGGCTGTTTCATTGACAGCTGTTAGAGGCGCTTCCGCACTTCTCACTGTGATTTTCCAACGTCCATAGGAAAGCATTGAGAAATGCTTTCCTATGGACTGATTGAATGTGCGCGTGGCTCTTGCCACGCATGCGCATTCGGCGGATGACGTCGGAAGAGGGAGGAGAGTCCCCAGCACCGAGGGAGCCACTATTATTAGTGTGAGGGGTGTAGGTAGAGATTTTTAATTATTGGCGGGTGACTATGGGTGACAATATGTCCACATTCTAGGCCCCCATCTACTGCTTATTGGTGGGGGATGGGTGGACACTAGTTCTACCATTTAGTTACATATTCCCAACTCATGGGAATGGGGGCACACTAATTATCTACCAGGCACTAGAGGTACAAAATATTATGCAAAAACACCCCAAAATACACATAACACATATAGGAACCCCCACAAGTATTATATCCCTGGATAGCTTGGATCTGAGTGGCCAACGTGTCCAAATAGTGCTCAGATCCCACGTACACAGCCGAATAGCTATCAGAGTAAAGTTTTCACCGACCGCACACGTGGTGTCTGCCCAAATTAGTTCCAGAGAAAAAGTGTTAGCAGCCAGTCACTTTCTGGATTTCCAAACCGAACAAAATGTCGAACGGTCCCCCTGGCTCATAGGTAGCGATTGTTCGCCTGGTTTGTGCTAACAATTCTACTGAACAGCATTCTCCTGTCTTGTCGGGAACAGAAGCAAGTGTTGGCGCAACATCACCGAGGTTCGCACATGGATGTATCCGACTTTGAGTTCCATAAGCTTGACGACCAAGTGCTGCTGCCTGCGTTCAGGAGACAAGATGGCGACTGTTTTCCAGAGCACGTGTTGTTCAGTTATACGAACAGCGGCCACACAGAGAGAACACTTAAGTTTGTGGTTTGTAGTTAGTTTGTAGTTAATGAGCAAGGGGAGTGGTCGGTGTTTGGTAGATTGCAGCTGTCGAACTGAGGAAACGTATTTGTGTTTGGGGAAACAGACAGGGAACTGTCCTTAGAACATGATAAATAGTGTGTTTGTCACAGACACTGACTGCTCACTGTTTAGTAAACATGCCTCTACTCTGGCACAGCGATTAGGGGCAGGAGGGACACTTATGCTGCGGAATCTGTTGGCGCTTTATAAATACCAGTAATAAAATAAAATAAATATTGAAACCCATAGAGTAAGGCGGGCATTGCATTACTTCTATTTTAACATATTACAAGGATGGAGACACAAGTCGGTAGCTACTTCCTTGCAATAAAATAAACGATCAAATGAAGACCTTATTGCTATTTGGTCTTTGTTTGTTCTTTGCAATTTCCATTCATTAGCAGAATAGCTGAAATTCTTGTCTGAATTTTGGACAAAAGCAAATGCTTAAGTCTACAGCTGGGCATGCACAGCAATTTCACTGTGTGAGCTAGTGTTGGCAGATGAAACCCATGCAGAACACGTTATCCAGAGTACACTAAGATGGCGGAGCCTAGGAAAAAGATCCGAAGAAGAAATAAAGAGGTATAAAAATGTGAAAAAGGGGGCCTATGTGCATTTGGGGGTTACTAGAGAGACAATAGAATGTAGGGAAATCGGGAGTGGGGGTTAAAAAAACAAAACCAATGTGGCCATGACAGTGCTGCTTTAAGGAACAGCACACACAAACATACCATTTTCAATTTTACAAGGATTCTTAAAATCCCCTATCTCAGCAAACAAATATGGAGATTCAGTTCCACCATATCATCATATTGTGTTAAGCCCACAACTACATACACACAGATGCATCTATAGACAAAGACACAGATATTAACAGACAGGCATACACAAACAGGCATAGACAAACATATTGAATGGGAACAAAAAATCTAAAAAGTGTGAGAAATTAAGAAAAATTTATTTTTCAAGTTCTGAATGACATTTTAACTGTGAATGTCATAATACTGTTAGATTTTACTGCAATAAAATACGCATATTTGCATTCAGCAATGTCTCACGAGTAGCACAGTATTCCCCCATGTATAGGTTTTATGAGTTTTTGGAAACTTACATGGGTCAAATATAGCGCTTTCCCCTTTTCCATTGAAATTTGCCTGATTGGTTTGCTGGGCCTATGTTGCCTTTGAGACCGTATGGTAGCCCAGGAATGAAAATTAACCCCTCTTGGCATACCATTTGTAAACGTAGACAACCCAGGGTATTTAAAATGGGGTATGTCCAGTCTTTTTCAGTAGCCACTTAGTCACAAACCCTGGCCAAAGTTAGCATTTACATTTGTTTTTTTGCATTTTTCACAAATAAACTGCACTTTCACCGGTGATATCATCAGTATTATACATTTTACTGCTCTAAAACACTCCTATTTGTGTAGAGTAACGTCTCACAAGTACGACAGTACCCCTCATGTACAGGTGTTATGGTGTTTTGGATAGTTACAGGGTCAAATATAAGATTTGTCAATTTCTGTTTTTGCTAATTAAAATTTGCCTAATTGGCTATGTTGCCTTGAGAGATGATATGGCAGCACAGAAATGAAAATTAACCCCACCGTGGCATACCATTTGAAACAATAGATAACCCAGGGTATTTAAAATGGGTGTTTTTTAATAGCCATTTAGTCACAAACACTGGCCAAGTACAATCGTACCCCCCATGTCTAGGGTTTATGTCACAAACCCTGGCCAAAGTTAGCATTTACATTTGTTTTTTTGCATTTTTCACAAATAAACTGCACTTTCACCGGTGATATCATCAGTATTATACATTTTACTGCTCTAAAACACTCCTATTTGTTTAGAGTAACGTCTCACAAGTACGACAGTACCCCTCATGTACAGGTGTTAGGGTGTTTTGGATAGTTACAGGGTCAAATATAAGATTTGTCAATTTCTGTTTTTGCTAATTAAAATTTGCCTAATTGGCTATGTTGCCTTTGAGACGATATGGCAGCACAGAAATGAAAATTAACCCCACCGTGGCATACCATTTGAAACAATAGATAACCCAGGGTATTTAAAATGGGTGTTTTTTAGTAGCCATTTAGTCACAAACACTGGCAGTACAATCGTACCCCCCATGTCTAGGGTTTATGGTGTTTTGGAAAGTTACAGGGATAAACATAGGACAAATTAAATTCTCTGGACTTGCTGCCTGGGTTGTCAAGCTGGTCTCTCAAATTAAAATTAATAAAGTGACTTAATTATGTTAAAAGAATACATAAATATACACGTTGAATTTTAATATATATATATATATATATATATATATATATGATATATACAATTACTGTATGTGTGTATAGCCTTGCACTCCTACTTACAAAAATGTAGAACCTGGTGCTATATTGCACTATACATGCAGAACAGAAAAAACAGAACAGTACTCCAGGATTTTTAAATAAAGCTTCTTTTTACTCCAAATATTGACGTTTCAGTTCCTACCAGCAACTTTCATCAGGATAACAAACATAAGTGACATAAAACAAACTGTGCATTTAAGTAAGGGAAATAATCAATGACTCACGGTTCAGCTGTGGAAGGGGCCGGCATTCTTGCTTCCAGGGCGAATAAGCAAATCTCCATGTAATCAGTGTTATATTAACCACCTTAATCCTTCCCATGTGGGCAAAGGGTCGTCATAGTGATCAGGAATTGGTTCACTCGATTAGAACCGTGTGCTCTGTGCGCTGAATTTCCTGGAGATCCGCGTTCAGTGTTTCTTAGGAGACACTGACGCATGCGTACTAACACAGCTAGCTTGTAGCTTATAAACGCTTCCTGTCCGGGAGCTGAATGCCGTCCACTTCCTAAAGAGAGATAGCATAGTGGAGACTGGCAACATATTGACACTGTATCTTAATACACTGTATAGCACCAAACGAAGACGTTACTTCTGAATGCCCAGGCTCTAATAACATAAGTATAATCTGTATACATAGCTCTGCAAAAGAAGAAAATCATTCACACAAATAAGAGCTTAAACCAAAGCATTCAACTTACGTCTAACTTTAGCACCATGTCTATACTGTAAATCATTGAACATTAATTCTTAAAGAGACAGTGTGTATTAGAATTCAACAAAAAGACATAGCCCCTCAATAATTGACTATTGTTATAACATGTTGAATTTTACATTAGTCAATTATTGAGGGGCTATGTCTTTTTGTTGAATTCTAATAGAATTCAACAAAAAGACATAGCCCCTCAATAATTGACTATTGTTATAACATGTTGAATTTTACATTAGTCAATTATTGAGGGGCTATGTCTTTTTGTTGAATTCTAATACACACTGTCTCTTTATACACTTTTTTCCCCCGATTGCTTTATTAATATTTTTTTAAATCTTTTCTGACCAGCAGGGGGACTGTCTGTCAGTTTAGGAAGTTGAGCGACCACATGGTCCCCGGGGCCTAAATTAACATAGAAACATAGAAACATAGAATGTGACGGCAGATAAGAACCATTCGGCCCATCTAGTCTGCCCAATTTTCTAAATACTTTCATTAGTTCCTAGTCTTATCTTATAGTTAGGATAGCCTTATGCCTATCCCACGCATGCTTAAACTCCTTTACTGTGTTAACCTCTACCACTTCAGCTGGAAGGCTATTCCATGCATCCACTACCCTCTCAGTAAAGTAATACTTCCTGATATTATTTTTAAACCTTTGTCCCAAATCACAGTGGAGGTGAGTACACCTTGGGCGCTGGGGCTCAAAGCCGTTAGGGCGTTATATGCCGCTGTAACTGCTTTAAAGCCCATTATAATGGGGAAGTCTAATGGTGTTAGCGGGTTAAATAAGGATGAAAGACAGCATATAGGTCAATGCAATTTTGCACCTGCACTAAATTCATTGACCCCTCACTGATGCTATGGAAATCAACTCCCTAGAATGATATAGGCTGTTGACATGAGCTGTGAGCAGTGTTGATAATGATTTAAGAAGAATGCCCGGTCATACCATGTGCAGGCTGGGAAAGTGCAGAAGAAGCAGGTAATGTGACACATTTAACCTGACCATTATTTTTCTTTCTGTGTATGTTAAAGCTGTGCTTAAATTCAATCACTTTTATATTTATTTGCAAACGTTCTGTCTAGAAATTATCTATTTGATTCTAGATTTTTTTTTAATTTCAAATTTAGCAAAATCGTTTGTTTGTCCCATGTAATCAAATATGTCTTGCTGTTGCACATTACTGTTGCCATTTTTGGAATCCATATGATCACATCCACATATCAAATATAATTTTTCCATTAATGAAGACTACAAGAAGCAGCTCATATTTTACTGCATTAAGGGTGCATTTTTAATGAGGCAAACAGTATCACACATCAATATGTAATGACTGCAAGAAGAATACATAATGAGCTAGAATTACTCATAAAAGTAATCAAGAACATGCACAGGGATGTGATGCACACTTTCCTACTTTAGACTTTACAAGAGCTCCTTTTATCAAATGTATAACTGCTTCATGTTCGGGCTTTGAAGTCTTAACCCCTTTGCAACCAATAATATGCAGTCAATAATATGTATACCTGAGTATTAGAACTATATCTTCATACCCTGACATTGTGCATGCATGATTGGAACCCTTACAAATAAAGTTTGTTTATTTGCTTAATATGGGTGTAGAAACCAGGCCCACATTGTTCATTGGGCACACCGGGCAAATACCCGGTGGGCCGCGGTGGCCATGGGCCGAGGCCGGCAGAGGAGGCCACAGGATCTCCCCGGCCTTTCCATGCAGGGCCCGCACTATCTGAGTGCCAGCTCTGATCTATTCCATGATGGGCCGGTGGGGAGATCAAAGATCTCCCTCACTGGCACACAGACAGTAAAACAAGGCTGCCGGAGGGGGGAAGGAGGGAGAGAGGACCCAGAGGAAATGCAAGATAGAGCTCCTCAGGGTCCTCTCTCCCTCCTTTCCCCACCGGCCACGACAATGCTCTGGATCTTGCGAGAGTGAACTCTAGCCCCGCAGGTTAGAGTTCACTCACCACGAAGACCACCAGGGATTACAGCTTGGTCCCCCCTCCCAGGCAAAAGGTAAGAAGGGAGGGGGGATAAAATGTTTATTTTTTTAACAAAAAAAATTATTATACATATATCTATCTCCCCCTGCACACAATCCCTCCAAACATATCACACACACACACAGCACCTTCACACACTGCACCCCTCACTAACACACACAGCATCCTCACACACACACACACAAACAGCACCTTCACTCAAACACTGCACTTCTCACATACACAGCACCCTCACACACACACAACACTTCCCACACTAACACAGAGCATCCTTCACACACACAGAGCGCCCCTCACACACACAGCATCCTCACACACACAGCATCCTCACACACACAGCATCCTCACACACACACTGCACCTCTCACTCACACACACTGCACCTCTCACTCACACACACAGCATCCTCACACACACACACAAACACTGCCTCCCTCACTCACACACAGCACCCTTACACACAGCACCCTCACTCAAACACTGCACTCCTCACATACACAGCACCCTCACACACACACAGCACCTCCAACACTAACACAGAGCATCCTTCACACACATAGAGTGCCCCTCACATACACACAGCACCTTCACACACACAGCACCCTCACAAACACACACAGCACCCTCACACACTGCACCCCTCACTCACACACACAGTATCCTCACACACACACACACACTGCACCCCTCACTCACACACAGCACCCTTACACACAACACTCTCACCGAAACACTGCACTCCTCATGTGCACAGCACCCTCACACACACACGGCACCTCTCACACACAGAGTATCCTTCACACACACAGAGCGCCCCTGTGATAGAATTTATCTTGATTCCAAGGCTCAAGCTTATAGGTGTCATATAATGATATCCTATATTAAAATTGGCTAACTTGGACTCAGGAAATGCTTGATGCTTAAACAACACTTAAGACCATATAAGTCTAGTTCCGGGAGCAGAAAGCCCCCACCTAAGATGCCTCTTCTCTAATCTTTTTGCTCTTTCTTACCTTGGAACTTATTTGTTATGTGTACATGACCCCTATGTCTTATCTGTACTCCCTTCCTATTACTGTTCTAAGAGTATTTGCACGTAAGCACTTACTTTTTAATGTATAAAACCCAGCTGATGAATAAAACGTCAGAGGCTTATTTTGAGTACCAACAGGTGTCTGGTGTCTAATTCTCGCTTCTCCAAGTGCACTTGAAACAACAATTTGGGCTTCCTCTGAATATAACAAAGATCAAAATTTCTGATCCACAACACCCCTCAAACACAAAACGCGCCCCTCACACACAAACAGCACCCTCACTCAAGCACTGCACTCCTCACATACACAGCACACTCACACACACACAGAGCGCCCCTCACACACACAGAGTGCCCCTCACACACACAACCTGCCCCTCACACACACACTGTGCCCCACACACGCAGCGCACCCCACACACACACAGTGTGGCCCTCACACACACACACAGCATCCTCACACACACATACTGCACCCTCACTCACACACACAGCCTTCTCACACACAGACACACTGCCCCCTCACTCACACACAGCACCCTTACACACAGCACCCTCACTCAAACACTGCACTCCTCACATACACACACACACACACAGAGCACCTCCCACACTCACACAGAGCATCCTTCACACACAGTGCGCTCCTCACACACACAGCATGCCCCTCACACACACACACACACAACACCCTCACACACACAGCACCCTCACACACTGCACCCCTCACTCACATACACAGCATCCTCACACATACACACTGCTCCCCTCACACATTGCACCTCTCACACACTGCACCACTCACTCACACACACAGCATCCTCACACACACACACACTGCACTCCTCACATACACAGCACCCCCTACACTAGCACATAGCATCCTTCACACACACACAGCATCCTTCACACACAGAGCATCCTATACACACACAGAGCGCCCCTCACACATACAGAGCACCCCTCACACACTGCACCCCTCACTCACACACATGGCATACTCACACTCACACTGCACCACTCACTCATACACACAGCATCCTCACACACACACTGCACCCTCACCTAAACACTGCACTCCTTATGTACACAGCACCCTCACACACACACAGCAGCTCCCACACACAGAGCATCCTTCACACACACAGAGTGCCCCTCACACACACAGCGCGCCCATCACACACACAGCACACCTCTCACACACACAGTGCGCCCCTCACACACCGCACCCCCCAACACACTGCACCACTTACACACACACACTACTTCCAAAGATATATGTACAGAACCCCTAAAACACTCACTGCACCCTCACACACATTACATTACATTACACACACTAGATCCCTTACTCAACTCTGGATCATCTACACACATACACACACTAGCTCCCTATATACAGTCTGAATCCTCTACACACACACACACACACAATCACTAGATCTCCTATACACACGCTGGGTCCTTCAAACACACACTAGATACACACTGCACCACCTACACACACACTCCATTCCTGATATACACACTCTGGATCCCCTATGCACACACTAGATTCCTTATAATAAAACACATACTACCTTTCCTAAACACACACTCTCTATAACCCCCCTATACACACGACATCACCTATACACACACACACACACACACACTACAGCCAATTTGCACACATTTGCTACATATCCTATACACACTATGCCCCCTATATACATACTCTACAGCACCTAGACACAACATGACTGAAACAAACCTATTTACACAATACCACACCACAATCAGCTCACACTATACACATGCAATCCCACAAGTAGGCTCCATTCACGAAACTCTTTCCTGGCATTTTTGTATCCTGGTATTCCATTTATGGAAACACCAGAGACAAGTTTCAAGCAAACACAGTGTAAGCATGTTATTACATTTGCTTGAGCTGTGCAGAACAAATACAGTGCCCTTTTCTCATGCTAGAGCTCTTCAGCAAGCTCTGCACATGGTCTGCCCTAAAAGAGCATTAAACCAAAATGCTCACTTTGAGATGGGGCGTACTTGTCATTGGTGATGAAAAAACACACCCTATCTGGCCACGCCCCTTGTCAGTGCACTGCTGTGATTAAGAAATGCCCGGGCCAAGTTTTGTACCCGTCCGGCCCTGGTAGAAACCCAAAATGATCTAGGGCAGTGGTTCCCAACCCAGTCCTCACGTACCCCCTAACAGTCCAGGATTTAGGGATTACTCCCCTCCCCCCATTTCCTACATCCATGATTGCATCTTAATTTTGTTGGCAAGATATGTCCCCATTGCTTTTGTGTATCTTACTTACTTGTGAACTGTGGTATAAGTAGCCACAAGCAGAATCACCAGTAACTGCTAGAGCAATATATTTTATTTTATAAAAAAGTTTATGCTTTATGATACTTATGCCTTACAAGTACACCCCTCATTTAAAGACTCTATTTTTCTCAAAATACTAAGCCAGCTGAATGACTGGCTGAGCATCATACAATATATATACATCTTATATATATGTAACATCATACATAGTGTATTTTAATGTTAATAAAAGTACATATATTAGTATTAAAATACACTTAGAATGACGTTACATATATATAAGATATATATCTTATATATATAATACATCTATACATATTTTACATTTATATATACACATATCATTACAATAATAAATAAAATAATAAAATAAACAAATAAAATATTTAAAACAAAATTAAAATAAATTATACATACATATGTAATTTAATTATAATTGTATTTTCTTATTAATATATATATATATATATATATATATATATATATATATATATATATATATTGGTAACAAAATACACTTATAATGACATTCTATATCTATCTATATATAAAATACAAATAACCGCAAATATATATATATATATATACAGATAAATATATATAATTACATAAATAACTACATAAGTGTACACGTAGACTTTAAATACATATATATGTATATATATTAAAATTCTAGTGCATATTTAAGTAATATTTTAACATAATTATGTGATTTCATTAATTAAAATTTGATTGACATGCCTGACAACCCAGGCAGAAAGTGCAGAGAATTTGAATTGCAAGCACTATATTTAACCCTGTAACTTTCCATAACACCATAAAACCTGTACATGGGGGGTACTGTTTTACTTGGGAGACTTCGCTGAACACAAATATGAGTGTTTCAAAATGGTAACTTGTATTACAACAATTATATTTTTAGTAAAAGTGAAGTTTTTTGCATTTTTCACACATGAACAGCACTTTTACTGATGATATTGTTGTTGTAATATGTTTTACTGTTTTAAAACAAAAACTTATTTTTGTGTTCAGAGAAGTCTCCCAAGTATAACAGTACCCCCCATGTACAGTTTTGTATGGTGTTTTGGAAAGTTAGAGAGTCAAATATAAGGCTTGAATTTCAATTTTTTCACATTGAAATCTGCCATTGGTTATGTTGCCTTTTGAGATCGTATGGTAGCCCAGGAATACCCCCATGATGGCATACCATTTGTAAAAGTAGACAACCCAAGGTATTGTAAATGGGGTATGTCCAGTCATTTTTAGTAGCCACTTAGTCACAAACACTGGCCAAATATTAGTTTTTTTGCTTTTTTCCACACAAAACCAAATATGAATGCTAACTTTGGCCAGTGTTTGTGACTAAGTGGCTACTACAAAAGACTGGACATACCCCACTTGCAATATCTTGGGTAGTCTACGTTTGCAAATGGTATGCCATCTTGGGGGTAAATCTCATTCCTGGGCTACCACACGGTCTCAAAGGTAATATTACTAATCTGGCAAATTTCAATGTGAAAAAACTGAAAAATGGAATGTGCTATGTTTGACCCTTTAACTTTCCAAAACACCTTAAAAACTGTTAATGGGGGCTACTGTTGTACTTGTGAGACTTTGCTGAATCCAAATATTAGCTTTTTTTGCAGTAAAAGCTAACAGTATTATGACATTTACAGCTACAATGTGAGGCGGAACTACAAATTCAAAAAAATAAATAACATTGATCACAGTTATTTTGATTTTATTCATAATAAATTATGTTTCATATATAAATATTTGATATGAGATGAAAGCCCTGTTTCTCCTGAACACATTGATATATAATAAGTGTGGGTGCACTTAATATGAAAGAGGTGAATTACGGTTGAACAGACATTAAGCGCAAATTCCAGTTTTTGTTTACATTTTGTTTTGATCAGAACATGTACTATTGACTCGGTCCTGAAGGGGTTAAGCAAGACAAAATCAACATACATATGTTTTTGAAGCCGTTAAGCTATAATAAAGTTCTTCTAATCTTTTTAACAATCAATATCAGTTGCCTGCTATCTACTAAACTTTTGTCTGGATTAATCGTTGCTGTACAGCATGTTTTTTAATGTTAAAACTCTGATTTTATTGGAGGTATCAATAAATAAAAGTTTAATTTTGTCAAAAATTTCCATTTTCATTCCTGTGAGTGTTGTGTAGGCAGGGCCCCAGTGCACTGCTTTGCCCGTGGACCTATAATGCTGTTAAGACGGCTCTGAACAGAAGCACCAGGATTGGCGGCACCAATGCAGTAGGCATGGAGTCAAAATGAAGGATGCATAAGGTAAAATGGTGTTCTGCCAACTAGGCAGATTTGTATTTTAGACAACATATTTACTGCCCGTCAAGGAGGGTATTGGAAACAATATGCAGCTGACAGACAGCCAACAAGGATGATTCACACGACTTTTCATAGGATTAAATCTGATTTTTTTAGGCAAAAGACCAAAAGTATTGTTTTGTTTTACTCACCCTGGCAGCAATAGAGGGGAATAATAAGGGAGAATGGAACTGCAGTACTAATAATTAAAAGACATAAACACACATGTTTTATCAAACACACATATCTCAAACATATACGTTTACATTAAACAAAAGTTAAAACCCGCACTGAAAATAGTGTTTATTTTTATTGTTGCAGTGGGGCACTGCCTCCTCTGATTATACAACTGAAATATTAATAAGCATAAACTTTGCAATGTTACACCTGAAAAAAAACAACTAAATATAGAGAAATCAGAATAGCAGAAATCATTACTGGCAAAATGTACAAGTGTTAAATATTTCTTTATGTCTGTGTAATAAGTCAGTGAATTGGTTAAGAGTTTCTTCTTTTCTTCTGTTGTGGACACCTTGCATATCTACATATCTCCAACAATCTATGCAGTCACACAAACAGTGTAATAAAGTATAATTACAGTGGTGCTTGTTATGAAGAAAACTAGACAAAATATCTATAAAAAGCATAATTTGTTTACCTAGGACTATACAAAAGTGACCAAAAATTGATTCAGGAACTCAAGGGTAGTGATTGGCAAATTTAATGGTGAATAGTGTCACAAATAAAGCAATGTTTCAACATTAAAAAATGTCTTTATCAAGCTTGATGAAGACCTTTACTAAAGGGACACTATAGGAATCCAGACCACTTGAGTTATTTAGAAACTGCAATGATTACTATCCAGGGTTAACGCCACCTCTAGAGGGACTTCTGAGTCATTAGGCGACTTTAAGTTGCATAATTGATTCTGGATATCCACACAGTGTGCATGAGGACATCCAGCATCACACAAATCCCCATAGAAATGCATTATACATTGTTTTCCTATGGGGCTGTCCTAATCTGCTTGCGGCACTCTGAGGAGCTGGATTCAGGTAAGTGACAAATGGGTTCTGCACTGCAGGGGGCACTATAGGGAGCAATAGTGCTAGGGAAAAAAAAATTGGATTCCTAGCCTATAGTTTCAATTTAAGGTTAAAACATTACTGTATTTGTGACACTGTTCTTTATTATATATGCAATTACACTACCTTTGATTGCCTTTGATTGCCTGGATCACTTTTTGGTTTCCTACTTACCATATTTTTCCATGTATAAGACTTTTTAAATGTATTCAGAAATGTACTTTAAGAATTGCATGCTGGGAGGAATCGAGAGCTTGTCACTTCCTCCCACACAGAGTGTGAATGCATGAGGGAAAGAGCTACAGGCTGAGTGAGCTGCTGCAGACCCCCCCCCTCCCCACATTAGCCTCAAACAAAGTAACCCACCTGCTGACAAAAGGTATGCTAACAGAAGGGTGGCTGCAAATATATAAATTATGATGTATACAGGGCCGGCCTTAGGCGCCCTGTGCGAAAAATATTTGCAGCCCCCCCCCCACACACACAGGTACAGACAGACAGTCACATACATACAGAAACACATACAGTCTCTCACATACACACACACAGTTACATGCAGTCACACACACACAGAGGCAGACAGTCACACAGGCAGATAGTCAAACGCACACACACAGAGGCAGACAGCCACACGCACATGTACTCACACACACACAGAGGCAGACAGCCACACACACAGAGGCAGACAGTCACACACACAGTCACACATACAGACAGCCACACACACACACAGTCAGACAGTCACACATACAATCACAAACACAGGCAGTCACACACACAGGCAGACAGTCATACACACAGGCAAACAGCCACATGGGCAGAAAGTCACACACACACAGGCAGACAGCCACAGACAGGCAGACAGCCACACACACACACAGGCAGTCACACACATACACAGGCAGACAGTCACACGCAGGCAGTCACCCACGGACAGACAGTCACACACACACAGGCAAACATCCACAGACAGGCAGAAAGCCACACACACACACAGGCAGTCACACACACACACAGCCATAGGAAATACAGACAGACAGTCACACACACAGGCAGGCAGCCACACACACAGGCAGACAGCCACACACACAGGTACTCACACACACAGAGGCAGACAGTTGCACATACTCACACACACACTCACAAGCAGGCAGTCATACATGGTTACCACTGTCCTTTATGGTCTGGGAGGAGTGCAGGCAGTGCAGGCAGCTCCTGGGGTTTGGTTGTTGGGGAAGCAGGGACTCCTTCCTGCTTTCCATGCAGCCATCATTTTAGCTCCGCCCGCAGAGGCAGACAGTTGCACATACTCACACACACACACTCACAAACAGGCAGTCATACATGGTTACCACTGTCCTTTATGGTCTGGGAGGAGTGCAGGCAGTGCAGGCAGCTCCTGGGGTTTGGTTGTTGGGGAGGCAGGGACTCCTTCCTGCTTCCCATGCAGCCGTCATTTTAGCTCCGCCCACCTTCAATTTAGCTCCGCCCCTGCTACAAGGTAAGCCTCGCCCCCACCGCAATGCTGGGAGGTTTTTTTCTAATCCCAGGTGGAGAATAATGAAATCCTCCACTCGGGTAGCTGGCCTCCACGGCGCCCTGTGCGGCCGCACAGCTCACACACGCCTAAGGCCGGCCCTGGATGTATGTGTGTGTGTCTGTGTGTATGTGTCAGTGGATGTGTCAGTGTATGTATGTGGCACTCTGTGTTGGCTGTGTCTTGAGTAATTTTGAGGGGACAGCAAATTTATACTGTTATACATGCTGTACACTTCCTACTTTATATTGTAGCAGGGTGTCATTACTTCAGTGTTATCACATAAAAAGATATAATAAAATATTTACAAAAATGTGAGATACTGTATATCTGTGTATGTATATAGGAGTGTGCATAGATCCCAGCAAACACCAACACAATATATCAAACACAAACATTACATACAGACACGCCCCTGAACTCAAACTCCAAAATTATATACAAACACACCCCTTAACTCAATTACTACACAAAAATGAACATTTGCATTTAAAAGCCAACACTACATACAAACACATATAGTATGCAATTGCAAACATTACATATAATCATAACCCTGTGTTAAAATGCAAAAATTATATACAAACACTAATTCTACGCGTAAATGCACAACTACATTTAAAAGCCAACAAGACATACAAACACACCACTTCATTCAAACACAAACACTACACACAAGTATAGCAGTACATATAAATACACACCTACATACACGCATACTTATTCAAAAAACAGCTTACATTTTAATGCATAAACATTGCTCACAAATACAACCCTACAAGGATTTGCAAATGGGAGATCCCCAGCTGGCATTGCATCATTGGCAGATCCTCAGCTGTCATTGCATCATCCGATACAGGTCTATCTTTTTGCCACTCTTGCACTATGGGGGGGGGGGGAGGGCAATTTTCTTGCACCAGGGCCATCTCTACATTATTTCAACCACTGGCTGGGTAGAACTGTGTTTAGTTAGTCTCCTAGAAGGAGTAGGTTTTTGTTTGGAACTCCATCGACTAACAATTTTCGTCAGATTTAGTTAAAGGACCACTCTAGGCACCCAGACCACTTCAGCTTAATTAAGTGGTCTGGGTGCCTGGTCCTTCTAGGGTTAACCCATTTTTTCATAAACATAGCAGTTTCAGAGAAACTGCTATGTTTATGAATGGGTTAAGCCTTCCCCTATTTCCTTTAGCGGCTGTCTCATTGACAGCCGCTAGAGGCGCTTGCGTGCTTCTCACTGTGATTTTCACAGTGAGAGCACGCCAGCGTCCATAGGAAAGCATTATGAATGCTTTCCTATGTGACCGTCTGAATGCGTGCGCAGCTCTTGCCGCGCGTGCGCATTCAGCCGACGGGGCGGAGAAGAGGAGGATCGGAGGAGGAGAGCTCTCCGCCCAGCACTGGAAAAAGGTAAGTTTTTACCCCTTTCCCCCTTCCAGAGCCAGGCGGGAGGGGGTCCCTGAGGGTGGGGGCACCCTCAGGGCACTATAGTGCCAGGAAAACGAGTATGTTTTCCTGGCACTATAGTGGTCCTTTAACTAAAATTTTGGCGATGTAGTCGACTAAAACTAAAACAATTCAGATGACTAAAATACAACTGAAACTAAAAAGCGTTTTTAGTCAAAAGACTATGACTAAAACTAAATAGAAATTTGCTGCCAAAAGTAAAGGAACATTATAGGTTCAGGAACACAAACATGTATTCCTTACCCTATAGTGTTAAAAATACCATCTAACCACCCCTAGTCCCACCTTTCCCCTAAATATTGTAAAATCTTACTTTTATTTCAGTCTGCTGTTTCTGGCTCTGCCCGTGATATGCTTGCTTGGCTAACACCATCAGAAGTGTTGATCAAAGCTAATCACAATGCTTTCCTATAGGAAAGCATTTGATTGGCTGAGCTTGTCAAGGAGGCAGATCAGGGCAGAGGCAGCACAAGCCAAACACAGCCCTGGCCAATCATCATCCCCTCATAGAGATGCATTGAATCAGTGCATCTTTATGAGGAAAGTTCAGTGTCTCCATGAAGAGGGTGGAGACATTGCATGTCAGTGCTACACACTGCTCCAGAAAGCACCTCTAGTAGCCATCTGAGGAGTACCTAGTGGAGGTTTCCCTAGACTGTAATGTAAACACTAATACAGAGCAATAGGGTGCACCAGGGGGTTAGGGATCAGGGTGTTACTCAGTAAGACAAATGATAAACAGATAATACACTATCAGTAGGATGATATAAAATCACATATACGTAAAAAAGACAAGCAAAAAGTCCAGGAAGAGATATAAAAGTGTGAGAAAGTCTATAACAGTGTGCCTGTATCTTCAGGTAAATATGTCTTCCAGGTAATCGAAGTCCAGGGACATAAAAGTGAAAAAAAAGAGTACCAATAGTGCAACATGTATACAATATAATAAAAACTCCAATAAAAGGAAATACAAAATGACCTACTCACATGCGGTAGAGCTAAAATCAGCTCTAGTGTGAAGCGCTTGCAGTAGATTTATTCCCCCACTTAAGGGATATGGTGGAAGGTATTGGCCGGTACATTTGTCGTTAGGTAATATGTGGAAATAAAAGCAAGGGGTGCAAAACTAGTGCTCTCTGTATAAAAAGTATAAAACCAGGAGTAATAATAAATGAATAATACTCACATTTATCTGAGCAGATAACCCGCTCAGTATAATCAGCGTGGGTGGTATAATCCCCACCAAGGATACTTTGAAAGGGGGTGGACTTGGACAATAAAGAGAAGAAATGAGGAGTTGAAAGGGAAATAACGAAATGTTGGTGGTATAGATGAATAGAAACTAAATAGTAATGAAACAATAAATAATGAAAAGATGAACGAATAGCGATATGGTGGTGAAGGGAATTGATTGGATGCCGCGGGTCATGTGACCGTTCTCAGCTATTGCTAATGAATGTAACAGTTACAAATAGAGAAGGAGGGGAGGTGCTGGAGGAGTGTAAAACTATATACACAGTGGCCATATGCTGTTAGATAGAAATGAAGAGAAAAAAATAAAGATAATAAAATACGAAATAAGAAGAAAAAAGGGAAAAGTAAAATAAAATAAAAAAGAGAAAAATATATATATAAATTAAATATAAAGATAACTATATAAAAAATAAACAGAGAGAGAGGGGGAGGAAAGAAAGAAGAATGTGGGTGGTGACTAAGTAACTGAGTAAAAAATAAGATAATCAATAGAATAGGAAGAGTAGATGGGTGGAATAAAATAAAAAAAGAATAAAATAAAATGAAATAAAATAAAATAGACCATAAGATGAAAGAGGGAATGAATATGATAAAAAGTGGTAGAAAAAGAGAAATAAATAAGACTAAACAGGGCTAAAAATGCAAATAATCAGTAATATAGCACATCATATGTTGAGTAAAACAGAGGGTACATAATTTATAAGACTTAAACGGGTCAATGTCTGCGTTAAGACCCTCTGGGGTCAAGGTTCGAAAATTAAAGACCCATTCCATCTCCTTTTTACCAAGTATATTACGGATATTGCCTCCTCCCCAGGGAATGTTGCATTTTTGGATACCCATAAATTTGAGAAGCTTTGGGATATTATGGTGTGTACAAAAATGTTTTGAGACCGTATGGTTTTCATACCCTTTAGTGATGTTGCGACAATGTTCGGCTATTCTAATTTTAAGGCATCTTGCGGTCATGCCCACGTATTGGAGTCCACATGGTCATTCCAACATATATATAACATTTTTAGTGTCACATGTGATAAAATCTTTTATTTTCTAAGTTCTGTTAGTGATGTTAGAACTAAACTGAGTAATTTTGTTAGGCACTGTGTTAGTAGTTCTGCAAACGATACATTTTTTACATTTAAAAAAACCTTTAAAAGTGTTGATTTCTTTTTGCTGCTCCTCTGAATATAATATTAGGCTTATCAGGAATAATCTTCTTCAATATGTCGTCCTGTTGTAGAATGTGCCAATGCTTATTAACAATCTTTTTTATTTCTTTATTTTTGTTGTTCTAATCAAAAATAATGGGTATAGACGGAGTATCTTTACTTTTATCTTTATAGGTTAAAAGTATGTTTCTGTTTTGGGTCTTTATTTGGCCAATGACAGTGTTGTCAATGTTTTTTGACAAATTGGTCTTTTAAGACTGAGGATTGCCTTTCAAAGTCTTAAAGTTCTGAGCAATTTCTACTAAGTCTTAAAAACTGGCTTTTCGGAGCGCTATCCAGCGATGGTTTGTAGTGGCAACTGTTTTTATTAATGAGAGTGTTTGTACACACTTCTTTAACCCCTTAAGGACAGAGCTTCAGAAGCTTGTCTTTCACTTAATGACAACAGCATTTTTTTCATTTTTTGCTGTTTGTGTTAAACTGCAATTTGCATTTTACTAATTTATTGCACCGACACATATTATATATCGATTTTTAAAGGACAGAAAGGGCTTTAATTTTTTGTAACACACATATATAAAAATGCTTATTTATTATAAAAAAAAATACAGAAAAATGCAAAAAAAAAGAAAAATGTTGTGTTTTTTTACAGTTTTTGCAAAAATAATGTGTGCATAATTAGTGCAGGTTAAGGAAAGTAATTAAAATAAATTCATTTAGTTGTTCTGATTTACAGAATATATAATGTGTCTGGGATTTTAAGTTTTTTTTGGTAGTTACAAGTCACAAAGCACATGGAGTAAAATAAACTTTTAATGTGGAGTGATTTTAGAATTTGGAATGTTTGTCTTGTAAGCTTAATAGCCATAAAAGAAAACAAAATTGCCAAACAAAAGTATATATTTATATAAAGTAGACATCACAGGCTATTTACCTAGGATTGTTTTGACACTTTCACCGCCAACCTCTGCTAAATATTGGAGTAAAATTGTTTTGTTTTTTTGTTTTTTGGCACACAAACTTATAACAAAGAAATTCTCATGTGTATTTGTAAAGCTGGTGTGTGCTATTCCTGTACAAAGTTTTATTTTGTGTTCAGTTACATCTGCTAAGTAAAAGGACACCCCCATTGTATGTCTTTGGTACTATTTCGTGAAGTTACAGTGCCATATAGGAGACCTGTCCTTTTCAGTATTCACAGTAGAATTTTGAGAGACAGATTTAATGAGCCTGTGCTTCCATTTGGGGTATTATAGTAGTTTAACTGTTCAAAAAACCCCCACAAAGTCCTACCATTTGTAAAAGTAGACACTCCAGGGTATCTCATAAGGTGCATATTGTGCCTTAACATTCCCCCATTTTTTCATCAATATATGCTAAAGTATGTGATAAAAAATAATTGTGTGCGTTTTTTACATATGGATTGAATGTTTGCTGGGCATTTTGTATTTCACATGTGCCACTAAGTTCAAACCCCCCAAATTATGCTCGGCTAAGTCTTCTGAGTAAAAAGACACCCCCAATGAATGTCTTTGGCACTATTTTGTGAAGCTACAGTGCCATATAGGAGACCAAGCCATATCAGTTTTTACCAAACTTTGAATTTTGACGCTGGGCCTATGTGCAATTTCCAAGCATCTTAGCAGGGTTTAAATTCAAACTACTGCACAAAGGCCTACCATTTCTTAAAGTAGACACCCCAGGGTATTTCAAAAGGTATATTTTGAACCTTAGCGTGGGATCATTTTTCCGTTAGCTTGTACCAAGTGTAGTGGTAATAAGTGTTTTTTCTGCCTTTTTGACACACAAAGTGGGTTTGCACAGTATATTTTGCAAACCTTATGTGTGCTACCACTGTATAATACTTCACATGTTGCTCAGCTATGTCGTCTGAGTACAGCAATACCACCGTATGTACCTTTGCCAGGTATATGTGGATGTTGAAGGGGCGCATTTGAGAGGCAGACATTCAGTTTTTTTCTAACTTTGAAGTTTTATGCTGTGTCCATGTTCCAATTTGGAGTAGTTTAGACGGTTGGTTATTGAAACTTCCCCACAAACACATAGTATTTATTAAAGAATACACCCTGGGGTAATTCAAAAGGCATATTTTGAACCTTAGCGTGGGATTATTTTTTCTCTAGTTTGTTCCAGGTGTAGTGGTAATGAGCGTTTAAAAAAAAAAAATTTTACTTTTTGAAACTTTTTTACTTTTAAAAACTAGTTTTTAAACTTTTGTTTTGCTTATTAATTTTTTAAAACTTTCTTAAAACTTTTTTTACAGATTTAACATTTTTTTTTTCATGTGGTAAATGCACTGGATGTAAATATAGTAAAAATAAATCTTTGAAGGGTACAGGTAACCCCTAACTAGTAGTAAGCAGCACTAACAGTAAATTCCCCATTTTCCCATAAATCCCACCCCAGCTAGCAAAACATATAATAATAAAATATTTAAATTAATTGATTAAATAAATTGAACCCCTGAGGGTTAAAAAATAAATAAAAGTTAATCCACATGTGTTAAAAAAAATCTGTATTTTGATCACTGTAGGCAGTGATCGACTGGCAGGGGAGGGGGTTAATTTTTATTTGGACTGGGTAAAGGGGGGTGTTTTTTTATTTTTTACTTAAACGTTATTCAAACTTTTTTTAGCTTAATTTTTAACTTTTTAAAGTTTATTTTAAAACTTTTTTAACGTTAACCCCTAGTTAGCCTAACACCAAATCACCCAATTCCCCACTAACTTCCACCTACCCCAGCTAGTTAAATATTTAATTTTAACATATTTAAAATAATTACATAAATTTAACCCTTAAGGGTTAAAAAAAATAATTAATCCTCAGAGGTTAAAAAAAAAAAAATCAGATGACAGTAAAATGTAATCCCTGCCAATTGATCACTGTAGTCAGTGATTAATTGGCAGGAAAGGGGTTAATTTTTTATTAAAATGGGTAAAGGGGGGTGGGATTTTAAACTAACTTTATTTTTTTACACAGGGGGCAGGATCATCACTGTTCCGGCTCCCTTCACTTCACACAGAGCCCGGAAGTGCAGGGAGGTGGAAGGTGAGTATATGGAGCACATGTGCTCGCTCTGACAGCCTGTCAGTGCGAGCACCGGTGCTGGGACAGCCAGATCGGGTGCTCCCGTTCTGCCTCTAATACAGAGGCTGACCGGAGCACCATTAACCCTGCGATCGCCGCAACAGCGGCGATCCGGGGGTTAATTTTAATGGGTGACGGACGAGATCCGTCACTCGTCATTATGGAGGTCCGTCACTCGTCGTTAAGGCGTTAAAAAAGGTTCTAGTATTGATTTCCCTGTTGTTGATAAAAATCTTAATGTCTTTCCAGGCTGTAAAGTCCCTTCTTGTAATGCTTTCTCTGTGTAGTAATGAGCTTTCAGGCTCCTCTGGTCCTGCGCCGGCGTTTTACAGGACACTGAGTGCTGAACGCAGTCTCTCTCAGTCTACACTTCCGGGAGGCGGGGCTTGCAGCCGTTGAGCGTAACAACGTGATTATGTCACAACGTGATGACGTGTTTTGCCGATATAGTCGGCTTCATCAGATCTGCCCACAGTTCACCACAGTCTTAATTTAAGTCCCATTGAGGGGTGTGATTGCCCAAAAGAGTCTCTCCAATTGGCTATAGCTTTATATCTGATTTCCATACATAAGTGCAAACATATACGGTCCAAGTAATGGGGGATTATCATCTAAACTACTAAAAAGGCAAAAGTTAAAAGATTACTATTACAATTCCATTATTAGTTACAAATCAAAAATAAAAACATGTTTACATAAACCCAAATTATAAATACAGCTATGGTATGATATACAAGACTTTTTCCACTTAATATAAAATATATACATAAAACCTTATTAAACTAATATACCTGTATTTTAAGAGGAGACAAAAAAATGGAATAAAAGAAGTTAGTCTGCATAATACTTAAAACAAACTATATAAAAAATTAAATATATAAAAAATTTAAAAACATACTAATAACTAAAAAATTAGTTCAATAGATTTGAAAAATGATATTTGGATATAAAGAGGATATGAAAAGAAGGGGATATTTAGACATACAAAGGAGTATTCAAATTTTTCAAAATTTTCAAAAGGGGATATATTTTAAAATCAAGGATATCTAAAATTAGAAAGAATTAAAAAGATCAAACTCTTTATTCAGACCAGGTGGTTCCAAGGTTTTTAATCTGTGTACCCATTTCATTTCCCCTTTACCTATTTTTGACACATTGTCTCCCCCTCTATGAGATTTATTTACTATTTGTATTCCTAAAAACATCAAACCTCTGGGATCCATATTATGTTTTGATTTAAAATGTGCTGAGACACTATGTTGGGTAACTCTTCTTAAAATGTTGTTAACATGCTCTCCTATTCGCTTGTGAAGTGGGCGTATAGTACGTCCCACATACTGTTGTCCACACGGACATATTAAAAGATAAATGACACTCCTCGTAAAACAAGTAATGAAATCATCAATATCAAATTAATTTCCATTATATGTGCTTTTAAATTTACCTATACCCTTCAAAGATTTATTTTTACTATATTTACATCCAGTGCATTTACCACACGAATAAAAACCTTTTCTGTCATTCATAAAATGTTTATGTGTAACTTTCTTAGGTTGATTATGAGTTAAAATAAGATTGAAATTAGGGGCACTTTTAAATGTTATAAAGGGTTTTTGCGGTAGGATTTTGGCCAAATCTGTATCTTCCTTTAGTAGGTTCCAATGTTTGTTAATTATCTTTTTAACATCTTTATGTGCAATGTTAAAATCAAACACTAATGGCACATTACTTAGTTAATTTTTATCATCTTTTGTCCGAACTTCCTTTCTCTCAATTAAATCTTCTTGTTCTTAAATAACTGTTTCGTCATATGCCCTATTTACCAAATCTTCCGGGTACTTTTTTTCTAAAAAGCGTCCCTTTAAAATTTGTGCCTGTTGTTTAAAAAGTTCTGTATCAGTGCAGTTTTGTCTAATCCTATTCAACTGACCTTTAGGGATATTGTTTAACCATGGAGTATAATGTCCGCTATTATATAACACATAGTTGTTTGCATCAACGTTTTTAAATACATTTTTTGTTTTAATTTCATTATTTTCAATATATATTTCCAAGTCTAAATACTCTATTTTTGTAGTACTATATGTGCTAGTTAGTTTGATACCCCAGTTGTTTTGGTTAAGACTATTTAAAAACATATCCAAATCATCTTTACTGCCTTTCCATATAAATATAAGGTCATCTATATATCTACTATATAGGGCCAAGTTTGCCCCCACATAGTGTTGCCATATACCAATCCGTTCTCCCATCCTGCCATATATAAATTGCCGTAACTGGGGGTAAACTTGGCCCCCATCGCAGTGCCTTGACGCTGTAAATAATATTTATTATTAAAATAAAAATAATTATTTTCTAGAATCCAAGTTATGCTCTCTACAATAAAATTTATACATTCTAAATACATTATTTTAGAGTTTTCCAGTTGGCTGCGTATCACCTGACATATATAATACAATCTTGTTCCCACTTAATAGTTCTTAAAATCCTAATGATGTCCGTAGTGTCTTTTATATAGGAGGGCATGGTTTTTACTAAATCTTGTAGATAAAAATCCACAAATTTAGATAGGTTCGCAGAGATGGAGCCTATGCCGGAAACGATAGGTCTCCCTGGTGGATTTCTAATGTCTTTTTGAACCTTAGGTAATGTATAGGATGTGGGTATAGGGGGAAACTCAATCTTTAGAAATCTATATTCATTATCATTTAAAATAGTGGAGTCCCTTCCTTTTTCCAAAAGTGCATATAGTGTTAATTGTATCTCTTGGGTGGGGTCCTTACTTAATTCAGTATACACTTCTCTATCATTAAGTTGTCTATAGCATTCTTTTAAGTATTGTTCTGTATCTTGGATAACAATACTACCCCCCTTATCCGGGGGTTTAATAATAATTTTTTCATTACCCCTTAGTTCATCCAGTGCACATTTTTCATTATAACTTAAATTAAAATATTTTTTAAAAATTTTCTTTTCAAGTCTCTCAAAATCACTAGTTACAGTTTTCTAAAACATGTCAATTGCACTGGTACGATAGTTTCTTGGGTAAAAGATAGATTTCTTTCTAAGAGTAGTATGGTTATTTAAAACACTAGTATTTTGGACCTGGTTTTAACAAACAACGTTGATCTTTTGACCAACATTCAAGTAGGTGAGCACTTGGGAAATAGTGATCACAATATAGTGTCCTTTGAAATAAACTCAAAAAAACAAAAGCACATGGGGAATACTAAAACATATAATTTTAAAAAGGCCAATTTCAATAAGTTAAGGGAAGCTTTACAATATATTGACTGGCATAAACTCTTTAGTGAAAAGAACACTGAGGATAAATGGATCATCTTCCAACAAATATTACAAAGGTACATTTCTCAGTATGTACCATTGGGAAATAAATATAAAAGAAACAAATTAAAACCAACGTGGCTTAGTAGAGAAGTAAAACAAGAGATTACAACTAAGAGAAGGGCATTTAAAGCATTTAAATCGGACAAATCAGATGCATCTTATAAAAGATATAAGGATGCAAATAATGCGTGCAAAAAGGCAATTAGACTTGCTAAACTTCAAAATGAAATAATGATAGCTGAAGAGAGCAAAACCAACCCCAAAGCATTTTTTAAGTACATAAATTCTAAAAAAAAAACAAAATGAAAGTGTAGGTACACTAAAAACTGAAACGGGGGTGTTAATTAATGAAGACCAGGAAAAGGCAGGAATTTTAAATAACTTTTTCTCCTCCGTATATATTAAGGAAGAACCCATGGCAATAGATGTGCAAATGATTGCTACTAAAAACTTGCAGAATAATTGTAATTGGTTAACTCAAGACAAGGTGCTGCAGCAACTAAAGAAAGTTAATATAAACAAAGCTCCAGGGCCTGACGGTATCCATCCACGTGTACTTAAGGAACTAAGTGCAGAAATAAGTGAACCTCTGTTTTTAATCTTTCAAGATTCTTTTCTTTCAGGAAGTGTTCAGGAGGATTGGAGGAAGGCAGATGTGGTTCCTATATTCAAAAAGGGTTCAAAATCCTTGCCTGGAAATTATAGACCTGTGAGCTTAACTTCTGTGGCTGGTAAAATATTTGAAAGGTTATTAAGGGATAATATTCAAGAATTCCTTGAGAAGAACATGGTTATCAGCAAAAATCAGCATGGTTTTATGAAGCACAGGTCATGTCAAACTAACTTGATTGCGTTCTACGAAGAAGTAAGTAGAAGTATAGATCAGGGTGTTGCCGTGGATGTGATCTATTTGGATTTTGCCAAGGCATTTGATACAGTTCCACACAATAGATTAGTGTTCAAACTCAAGGAAATCGGTCTAGATGAAAATGCTTGTTCTTGGGTAGAACATTGGCTTAAAAACAGAGTACAAAGAGTTGTCATTAATGGTAAATTTTCAAGCTGGACAGAGGTGGCAAGTGGTGTCCCTCAGGGGTCTGTGCTGGGACCCCTTCTATTTAACATGTTTATAAATGATCTTGAAGACCGCATTGAAAGTCATGTTTCAGTGTTTGCAGATGACACCAAACTTTGTAAAACAATACAATGTGAGCAAGATATTACTTTGCTGCAGAGGGATTTAGATAGACTGGGGGACTGGGCACTCAAATGGCAGATGAAATTTAATGTTGAAAAATGCAAAGTTATGCACTTCGGCGTAAAGAATACACAAGCAACGTATACCCTTAATGGAAGCGAATTAGGGATAACAACACATGAAAAGGACTTGGGAATTGTTATAGACAACAAACTATGCAACAATGTTCCATGTCAATCCGCAGTGGCCAAGGCCAGTAAGGTATTGTCATGCATGAAAAAGGGCATTCATTCTCGGGACGAGAATATAATTTTGCCTCTTTATAAATCACTGGTAAGACCCCATATTGAATATGCTGTGCAATTTTGGGCACCTGTTCTAAAGAAGGATATTATAGCACTAGAAAAAGTGCAGAGGCGGGCTACAAAATTAATAAAAGGAATGGAACATATCGGCTATGAAGAAAGGTTAACAAATTTAAACCTATTTAGTTTAGAAAAACGTCGCCTGAGAGGGGATATGATAACATTATACAAATATATTCGGGGCCAATACAAACCATTGTGTGGAAATCTATTCACAAACCGGACTTTACATAGGACACGAGGCCATGCGTTTAGACTGGAAGAAAGAAGATTTCGTCTAAGGCAAAGGAAAGGTTTTTTTACTGTAAGAACAATCAGGATGTGGAATTCTCTGCCTGAGGAAGTGGTTTTATCAGAGTCCATACAGATGTTCAAACGGCTACTAGATGCATACTTGCAAGAACAGTATATTCAAGGATATAATCTTTCAATGTAGGGTAATAACTGCTTGATCCAAGGATAAATCTGACTGCCATTCTGGGGTCAAAAAGGAATTTTTTTCCTAGCTTGTTGCAAAATTGTGCTTCAAACTGGGTTTTTTTTGCCTTCTTTTGGATCAACAGCAAAAAACAAATGTGAGGTAGGCTGAACTTGATGGACGCAAGTCTCTTTTCAGCTATGTAACTATGTAACTATGTAACTATGTAACTATGTATTATCATTATTAATGTTAAAAAATCTTTTTAATGTTAGAACCCTAGAATATTTTAAAAATGTCTATATATGCTGAAAATGAATTAAATTTCCTCTGAGGGGCAAATTTCAATCCTTTGTTTAAAAGCCTAATTTCATTATTATTTAACGGATGAGTAGACAAATTGATTATTCCATCCATCTGGATGACCTTCCTCTTTTTCCTATGCTGGTACCTAACTCCTCCTCTAGTTCCTCTTGTTCTCTTAGTCTCCTCTTTCTCATAGGGGACGAAAGAGTACGCTCCCTTGTTCTCCCTAAAAAATCGTTCCTACCCTCACCATCGGTAAAATCCGAAAGTGTTTCAAAACGATTTCTTAGGGGGACTTCATACCGTTTATATGTATGTGTGGAACTCTCATTCCTGCGTCTCTGCATGCGTGGTGGATTGTAATTATTTCTCACTGCATCACTATATTTCTTTCTTGGTTCGACCCTGGTCCAATTTACCTGTTTAGGATTTTTAGGGGTTTCTCATCTTGTTGTAGCAGTATTCCTAACATTCTGATTATATGATTCTTGGGAATAACTGTCCAATCTAGTCCTGTTTGAATTGTAATTTTCACCTTTTGGTTTAGAATAACCTCTAATCCTATTATATTTATAGTCTGTCATATCTCTTTTAAATTTCTTTATCTTTGTACTTTTAACTAGTTCCTCTAATTTAGCCAAATTCCTCCTAGTTTTAACTGTTAGTTCATTGTGATCTTTTGTGCCTACAGTGGGTTCCAATACCTTTTTTATATTACAGATTTGTTCGTCCAATGAAGTGAGGGATTCTTTTCTACATGCAATTACAATACCTATCATTTCTCTCGAGAATCTCTCTAAAGCGTTGTTCCAAATGTCAACATATTTTTGATTATTTTTGTCATTCTCAAATGTAGGTACTTTACTGAATCTCAGTCCTCTAGGGGTAATATTTTCTTTTAAATATCTTTCCATGGTTGCAATCTCCCACTTGTACTTGATCTCTTTGGCTAATAGTTTTTCTAAATCGTTAAAAGTAACTTCTATATCATCCTTCCTTGTGATGTCCATATTATCATTATGCAAATCTTCTCCTATATCACATAAGAATTAAATTTTTTCTCTATATTCAAACAGAGACATTTTAGAAGCTGCCTTACTTGTAAAAAAGAGCTAAGAATACAGATACTAAAAAACACACAAGTAATGTTATGGCGCTGGTTCAATTAATGATAAATATATAATAAGCAGCACTATACACAGTGAACAAACTCAATCACATGTGACCATATAAAGATAAATACATAAAGTGCGCTGTGCCTTTAAGACCACCAAATATTGAAATAAAGTGAGCATAATATGTGTAATATCAAGTGGATACATGCAAAATCACACTTAAGAATGTGTGCAAATATTCTGCAAAAATAGTGAAATTTTAAACCACACAAAAATACTTAGCTTATTTCCCACTTTGGAATATACCTTTGATCTTGTATATCAGTATTCCAATTTAAATCTCAAAAAAATCAAGCACATACCTGGCAAATACAGTCTTATATAGGATAAAATACATGGAAAATTCAAATTTGGCAGTAAAATTACATCATAGTCACGTGGTCACAACCATGATACACAGTTGTACATTTAAAATAGTCTAAAAACTGTAATGTAAACACTGCCTTTTTGTTTCAGAAAAAACTGTGTTAACTGCAAAAAGCCTGTAGGTTATGATAATACTCACCAGAACAAATACAAGAACTTGTAGTTCTGGTGACTATAGTGTCCCTTTAACACTGGCGGGTAAGACACATGTAGAGGGAGGAGAGTAAATGAGACACGTGGGGAGCTGGGGGATTTAGAAACATGAGGGACCGAAGGATTCAGACAGATGGGGGGCTGCGAGAATGAGGCACATAAGGTGGCTGTGGGGAAATGAGACAAGGGGTGGAATGAGACACAAAAGGGGGCTTGGGGGAATGAGACACTTGGAGGGTTGTGGGGGAGGAATTGAGACACATGAATGGACTGAGGGAAATGAGACGTGTGGAGGAGATGAGATGCATGGGGTTGCTGGGACACACACACACAAAGCATCAGATGGGCTAGGGAAAGAAAGACAAGGTGCGAGGTATATACTTCCCACCTTGAGGTTAAATATACAGTTGTGCTCAAAAGTTTGCATACCCTGGCAGAAATTTTGAAATTTTGGCATTGATTTTGAAAATGTGAATGATCATGTAAAAAAATGTCTTTTCTTGAAGGATAATGGAAATAGAAAGAGGTCCAGGCACTCCAGAGTACAAAAAAGGCAACTTTTATTGAACCCACTGTCACACAACTTTTTGACCTGAACAGTCTTTGTCAAGCGCTTGACAAAGACCGTTCAGGCCAAATATAGGATCCGCCCCGGGTGCCAAATGCTCCAGGTACGCCCCTGTATATGGAAAACAAACAAACGAACACCTTTAGATAAGTGTTCTAATTAAATAAATTACTTAACTTCAATCAATATGCAGCCTCCCAGGATCGTTATCCACAACAAACGATCTTAACATATGCATAGAACCCCAGACAGAAATGGGATACGGCTGTACAATCTAGAGAGGGAACATATAAAGGAAAAAACACAATAGTGTGATACAGTAAATACAGTGAATAGTGCGCTTAAATGGATGCACTCACAAGATGATGAAGATGAAAAAGCATTCATAGGGTGCCTCCCCAGATTGCATAGGGGGCTAGTGGTTTCCCCTATCCGATGTAAAGCGACCAATGGAACACGGGACTCCAGGTAAGTAATAGTAGAAAAGCAATACTTTTATTTTCTTAAAAGGTGAACAAGCACCATAAGAATAAAGGTTTAAAAGTGCAGCAATAGGTCCAACGCGTTTCGTTCAAGACTAGAACTTCATCAGGGACCGCACAGTAAAAAAATCACAGACAATATCATAGATTGTAAAATAACATCCTACTTTCCCCTTAACAGAATCTCTATATATAGGGCTAGTCCCAAAGTCCCATTGGTCCATAGTGTAGGAGTATCCAGTAGCCAGCCAATCATCTATCCAGGGGTATTGTCCTCCAGCTGATAGTGTTTGGGTAGTTTAAAAAGGGCGCGTTCAATGTGAAAGCCAAAACCGGAAGTGGATGTCTGCCTTCACTTCCGCGTTCCATTTGCGTTCCATATGCGTTCCAAACACGCTCCAAGTGCGTTCCAAATACATTTACTGCTCTTTTTCAACTAGAACAGCAAGGAGCCATCAATATAAGTGATCATCAAAAGGACAAAGCCCAAAAGTGTTAAATGCATTAAATGTAATTAATCTCTAAAAGAAGAAAAGTGAATTAGTGCATGTAATATACAACAACCATGTTAAGATAGTTCATATGGAACTTCCCCACATATTATATATATGACAATATCATACACCATTAAATAGTGCCATGTATGTCTATTTAAAGTGACAAACATCTCATTATTCAAAAAATAAGAACACAAATAATATACTCCTAAACAAAGTTCCCTCAATATCAATAATAATCATTTTAAACCATATAACCTGCAAGGTACACCTAACTATATAATATAAAGATTTTTTTTTTTTTTTTTATTATATTTTATTATATAAATTATGAATTGTATTGATTAAAGACACTTCTTTTTCCCTATATTTAGACTGCCAGAGCTCCTCATATTCCCAAAGATACTTATGGAATAATTTACATAAAGGAGAAGAATAACCAAAAAAAAATCAGTCCAAGAAACACACCAGATCGATCCCAATATTCAGGCCCCTAGGTTCAAGGGTCTTTAGTTTGTGTATCCAAAAGGTTTCCCTTTGGGATAACTTTTTAATCCTATCACCTCCCCGCCAGTAGGGAAGGACATGTTCGATACCCATACACTTAAAATCTCTAAAGGAGAAGGAAGGACAATTACTGCAATGGGCAGAGACTGAATGAGTAACCAGTCCTTTACGTATATTATTTAGGTGTTCCAAGATCCTGACCTTCAGGATACGTTTCGTGCGTCCCACATACTGTTTGCCACACGGACACTGCAGTAAGTATACTACATAGTCCGTGTGGCAACCTATTAATGATTTAATCTTGAAAGTCTCCCCCGTGATATGGCTAATAAATTCCTTAGTTCTCCCCATAGAGGCGGTGGTACATGCTTTGCACACATTACATCCCCTAAAACAACCCGATTCAGGGGATACATTAGAACTATTCATTTTAATAGCATAGCTAGGGGCTAGCATATTTTTAAAGTTCTTATTTTTCTTAAATATCACCATCGGGCGTTCAGACAAAGAATTACCCAAAATGGGATCCTGTTGTAATATGGGCCAAAAATCACTTAGGCTCCTTTTGATCTTAAAATGATCCGTATTATATTGGGTGACAAAGGCTGATTTAAAATTCTTATTCCCAACAGTATTAGGAGGTTTATCCTCCAGGAGTTTGTTCCGTTCAAGGAGACCAATTGATCGAATTTCTTTTTCTAACGTATTCTTATTGTAGCCCCTTGCACATAATTTATTTTTTATATGGGAAGATTGAATCTGGAAGTCTTGAGGGCGAGAACAATTGCGTCTCAATCTGGTAAATTGGCTCCGTGCTATGCCCCTAAGCCAAGGCTTATGGTGACAGCTTTGTTGGTGTACAAAGCCATTCCCATCTGTTGGTTTAAAAAAAACATTTAGTTTGAATTTGACCCTGATCACAAAAAATATCAAGATCCAAAAAATGGATCTCATGTTTATTCCACTCGGGGGTGAAGACAAGATTGTATAAGTTGGAATTTAAATATTGAACATAATCAGAAAAACTATTGGAGGACCCCTTCCAAATGATGATCACGTCATCGATATAGCGCCGCCAGAGCACCAAGTTCTCCCTCCAGTCATGCTGCGACCACACGAATAATTCCTCCCATCTACGCATGTAGGTGTTGGCATAACTGGGGGCGAACCTGGTGCCCATGGCGCTCCCTGTGATCTGTAGATAATACTGATCATTAAAAAAGAAAAAATTATGTTCCAAAATAAATTGTACTGAGGTCAATATAAATTCCTTTTGACCTTGAGATAGGTCCTGATCTTGGGACATATAGTAATCAAGAGACTCCAATCCTAAACAATGACTAATTACCGTATACAGAGAGGTCACGTCTAGCGTGGCCCAACTGTATTCAGGGTCCCACTCAATGCTGTCCAGTTCTTGTAAAAAAGACTTGGTATCCCGTATAAAGGAGGGCGCCCCTTGGGCGTACTTTTGAAGGAAAGAGTCCACATACGCGGACAAATTAGCAGTGAGCGAGTTAACTCCACTGATAATAGGGCGACCTGGTGGATCAGGGAGGCGTTTATGAGTTTTTGGGAGGAAATAAAAAATCGGAATCACTGGACTTTTTTGAAATAAGAAATCAAAGTTTTTTAAAGATATGATTCCATTGTCTCTAGCCGTAGTCAAAATTTCTTTTAGTTCTAAATTGTACAATGGCATAGGGTTATTCTGCAGAGTAATATAAGTTTTTTTATCCCCTAAAATATTAAGGGATTCCTTCAAATAATAAGACATAGTCATCAACACAATACCTCCTCCCTTATCAGCCTCCCTGATCACCAGGTCCTCTCTTTCCATAAGATGTTTTAAAGTCGTTTCTTCCCTTTTTGTTAGATTAAAGGGGCATGATCCACTTTTTCTCTTTTTAGCAATAGATTGGAAAGCCTGATCAACCATATGTTCAAAAGTTTCTAAGAAGGGGCCCTTACTTTGAACCGGAAAAAAATGAGATTTAGGTTGAAATCTATAGTCTTCCCTTTCAGATACAGTATCTGTTTCCCTCTCAGTGGTAGATGGATGTAGGAGGAAATGTCTTTTTATGGTTAGAGAGCGTATAAACTTTTTAAGATCTATATAAAGGTCAAAGTCATTCGCCTTTTTATTAGGGGCAAATTTCATCCCTTTCGAGAGTAGGTCTATCTCCTCAGATGTAAGTGGAATTCCAGTTAAATTAAAAATACCTCTACTCCTTTCCTCCTCATTGGTAAGGGTGGCAGGACTAGGACTCCTAGTCCTGCTCTGTTCTCACCCTCTTGTGTGGTGAATCTTGGTATAAAGGGGTGCCTCTTGTGTGGTGAATCTTGGTATAAAGGGGTGGCCTCTTGTGTGGTGAATCTTGGTATAAAGGGGTGTTTCTTGTGTGGTGAATCTTGGTATAAAGGGGTGTCTCTTGTGTGGTGAATCTTGGACAATCTTGGACATCAAGGTGTAGAGTCCTCCAGAGTCTTGCAACTGTGCCTAAACCTATTCGGCCACCACTAACCAATGCTCACAAGCAGAAACAGCTGCATTGGGAAGAAAAATACATGAAGACTAATTTTAAAACAGTCCTGTTCACTGATGAGTGCGGTGCAACCCTGGATGGTCCAGATGGATGGATTAGTGGATGGTTGGTGGACGGCCACCCCGTTCCAACAAGGCTGCAACATCAGCAAGGTGGTGGTGGAGTCATGTTTTGGGCCGGAATCATGGGAAGAGAGCTGGTCGGCCCCTTTAGGGTCCCCGAAGGTGTAAAGATGACCTCTGCAAAGTATGTGGAGTTTCTGACTGACCACTTTCTTCCCTGGTACAGAAGGAAGAACTATGCTTTCCATAATAAAATCATCTTCATGCATGACAATGCACCATCTCATGCTGCAAAGAATACCTCTGCATCAATGGCTGCTATGGGGATAAAAGGAGAGAATGTCATGGTGTGGCCTCCATCCTCCCCTGACCTCAATCCTATTGAGAACCTTTGGAGCATCCTCAAGCAAAAGATGAGGATGGGAGGCAGTTTACATCCAAACAGCAGCTCTGGGAGGCTATTCTGACACCTTGCAAACAAATGCTAGCAGAAACTGTCCAAAAACTCACAAGTTCAATGGTTGCAAGACTTGTTAAGCTGCTATCGAATAAGGGGTCCTATGTTAAAATGAATTGTGACCTGTTAAAATGTTTAAAAAGTTAAAAAGTTAAATGTTGTTATAAGTTTGATTGAAATAACTTTTGATTTCAGTAAATATGCTGCAAACACAACAAATGACAATTTTCAGTTCTTTACAACCTATAAAGTATTTTGAAACTTACTGTGCATAATAATTTGGAACAGTGCATTGTAAGTTTTTTATGTTTTAAAAAAAATACTGTTATCATTAAGAGGTTTGTTCAATAAAATTTGAATTGTACTCTTAATAGTTGATAATGTGAGAATTATATACATACACAAAGATAAAGCACCGAGCTTACAGCAGCAGTAGCTTAGTATCCAACAGCTTAAAATACATAGTAAAAACAAAGAGAACGTTACCTGCGCTCTGGCCTAAATCCCCATGTTCATTTAAACAAAATGGAGGCTCTTTAGTTTTATTCTAATGGCCATTTGAATATATAAGCTCACCTGCCACTGTTACGACACGTACCGTCGGGTAGATGAAGCCGCCGTTTAGTAAATAATCCCCTTCTCCAGAAATGCAGTTTAAATCCAGCCGACCGCCAAACTCCCGAACGAAGTCCACGAACACGGCAACTCCCGATCAGCCAAACAGTCGAACGCCTTCCACAGCTAAAAATAACGAAAGCGCTGTCCCAGTAATAATTCCCCCCACAAACGAGACCAAGCTCCGTCTTGAGGGTCAAATGAAGATCTGTTTAATGGGGGCTACCTGCCCGGTATTTATGCAGGTCTCCACAAGGTGGACACTCCCCGAGGGGACCTTGTGGAAGAATGTAAAACATATTGGACAGTAGCCAATCGCAGTGGCTTCAATAATAGCCCTTCCCATCTTACCCATAAATCCGTCTTCTCTACCCCGGAGATAATTAGGAAGAAACCTAATTATCTCCCAAGGTAGAGACAATCGCCATTTTAAATTACAGTAATAAAAATACATAAAAATACATAACTGAAGAAATACCGAATGAATATAGTTCGTGTAACGTATCCCCAGACAGCCTGGATCTGAGTGCATGTTTTCACCGAATAGCGCTCAGATCCGATGTATCTAGTCGAATCGCCATGGAGTCAAAGTCTTTCACCAGTCCTTCGGTATACGAATGACTCCATGGGACGGCTGTCTGGGTAAAAGTCCATACGAATGAATAAAAACTCCCGAACGACCGACGTTCGCATGCCTTGTCAAAATAGAAGGTAGGCAGCAGCTTCCAGCGGTGTTCGGTAGTTTAAGTGTCCGTTTTTAGTTCCATACAGTTTGTACCGAACACCGCTATGCGTTCGTATGTCCCAAAATGGCCGCTGCCTCGTGGTCGACATGCGAACGACGACCACCCGTACGAATGGAATGGAGAGGTGTCTGCGGTTAACCACAACGTTCTAATTGGGGCCAAGAGGTTAACCAGCAGCACACTCCTCTCCTGGGTGGTCGTTCGTTCGGTAGTTTCAATCGGTAGTTTGCAAATTACACGAACGGGGGTATATGAACAGGAAATCCAGCGAACAAAGGGAAACAGACAAACCAGCAATACAGATGAATCTGTCACAGCCACGTCAAGGCAAGCCTCAAGAGGTGAGTCCTACACTAGCCATTAGATATGCTGATATCATCCAAGAATCTCCAATGAGACAGGAAGGAGTATTTTATAAACCCTTTCACATTTAACCCTTTACAATAAACTTTGCTGGTATCAGACAAAGTGTAAACATCTCTAATGAGACATGAAGGGGTGTTTTATAAACCCCTACATACTTAACCCTGAATAGGGCTATAAAACATACAAATCACCTTGATGTCTCATGAGGCTTGCTCTTGAGGCTTGCCTTGACATGGCAGGTGAGCTTATATATTCAAATGGCAATTAGAATAAAACTAAAGAGCCTCCATTTTGTTTAAATGTACATGGGGATTTAGGCCAGAGTGCAGGTAACGTTCTCTTTGTTTTTAACGTGAGAATTATGCTGACTCTTATTTACATCAATTATTTAGGTAAATGAGAAAAATATAATTTGCATAATAATTTGGAACAGGGTGTATACCACCCGTAGACTGGTTGGTTTGTAGAGAGGTTCACTGCACCCTTAAGGGGATGCAAAAAAAGTTGCTAGTAGGGATGCGAAGGACTGGGTCATGCTTCTTTCCTACTTACTGTTAACAATCCATGAGATTCTCCCAAAGCTCAACCTATTTCTTACCATTTGAAGTCCTGTATGGCTCAGGGACATGTGGAGAAGAGCAGGGTGTTCCAGGGGCAAAAATGTAAAGGAATACCTGGCTCCGACATCACAAGAGACCCAAACACTTTGTTATGATAGGAATGCTACAATAAGACAGTTTACTCAGTGTAAAAGGGTGATGTTGTTAGTTAGCTAGTTCCAACAGCAGAAAATAAGCTTCTGGCTAATTGGCAGGGTCCATATGAAATCCCAGAAAAGATCATCCCTGTTACTAACTACACAGTTAGTCATCCTGAAAGAAAGATCATGTTTTCCAAGTAAACTTCTGAAACTATGGAAAGATAAAGATGAATATGTAACCCTGTTGGTCCATATCTGACCTGTTCCCCAGTCCTTCAAACACTCCGTGACTATTTGAGCTGACACCTAACCAAGTGAAGCAAGTTAAGGACATGGTGGAAAGGAATACGGATATCTTCTCCACCATGCCAGGTAGTACACCATGCCAGGTAGTACACATGAAATTTCTCATTTCTCATGAGATAATAACAGAACTTGAAAGCCTACTTGGATACCTGAAGCAGAAAGAGATGCAGTCAGGTAAATGTTACAGTTGGGGGTTATTGAAGAGTCTCATAGTAATTGGGCCTATTACTATAAAATACAAATATACAATACAAATGTTGATTTAGACATTTCAATTCCTTATTGAACTCTTCATCTCTTATAGCAATATTTGCGTGTGTTATTTAAAAAAATATATAAATGTATCCATTTTATTGTAAAGGTTCTAAATTATTAGCGGAGAAGTAAAAATAATTTTTGTCAAATACTGAGGGGTGACAGAAATAAAACAAAAAAACTTAGTTGTGAAAATCATTAGGGAAGCTGCCAAAAAAATCTGAGGTTGAGAAACAAGAGAGTGAAAGAGAAAAGAGCACTAAAGGATAAAGGAGAGATAGAGGAAAGAATTGAAGAAGAAAAAAAAAAATCGGTGTCCATAACATAGTATTTACTTAAGTCAGTTAAAAATAATGCTTACAGCAGATTAATATTTTCAATAATTAAGTTATAATATTTTTTCTGTTTGTAAATTAAGCTAATCACTAGTTTAAATGGTGTCTGTTTTTTTTTTTTAGAGTAAAAATGTTTATCAGGAAAATCATATGTTTAAAATCTCAATGGCAGTTACTGAAAAGTAAAGGCTGCAGAGAGCATGTGATATCAGCATTTGTGATTTTTGCAGAGTATCTCTCTATATTCCTACTGCGCAGCAAAGATGAAACGATTCTTTGAACTTTCAAATGGTTCTGTATGCCTACCTCACCCAATAGAAATCAAAACTTTCCTCAAAATATTTTTGTATAAAACAGTTCAATCAGGTTTAATAAAAAACCTGCAGAGCAGATTTAGAAATGATCAATGCAAGGTAGAGGCAATTTCTGGAGAGATATAAGATTTTTGATTGCATTGCCACATCAAAACACTTTTCTATTTATTTATATAAACCAAGAAAATAAAAAAAAATGTGCTTACAAGAAGGTTACATCATAAAAGGGACAATAAACCCTCTTATTCAAGTAATGTTTAAAGTGACGCTATCGTGACCAGAACTACTACAGGTTATTGTAGTGGTTCTGCTCTCTATAGCCTGTCCCTGCAGCTTTAGCAATGTGAATGAATTTACACCTCTAGTGTTATTCACCTACATTCAGCATCTCTTCACTCTGCATTGAGGCGCTGAATACATGTTTGCATTCCTGACACTATAGTGTTCCTTTAAATAAGTATATAAATGTAGTTCTGACTAAACATAAGAGTTGGTCAGAAAATGTCCACTTACTACCAACCACATCCATGCACTATCTGCATTTATTTTTTAGGCTCACGGCATCACTTAAGTAGATGTTTAAGACAACGAGAATCCATCTTTCTAAAATAATGTGTAAAACATTAAGGCTAAAATATAAATACAAAAATATCCATAGTGTGAAAATTTATATTAGCACAGAAAATATAAGATATCTAACATGTTTCCAAATGTGTGAGCAGGTTCTGTAAGATGTGTGGGTGCCCAATTTAAGATGATTTTTTAATTTTCGAGAGATAAACTGCCAATGGAAAAAAGGAGAACTTTTTTAATTGGAAAATTCATGTACAAGTTCCATGAATGTTCCATGTATAAAATCTAGTAGGCTAAAGTCAAGTATAACAACACCAATATTAACGTATGGCTCACAAATGCTTAAGCAAAGCCTTATGAATAAAAGAAACATCCACTTGGACTAGTCTAATTTAAAGGGACAATCTGGGCACCAAAATTGCTTTAATGCATTTCATGGGATTTGGGCTAATTAATATGCTGTATTTTGTGCATGCTCAAATTTGTATAGGTTTTGCATGAAATAAAGAAAATGTTTTGCTGAATGCTGCAACATTAGCCTGGCTCCTTAAACACCTACCCTAGCTCCAAAAAAAAAAGACTTCCTTTCCTTTCAAAAATGGATGCACAGTGGCAGTATGAATGGCATGAACAACAAAACAACTTGCACTAGAGATGTGCATGGGCAAAAAATTTGGTTCGGTTCAGTAATTCGGGTATGTCAAAAAATGTGTCTGCTTCAGCAATTCTGATCAATGGCATTTGGTTCGGCACTTCCGAAATTCAGGACTTTGGCAATTCGGACCCTAACCCTAACACTAGCCCCTAAGGCAATTCGGGACTTCGGAACTTAATAAGCATCTAAATTGCACGAATTTCATCGAATGTATATTCGTAACGAAAGAATTGCACATGTCTAACTTGCACTAGAAAAAGAGGACACCCGGGAAGGCATATAGTAAGTATATCACTACATGTTTGTAGCTTCTCTGACTGTCTGCAGCCAGGCTGTCAATTAAAAGCAGTTTACTCAGTGCTGTTTGAGCTGAGACTGTGTGCATACCTTTTCATAAGGCGGTCTTTCAGGTATAAGGAGGGGGGGAGGCTAAATGGACAGGCTTATGGTGCAACAGTCTGCTAAATATTTTTTTTATTTTGTGCAAAAACTATAAAAAATTGAGCATGCAAAAAAAAAGTAAGCATACCAATGAGGCCAACATCTATCAAACCCATTACAATTGTATTGATAACCAGAGTATCCATGTAAAGACTTGGTTCCAGAAGTTTTTCTTTCCAATACAGTACCACTTTTATTACATCTGGACATTTTTGTGCATGGATATGCAGATTACCCCCCCCCCCCCCATAGAGAGGCATTAAGTTAATGCATCCCTATGAGGAGGAGCTGATTTGGTGCAGTGATTACTGCGCATGCACATTAGCCTCCCAATGTTTCCCTATAGGGAGATCATCATTATTTATGATTTATGAACCATCATGGCATGCAGGCAAATATGGGGGTGCGGGGGGGGGTGGAGGGAGCAGATTACTTAATCGCCTCTATATCACTAATATTTGGAATACACGTGTTAGAATGTTTCTTTTAACATATTTATTCTATTGAATTGGCTTAATATCAAACACTGAGTAAAACATTTACTATATTTAAAGGAACACTATAGTCACCTAAATTACTTTAGCTAAATAATGCAGTTTTAGTGTATAGATCATTCCCCTGCAATTTCACTGCTCATTTCATTGTCATTTAGGAGTTAAATCACTTTGTTTCTGTTTATGCAGCCTTAGCCACACCTCCCCTGGCTATGATTGACAGAGCCTGCATGAAAAAAAAAAAACTGGTTTCACTTTCAAAGAGATGTAATTTACCTTAAATAATTGTATCTCAATCTCTAAATTTAACTTGAATCACATACATGAGGCTCTTGCAGGGTCTAGCAGGCTATTAACATAGCAGGGGATAAGAAAATCTTAATTAAACAGAACTTGCAATAAAGAAAGCCTAAATAGGGCTCTCTTTACAGGAAGTGTTTATGGAAGGCTGTGCAAGTCACATGCAGGGAGGTGTGACTAGGGTTCATAAACAAAGGGATTTAACTCCTAAGTTGCAGAGGATTGAGCAGTGAGGTTGCAGGGGCATATTCTATACACCAAAACTGTTCATGTGACTATAGTGTCCCTTTAATTATATTTCTGCAATGCAGTTTGTATATTTCCTAATTTTATTTTAATGTTACAAATTGTATCTGTAGATGATAAAACTTTAATAGTTTAGGGCTGTATTTTTCTATGTACTATATAGTTAAACAAAACATTAACAAAAATCCACTTTCGATAAGTAAAATGGGTTATTTATTATTTTTAATGTGTTGTAAAGGATACATTATCCTCTGAATTCTGTTATAAATAGACTGAAGATTGCAAGAACATTCAGTGCCATTATTCTCTGCTTTATTCTTTAAAACTATAATGAAGCCATTTGATCACAATCCAAACAAAATCTGAACATGTGTTCAAAATTAAGATTATAGTTCATTCTTTACAAAGATTCCCAAATCTCTAAGAAATAAAGATTTTTTTTTTTTTTAGTAGGTTTGCCTGTTCAAATAAAGTAATCATATCAGAAATAACTATCTCCTCCACTTTTTTTAAACAGCCAAGACTACAGAACCATGCACAATCAAAACGCCTTTGGGTAATTTTCAAACTGAAACCTTCAGATTTGACCCTTAAAGGTAACAGTCTGTAGATAAAAGTAACTGCATAAAAATACAGATAGCTTCAATTTCATGCACTAGTGCTTGTCCATCTGCTATTCTATAAAGAAACAAAATATACAATGCATTAAAATAATCAAAATGCTTTGGAATTTTGCCTGAGTGCATTAGAACATTTAGGATGTGCTTTCTTTTTCCTCGATTCCTAATAAATGACGCTGACAATTTTCCTACATTTAATTTTGCCAAATCAGAAAAATGCTCTCTATCATCATTAAATAGTTATTAAAATCTTTACTAGTTCTGCTGATTGGGTCTCGATGTGTGGGGATGCAGGAACAAGATGTTGAGATGGTAATGAGATGGTATACCACCCTGATTAAGCTCTGCAGAATGGGGAAAAGCACTATCAATTTATGTTGGCTTGTTATTTTGTAGTGAAGGGTTCATACCTCCACATGTGGTGGGAATGTGCAAAACTGAAACCATTCTGGCAGGAAGTCTGTGACTTACTAACTGCATTATTTGACACACTGTTCAACTTTGAAACTTGGCATTTCTATTATCTAGACCCATTGATGGTTTACTGGCAAGGTCCCAAAAATTGTTTAACAAAACCACTCTAGCTGTCGGGCGGTCCCTGACTGCAAAGTGTCTGAAGGATACTGTTCCCAGGATGGCGGAAGTTATACACAGGATCTAAGAGTCCTACCTTATGTACAAACTAACATCTATAGTGCACAACACTACCACATCACTCAAAAAAGTGTGGGCTCCTTGGGTGAAGTGGGAGGAGTGAAGGCGGGATTTTTGTGAGAGGGTGTGTGGTCCTGAAGTGTGGGGATTCGGGTGCTGGACCACTACAGTCCTAGACTTCTGTGAAGGTGGAAGTCGAATCTGGACAGGCACTAATGACAAAACACATTTACACTGATGGGTCATGTTTCATATGTGTTTCTGGGTATTTCGAAGATAATACAAGCTGCACCACAGTGAAATGGTTAGTACCAATATTCTAGTATCACATATATGAATAAGATGTACTTAAAGGACCACTCTAGGCACCCAGACCACTTCAGCTTAATGAAGTGGTCTGGGTGCCAGGTCCAGCTAGGGTTAACCCATTTTTTCATAAACATAGCAGTTTCAGAGAAACTGCTATGTTTATGAATGGGTTAAGCCTTCCCACATTCCCTCTAGTGACTGTCTCATTGACAGCCACTAGAGGCGCTTGCGTGCTTCTCACTGTGATTTTCACTGTGAGAGCACTCCAGCGTCCATAGGAAAGCATTATAAATGCTTTCCTATGTGACCGGCTGAATGCGCGCGCGCGCATTCACCCGACGGGGCGGATCGGAGGCGGAGAGGAGGAGGAGAGCTCTCCGCCCAGCGCTGGAAAAAGGTAAGTTTTAACCCTTTTCCCCTTTCCAGAGCCGGGCGGGAGGGGGTCCCTGAGGGTGGGGGCACCCTTTAGGGCACTATAGTGCCAGGAAACAGAGTATGTTTTCCTGGCACTATAGTGGTCCTTTAACTGGATAAGGACAGAATAGCTTCCCTAGAGGTCTTTCACACTTAGACCTCTTCAATATCAGATGTGTAGAAAAAAAGAAAAAGGAATGCAGCTAAGAACTAAAATAAAAAAGAAAACAAACAACACATAGTGATGTACAGTTAGATAAAATAACACACTGCAATAATGGTTGCACTCACAGGATTTAAATGAGATATACGCCTTGAAATCCACAAAAGGATATTGTTGGACCGCTTCCGCAGGAGGATGGTGGACAGTGAGCAGACCAAATGGCTCAGGATATAATCAGGAACCAGATTATGAAAAGAAGAGATTTATTTAGGCACAATTGCCCAATAAAATATAAAAAATAAAATCTAACGCGTTTCGTCCAACGCAGTGGACTTCATCAGAGATAAAAACAAATTCAACAATAATACATGGAACAAGCATGCATATAAACCACCCCCCTCCCAGTCCCATTAAATACATATTATGGAAGGAGTTGATTGAAGATCAATCAGGTGTGCCTGGACTCCAAACTATTTTCAATGGTGGGCAGAGAGGTAGACCGATCTTCATTGGACCTATTCATAACCTCAGCTGGTGTATATGATTGCTGGTGTAGATTTTCGCGGGTCCATCCGGCTTGCATTTCACCAGACCAAATATGCGTTCCACTTCCTCCTTCCGGTTTTGTGCATCATTTCCAGTTCCGGTTAAACCGTCCTGAACGTCTATGCGTTCCAACTAAGAATTTGTAAGCGTTCCATAACGAGCATTTAATGCTCGAAGTGTATTGATATTGCAGGTGTGAGAAAATTAAATATAAATAAAAAATTAGTTATATACATATACAATAATAATGTATGCATATTCCATATCAAAAAAAATTATAAACATACCTAAAAATAAAATACAATTGAAAAGGAAAAAAAGCAATGCATCTCTCATCATAAAGGTTCCTTTTAAATAGTTTTTTTTCTCTTTCTCCTCCTTTCACCTATTCTTTTCCTTCCCCTCTTTTAATTTCTTTACATGTTTTAGGTGTATTTGTGTTGTATCTTATTAAACAGGTCAAACAGAGACCCTGAAAATATGATAGCAGAGTGTATAAAAAATTAAGCGATTATAAATTTAATTAATCAATGTAAACTAAATTCAACTAAGTTTAACTATATAAAGGGAATCAACACAGTAAAGGAGGAGACTATATTTAAAAGAAGAAAAACTACCACAACAAGAGGACATAGTCTTAAATTAGAGGGACAAATGTTTAAAAATAATATCAGGAAGTATTACTTTACTGAGAGGGTAGTGGATGCATGGAATAGCCTTCCAGCTGAAGTGGTAGAGGTTAACACAGTAAAGGAGGTTAAGCATGCGTGGGATAGGCATAAGGCTATCCTAACTATAAGATAAGGCTAGGGACTAATGAAAGTATTTAGAAAATTGGGCAGACTAGATGGGCTGAATGGTTTTTATCTGCCGTCACATTCTATGTTTCTATGTTTCTATAAGTTTTCTCTTATGAATGCAAAAAATATATAAATATAAATGTGAAAGAATTTACATATATATTAACCCCACATTCTGGGTATATCTCTTCTCTTAAAGGGAACAGGGAAAAAATAATTACTAAGCTTCAAAACAAAATTACAACAAAATAAATAAAAATAAAAAAATAATAAAATAAAATATAAACAGGGAGGGAGGCTGAGAGAAGTGGGCAAAAGTATAAAAATACATAAACCATTTAGACAAAATAATTAAAAATCCATTAATTAAAATTAATTCATTATTTTAAAACTATATATAAAAAAATTATAAAGATCAAAGTATTTAACCTATAAGGTGCTAAAGTATTTAACCTATAAACCCATTTCATTTCTTCTTGCCCTATATCCCTAACATGGTTTCCTCCGCTCCAAGCTTTCTTTACACACGTTATACCTAGAAATGTTAGACCGCTAGAGTCCATTTTATGGCATTTTTAAAAATGTTCCGAAACACTATGTTGTTCGTAACCTTTTTTAATTTTATTTACGTGTTCAGCTATTTTCTTATGTAGTGGTCGTATAGTGCGCCCTATATATTGCATCCCACATGGGCATATTAATAAATAAATTACATTTCTAGTAAAACACGTGATAAAATCCTTAATAAAAAATTCTTGACTATCATACTTTGTTCTGAATTTATTCACACTTTTTAGGAATGCAAACATTTTCCATCTGTTAGGAAATTGCTGCTAAGTATTGGTTTATTTGAAGACTGAATATGGGTTAAAATACTCCTAAAATTGGGAGCTCCTCTAAAAGTTATAAAAGGTTTATCTGGTAATTGTGGTTGTAATTCTATATCGTTCTTTAGAAGGTGCCAATGTTTGTTTACAATAAATTTCATTTCCCTAAAATTTCCATTAAAATCAAACACTAAGGGTATAATCTCATTATTCTTTTCTACTTTTTTATTATTTATTAAATCTTCTTGACTGAAATTCTGACACTCCTGCCTATCTTTAGAGACCAGATCCTTTGGGTAATTCTTGTCTATAAATCTTTCCGCTATCATCCCCGATTGTATCTCATATATATCATCATTTGTACAATTTCTCCTGATTCTCTGGAACTGGCCTTTAGGTAGATTATTGAGTCAAGGTGCATAATGCCCACTATTAGATAACACATAATTGTTGGCATCCACTTTTTAAAAAAAATCTTCATTTTAATTTCATTATTCTTTACATATATCTCTAAGTCAAGATAGATTGCATTATGTTTACTATATTGACTAGTTAGAGTAATACCCCAGTCATTTGCATTCAACCTATTGCAAAATGTATTTAATGTTTCTACAGACCCATCCCAAATAAAAATAAGGTCATCTATGTATCTGCGATAGGAGACCAGGTTTGCCTTCCATTCAGGGCTATCATATATAAACACCTTTTTCCACCCTGACATAAAAAGATTTGCATAGCTGGGGGCAAACCTGGCCCCCCTCGCAGCGATAAAATTGGGAATTAAAAACAAAATAGTTATTTGTTAAAATCCAATAAATACTATCCCTAAGGAGTTTAACCTGCTCTGATGTATACTTCTTTGAATCTTCCAAGTATTGTTTAACTATATTGCATCCTAAATCATGTCGGATAGAAGTGTACAATGATGACACATCATTGGTTACTATAATGTATGTGTCTTTCCATTCAATGTCCCTGAGAACTTTAATACTATCTGCTGTATCTTTTATATAGGATGGCATCATTTTTAACAAATCCTGAAAATGTACATCTATAAATTTTGAAAGGTTAGCAGAAACTGAGCCATTACCGGACACTATCGGCCTGCCTGGTTGGTGCTCTGTGTCCTTAGGCACTTTTGGCAAGGTGTAGTATGTTGGAATCCTAGGGAACTCATTATTTAAAAATTCATACTCTTCGTCACTTAAAATGCCCAACACTGTACCCTTTTCCAAAAAAATTTCCAGAGACCTCTTTATTTCAATTGTTGGGTCTTTTTCTATTTTTCTATAGACAACCTCATCATTTAACTGTCGATTACACTTCTTCAAATAATCTTCTGTATTTTGTATGACAATACTTCCACCCTTGTTGGCAGGTTTAATTATAATATTCTTATTGTCTCTCAAACTTTTAAGGGCCTTTCTTTCATTAAAACTCAAATTATCATTTTATCTAGTTTTTCTTGTATTATTTTGTTCTAATTTTTTAAAATCATCAATTACCGATTTGATTTTTCAAACATTTCAATGGCTCCTGTTTTGTAAGAACTTGGATAAAATTCCAGATGCATTTCTTAATGTGGTATGACCTTTGTCTATCCCATTATTACTAATTTTATTTATATTAAAAAATCTCTTCAACGTTAAAACTCTAGAATATTTTAAAATGTCTATATATGCTAAAAACGAGTTAAAATTTCTCTTTGGGACGAACTTTAAGCCTTTATTTAAAACAGTCATTTCTTCTCTTTCCAATACATGATGGGATAAATTAATTATTCCATTCAATCGGATATCCTCCCTCGTTTTCCGGAGTTGAAGCTTAACTCCTCCTCTACATCTTCTATATCCTAAGTTTCATTTATAAAAGTGTAAATTTATATTGAAATATTCTAATATTTAAAATTAACTATGCCTTACCCATAATGCACCAACATTTTCTATTAATAATGTATTGTAAAACACCTTAACACCCCCATTTTTGATTATTAAAAAAATTTGATGATTATAAATGTACGCTTTGCTCTCAGTATTTCTTAATCTGATGTTACTGCACTGTAAATAGTGTAGCTAAATACTGTATATTTGTGTATGTGAATGCTATATTTAGTGTATGAGTGTTTTTGATTTTGTGTATATTTTGGCATAATTCTATGAATGCCTGTGTTAATGCATGTTTGCAACAGGTATATATAGTAGGAATGCATACTTAGTATGAATCCACTTCTATTACATGTCTATGTCTGAGTTATTACAGTTACCAGTTAATACCTTCCCTATTCCTTGTTTGTATGATATTGATTGTGGGGCATTTTATTGTCTCACTCCCTATGACTGTATTGCAGCTCTTAATGTAACCAAATGAAGTGATTGAAGGGACACTAGCGTCACCAGAACAACTACAGCTTAATGTAGTTGTTATGGGGTTTATAATCTGTCCCTTTAGGCTTTTTGCTGTAAACACTACCTTTTCACTGCCAGGAGACCCGCAGAACTGCAAAAGATGAGTTTTCACCTTGTAAGGGAGCCAAGGGGTGGCAAGCCATCTAAATGGTGGTTTTAACAATAGAGGGTCAGGAATACATGTTTGTGTTCCTGACCCTATGGTGTTCCTTTAAGAATAATGGTTGTCTCTAGTTTTTGTGTGAATTAAAACACCACTAAAAATAAGCTTGCATTATGAATGATCAAATGCAGATCAACACCAATTTGTATCCCCACGTCTGCCCATGGCATAGACGACATCGACGTGTGTGTGACGTCACGTAAAGGACGCACACACACGTTCTGGGATCAAAGGCCGGTTATGGTCAATCGGATCTACAAGAGGGATATTTAAACTCATTTATTTCTTCAGCTCACAGTGGTTGTCCGAGAGCATATTTCTGAGCATTTATTTCTGGTTATTGACTTTGGCTTTGTTTGACTTCCCTGTATTCTGGTATCTTTGACTTTTGGCTTTCCCTCATCGTTGTGTCTCATCCTGTGTCCCGACCTCGGCAAGGTGACTATTCTTAGGTACGTTAAGTCCAGCCATTCTAAGGCCCAGTAAGACATTACCTGTTAGTCTTAGGTGTGATACAGTTCTATGTGCTGGATCAACTTGTAATCCTGACAGTATCACTGTATGAACTACATTTGAAAATAATTTATAGGTGGTACATGGTTCCAGCAAGATTCCATAACATTTCCCCTGAATAATCCAACAAATGCTGGAGATGTGGGATGGAGGCTGGGTCTATGTACCACCTCTGGTGGGACTGTACAGTGCTAAAGAATATCAAAACACAAATGCATATTTTTAAGTTCTTTATTTCCGGAAATAAAGGAAATTTGCCCCCAATTGTTTCTTTTTAATATAGATTTTCCATTTCAGGAAAGAATTCAAAATATCTTCTTACACATATATGTTTTGCAATCAAAATATGTATAGCAAGGGCTTGGAAAAGTTCATCTCCTATTTCATGGCAGGAGATTATGGTCCAAATAGAATTCCAATATAAAATGGAACACAATTTTATCTCTAGTGCTGGAATAAGCACAACCCCCACCTGTGGACGTCGGGCCCTCATACCACCCTCATGGGGTCTGTTTCTGACCGTTTGAGCAGACACATGCACATTTGTGGCCTGCTGGAGGTCATTTTGCAGGGTTCTGGCAGTGCTCCTTCTGTTCCTCCTTGCACAAAGGCGGAGATAGCGGTCCTGCTGCTGGGTTGTTGCCCTCCTACGGCCTCCTCTACGTCTCCTGATGTACTGGCCTGTCTCCTGGTAGCACCTCCATGCTCTGGACACTACGCTGACAGACACAGCATACCTTTTGCCACAGCTCGCATTGATGTGCCATCCTGGATGAGCTGCACCATTTGCACAACAGCATGTGAAATTGATTGTCACTCAGTGTTACTTCCTAAGTGGACAGTTTGATTTCACAGAAGTGTGATTGACTTGGAGTTACATTGTGTTGTTTAAGTGTTACTATTATTTTTTTGAGCAGTGTATATATAATCATTATATTGAGTATACCCTCAGAATACCCTCCAGATATTTGACAAATAACCTTAATGTTGTTTTTGTTCTTTTATCTAAAATTTAGCTTTTTCTTAATTTCTTATCCATAATTGGGTCCCCAACGCAGTAAAAATCACCTGCCCAAACCAGAGTCCCCTTAGCTATTCTTTTCACTTTTTCTGCAACTTCTTCTAAAAAAAACTACCTGGTTATTATTCAGTGAGTAAATGTTTACCAAAGTATTAAATATCTTATTTTTTTTTTTTTACAAATTATTATTAAATGTTTGACTTCTGGGTCGCTTTCTTGGTATATAATTTCAGTTTTAACTGTATTGGAAAACATAATAGCTACTCCTCTGACTTACTTATTTTCTAAGGGCGCACAAATTATGTGGGGCATATGTCTTGCTACTCCTCTGACTTACTTATTTATCTTTTTTAATAAGTGTGTTTCTTGTATAAAACGGATATCCTTAAAATTAATCAGAGCTGCACATATAAACTCATTAACTTTGTCATTGGTTCATATCATAGATTCTCAAATTGTCCACTGATACGCTCTGGTCTTTAAAACAAATATTTACACAATGTATACGCAACATATTTAACAATACAAAAACATAAGATTCTGGGTAAGTACCCCCAATATAACAAAAAAAAAACCTTCTTCAATAGCATTCCCCAATCTCTGTTTGTGTCCAGAACATTTTAATTCACTCTTCTCATATCGCTTCCCTTTTCTCATCCAACAGGATAAGAGGAATAAAATGAAGGAATGAAATGATAAGTAAGAGGAGAATAAAAAAAAATTAAAAAAAAATTTCAGCAAATATAAACGAGTATATTACCATAATAATATTATTCATACCATAGTGATTAAGTGTTACTTATACTATTTCTATCTGTACCAAATCTTTATCCTCTTGTGACAATATTCATAATCAATTGTAAATGAATATGCTTAAGAACTATTATATTGGTGTCTTATTACTTCATGTTCTCAAATCTCTTTAATTTAATCTAACCCTTTGCTTCCTGGTGTCTCATTAGGACATCACGTATGACATGGAACCTTCAGATTGGTTTCCTTTTATAATGTCAGCCTATGTAATGGATCACCTGGCACCCCGACTGGGTACCTCCGTTGAAGGATGCTCCTAGCGCTTCCTGAGGGCTCCAAACACTCCAGCCGACACCATAACTACCGTGGACTCCTTCAGAGAGCAGGACAGGAACAAGTTCTTACAAGAGCTTAGTAGTGATTTAGCAAGGGAGTATGACAAGCACAGCAATCCCTTGTAGCAGATTCCCCCAATAAGAAACGGCACTCCAAATTGAGGGTGAAGTAGAACTGTTTTACTTGGCACCAAAGGGCCTTCTTTTATGCAGGTTTAACACATACAGGACTGCCCACAGGATTTTTCAGACCAACCAATAAAAATATTACAACACATACAATAAACTAAACCACTCCCAGCAGAAATCCTCCCCTCTGTCTGTGATACAATTATCTCAAGACAATAGACTAACTTAATTAGCACAGGCAGAAAATATACAGTTTTTATACAATTCTTATAACTTTAAAAGTATGCATGCATAAGTTACATATTTGAAATCAGCGTCCCTTAAATATAAATATACTCAAAAATCATTCAAATTGGTCCAGTGGTTCAAAAGTTAGGTTGAAAGTCCTTTGTGACCACTGAAGCATGGCTTTTCCAGCTCAAACCAGTTCCACAGAGTCCTCTATCCTGGAGATAATTGGGAAGTAGTCCAATTATCTCCAAGGACAGAGGCAAAACTCCATTGAACACATGGTGGCAAAAGAAAATAAAATACATAAAAATATATAACTCTGCAGCTATTGCATAAAACAGGTACATTCAATATATCCCCAGATAGCTTAGATCTGAGCGCACATTATTACTGAATGTCACTCAGATCACATACATACAGTTCAATTGCCATGGAGCCAAAGTCTTTCACATAGTCTTTCGTTATACAAATGGGCTCCATGGCATAGCTATCTGGGGTATCACTGTTCAAATAGGGCAAGTACCGGATGACCCGGCTTTCGTGTCTTTGCAGGGGAAAATTAAGCATTTCAACATGGGGCCATAGTCACAGGGCAGGAAGCTGGCAATCAGTCTTCTCCAATGCCCAGTGGCGAGGCTGGTTCCACCACAGGCAGATCTTTATTGTGTTTACAGACTTGTGACATCATGGCTAGAGGCGTAACTAGAAATCAAGGGGCACCAGTGCGAAAATTGTCCTGGGCCCTCCCATACGTCTCTCACCACCCCACTCTCAGCCCCTCCATGTGTCACATTCACACTCTTCAGCCCCTCCATGTGTCTCATCCACGCCCCACAGGATTAGTGAGGCATGGTTGGGGGGTTGAGTATGACAGAATTGGAGCGGTTAATGAGATTGGGTGAGTGTGGCAGGGTGAAAGTGTGTGAGTGTGACAGAGTGATGGAGAAAGAGCGTGACAAGATTGGTGGTTGTGAGTGTAACAGTGCTAGAGAAGGTCAGTGTAATAGGGTGAATATGGCAGAGTGATTGGTGAGTGATGGCATGGGTGAGTGACAGGATTGGGGGAGTTATTGTGAGTGTGGCATGGTGAAGGGGTGAGAATGTGTGTGTGGTGGGGTGACAGGTACACAGACACACAGGTACATACATTGACACACATGCAGATATACAAACACACTGACATACACGCAGATACACACCATATAACACATTCAGATACATACACTGACACACAAACACACACAGATACACAGACACATATATACACACAGTCACACATGCAGATACACAGATTGACACTCCTATAGATACAAACAGTGACACAAATACAGATACAAACATTGACACACATGTGGATGCACAGACACACATAGAGAATATACACAAACACTTAAGGACAAACATTCAAATACACAGAATGACAGATATGCAGACATACAGATACATATGCAGACCCACAGACACACACATAGACACACACACATAGAGACACATACATACATACACAAATACACAAACACACACACGTGCAAAATTGTTAAGTCACCCTCCTATTTTCTACCTTTTAGGTCTAGGGGTCTAGTGGCTCAGGCTGATGGGAGACAAAGTTCCCACTCTGACTCCCTCCTCTTCTCTTCCTCTTGCTTGGGGCTCTGTGTAAGCTGGTAAGGGTGACCAGGGCAGTCTGGTCTGAACGTCTAACTTCCTCACAGGGGCTCCAGTCACACTGTTCAAATGTCGCAGCACTGGCTGGGCCCCCTAAAAATACTTTGCCATCGGGTGGCCCTAACAGCTAGGCCAACTGATGGGCCCCTAAATGCGTTGCTCCGGCAGTTCTACCGCCTGGGCAGTTCTACACATGACTGGCTAGTCTCAGTTTACAGGGGTCTACAGCTGCGACCCCTGTGGCCAGTGTAGTTCCGCCACTGATCATGGCCCTTTGTACCAATCACAATCCACTATAGGGTATATAATTTCTAGTTGTCCTTGTTTCATTGCCCTGTTGTGGTTTCTGCTCATTTTTGTCTATACTTTCCTGTTTCCTGGTTCTTTTTGTTGCTTTTTTTTTTCTTTGGCTTGCCTGACTATTCTTGCTCTTTGTTATCTACACCTTGGCTTATTTCTCATTTACATGTACCTTTTTTATCATTGACCTCACCCTGTTTACATTTATTCTGTCTCTTCTTGCAGACATTCTGAGTTATATTTTAAATGTTAGTCCAACCACTCTTAGGAACGGTAAGCATTTGTACTTTATCTTTAACCTAGGTCAGGCATATGCAACCTTCGGCACTCCAGATGTTTTGGACTACACCTCCCATGATACTTTGCCAGCATTATGGGTGTAAAGCATTATGGGGGATATAGTCCACAACATCTGGAGTGCTGAAGGTTGGCTATCCCTAGGTTTATGTGTTAGGGTCAGGTCAGTCTTGACATTACATCCAGGCTAATGGACCCTGCAAACCTAGGGCAACAGATTGTTTCCTGCAAAGCAAGTTTGGAAGGCATAGCTCACAGGATGGATCAATTTGTGCAAGCTTTCCAGACCCCAGTGCTACCATACATCTTAGCTCAATCCAACATTACAACAGGGACACAAGTCAATGCAGAGGATTCCTTAAAGGGACACTATAGTCACCTGAACAGCTTTAGCTTAATGAAGCAGTTTTGGTGTATAGAACATGCCCCTGCAGCCTCACTGCTCAATCCTTTTAGGAGTTAAATCCATTTGTTTATGAGCCCTAGTCACACCTCCCTGCATGTGACTTGCACAGCCTTCCCTAAACACTTCCTGTAAAGAGAGCCCTATTTAGGCTTCCTTTATTGCAAGTTCTGTTTAATTAAGATGTTCTTATCCCCTGCTATGTTAATAGCTTGCTAGACCCTGCAAGAGCCTCCTGTTTGTGATTAAAGTTCAATTTAGAAATTGAGATACAATTATTTAAGGTAAATTGAAAATGAAACCAGTTTTTTTTTTTTTCATGCAGGCTCTGTTAATCATAGCCAGGGGAGGTCTGGCTAGGGCTGCATAAACAGAAACAAAGTGATTTAACTCCTAAATGACAGTGAATTGAGCAGTGAAATTGCAGGGGAATGATCTATACACTAAAACTGCTTTATTTAGCTAAAGTAATTTAGGTGACTATAGTGTTCCTTTAATCAAGTACCCCACAAGTACCAGCTTTTTGGCTTTTTGTTTGTTTTAAGCATGTTTACAGTCCTCCAAGTAGAGCCAAGATTGCTGTAAAAAAGCAAACAAACAACCTTATGAGGATCACACAAAGCTCCAGATCAGCATCAGTGTACTTCATCAAATTTTGTACCCTATCTTCTAAAACCTCTTGGAAAAACAGCCTTGGTATGTGCATTTGAGGATTTATATGAAACCCTGCAGAATGAAGTCACTGCTAAAAACCCGAGTGTTGGATTACATATATTTTATGTCAGACTTTTATAATAGATTAAGACACAGGTCTGCTGCTAGAGACAATTGATGGAAACCGATTGTTAGGTTAGCAACTAAAACAGGGGTCAGCAACCTATGGCACGTGTGCCATGCATGACTCTCGAGGTCTCTTTACACAGCACTCAAGGCTGCCGGATGCAATCAGGCTCTGGCCTACCAGGAGTTCCATTGGAACTTCAGATATCTGCTAGTGCAAATCAAGCGGTGATTGAAGGTGGTGAGGGACAATGCTCAATTTACGCATTGCAACACTTAAAGGAAGTGATTCAAGTACTTGTAAACGGGAATCAATATTGAAGTAGAGTAGCCCACAGTAGTTATCACAGCCTCTGCCCCTGACCTGTACTTGGCCAACTAGGTTCCCACTGGAACCCAGGGAAGGCAAGCATGCTGCTAGATACATACAGAGCTGCAAAAGAAGATCATACTAATAATACAGCCCACACACAAAGACAACACAAAGTCCCCACAAACACAACACCACTGACAATCTGTATACATGCACACAACTCCACAAGCAGTCTCTCACATACACACACCACCAAACACACAATATGACATATCATCCACACACACAATTCCTCAAGCAGCCTCCATACACAGCCCACAATACCACATGAACATATACAGTATAACAGCCCACCTATGCACAAATACAATTCCAAAAAGCAATTACAGCAACCAAAATTAACACAAGCAGAATACAATACACACCTCAATTTAAAAAAATCGACTTCAAGATTTTGTTTTGACACAGTGCTACTACAAGGTTTCCTATCCCTGACCTAGAACTTCACCCCCTGAACTTCTGACCAAACAACTACTTGAGACTATGCAGAAAGTGCTAACTAAACTCACAGATGTAGAAATATGTATCAGACGCAATGACTATCTCTCTATGTATTATGGCAATAATTGTCACTTCAGCCTGGAAAGCTCTTGCACCTAACTATTTAGGTAAGTGGTTTTTACATCCCCTAAATTGCCTCATTCCATAGTTACATAGCTGAAAATAGACTTGTGTCCATCAAGTTCAGCCTTCCTCACATATGTTTTTGCTGTTGATCTAAAACAAGGCAAAAAAACTAGTCTGAAGCGCTTCCTATTTTGCAACAAACTAGGAAAAAAATCCTTCTTGAAGCCAAAATCACAGTCAGATGTCTCCTTGGATCAAGCAGCTATTACCCCACTAATTAGAAATTATATCCCTGTATGTTATGTTTTTGCAAGTATTTATCCAATTGCAGTTTAAACATCTGTATGGATTCTGATAAAACCACCTCTTCAGGCAGAGAATTCCATATCCTTACTGCTCTTACTGTTAAAAAAAAAACCCTTTTCTTTGGCTTAGTTGAAATCTTCTTTCTTCCAGCCTAAATGTGTGACCTTGTGTCCTATGTATAGCCCTGTTTATGAAAATATTTCCAGATAATAGTTTGTACTGGCCCCGAATGTAGTTGTATAATGTGATCATATCCCCTCTCAGGCACCGTTTTTCCAAACTAAAGAGATTTAATGTTTTTTAACCTTTCTTCGTAACTAACATGGTCCATTCCTTTTATCAATTTTGTAGCTTGTCTTTTTCTTTTTCTAGTGCCATGATATCCTTCTTTAGAACAGGTGCCCAAAATTGCACAGCATATTCAAGGTGTGGTCTTACTAGCGATTTATAAAGAGGCAAAATTATATTTTCATCCCAAGAATTTATGCCCCTATTTATACATGACAAAAACCTTACTGGCCTTAGCAACTGCAGATTGACATTGCATATTGCTGCCTAATGTGTTGTCTATAAAAATTCCCAAATCCTTCTCGTGTGTGGTTATACCTAATTCACTACCATTTAGGGTGTAAGTTGCTTGTGCATTCTTGACCCCGAAGTGCATAACTTTGCATTTCTCTACATTAAATTTCATCTGCCATTTTAGTGCCCAGTCCCCCAATCTATCCAAATCCCTCTGCAGCAAAGCAATACCCTGCTCACATTTTATTACTTTACAAAGTTTTGTGTCATCTGCAAACACTGAAAATTTACCATTAATGACAACTCGTTGCACTCTACCCTGAAGCCAATGTTCTACCCAAGAAGAAAAATATTAATTTAGACCAATTTCTTTTAGTTTGAAGACTAACCTATTGTGAGGAACCGTATGAAATGCCTTGGCAAAATCCAAGCAGATCACATCCACTGCAACGTCCTGATCTATACTTCTACTTACTTCTTTGTAGAATGCAATTAAGTTAGTCTGACATGACCTACGTTTCATAAAACCATGCTGTAACGGCATGCATGAAAGGGGTTAACAGCTGTTTAGGAGATATTCCCTTCCAGATATACAGGCAGCTACTGTAGACACCAATCCACCGAACCGGAGAAGCATGCGAATGCTCTCAAACATACGAATGCTGTAAACAGCCGAATAGGAAAAACCATACGAAAGGTTTACACTCCTAGCAGTCGAACTGGAACAGCATACAATAAATCCCCCCCAAGAACGAGACAAGGCTCAGTTTTGAGGGTCAAGCAGGAACATACTGAGCTGTGTCTTTATTGGCCTTATATACACATTTTACAGACAAAGTCCCACCCACAGGGTTTTGTGGAACATCCAATCAAAACATACAACACAGATAAACACTCCCACAATGACATCACAATCTCTCCTCTCTATTCTGGAGATAATTGGGAAGTAATCCAATTATCTCCAAGGACAGAGGCAAAACTCCATTAAGCGCATGGCAGTAAAAAGACAGTAAAATACAATGAAATACACAAGGTTACATTTATTACATAAAATACAGACATGCAACATATCCCCAGATAGCTTAGGTCTGAGCGCACATTATTACTGAATGGCGCTCAGACCACAAACATACAGTTCAATTGCCATGGAGCCAAAATCTTTTATTACACGAATAGGCTCCATGGCATAGCTATCTGGGTTAAGTGTGTTCATTCATTAAATCCGTGAATGAACTGGCTGCGTGTGAACTGCATACTGCTGTCATCAGTGTTCAGTATGCGTAGCCTCGGTCACCCGGTATAGTCAATTAAGTTGCGGTTAACCGCAGCTACTGGGCGGTCAATTGGCAGCACTCGCCGGCTTCTGGACGGCCAATTAATGGCGCCTGCCAGCTAACCGCAGCTCCTGGGAGGCCAATAGATGGCTGTTTGTTTGGTAGATAGAATCTACTGAACGCCCGGTCAGAAATACATGAATAGACCTTTCTGCATAGGAAAATAAAGTATTTAAATGCCGGTCCATAGTCAAAAGGCAGCAGGCAGGCAACCAGGCTCCTCCAATGCACAGTTGCGAGATTGGTCTCATCACATCTCTCCCCTTTTCCAAACAGACTAACAGGGTATCTGACCTCCTGCCTGTCAGTGCCCTGGTTTGTCCAGCAGCCTACCCACAAAACAGAAACAGCAGTAGAGCCCACCCACAATAAATGGTTACTACACCTGAGCAAGGGAGGAACTTGTCCATGTCCAGGTGCCTCACCACGGCTGTGTGGGGGACTGGTAGGCTGCCTTGGTGGGTTGCTGAGTGGACAGAGACCAGCGTTACTCTGCCCTGGTGCCAGCACTACCACGGAAGTAGCCTGGTTGGAGCCTGGTTGCTGGAGGGGAGTACTGACTGTCTCTCCTTTGGTTACACAGCTCTGCTGCTGGAGGGGGAGACCAATTGTCTCCCCTTTGGACAAACCACCATGCTGCTGTGGGGGGAGACCGACTGTTTCCCCTTTGGCTAAACAGCCCTGTTGCTGGGGGACAGGACTCCCTGTGCCTACTCCCTGTGCTGTAAGTGCAGAGACCACAGTCCCATCTGCACGGTTGTGGGGCTGTCTCCTCCTGGTGCGTTAAGCTGCCGCTGGGTAGAGGGGGTAACAAGCGCCTCTCCCATAAATACTCCCAGCCTCTGGGAAGGGAGACCGACTGCCTCCGCTCCCAATACAGTGTCCTGCTGCTGGGGAAAGGAGACTGGGCTCTCTATTCCCTGCTGGACACTCTGCCGCTGGGGAAAGGAGACTGGGCTCTCTGTTCCCTTCAAATCACACTACCGCTGGGGAATGGAGACCCTATTCCCTGCATATCACACTGCCGCTGGGGAATGGAGACTGGGCTCCCAATTCCCTGCAGATCACACTGCCGCTGGGGAATGGAGACTGGGCTCCCTATTCCCTGCAGATCACACTGCCGCTGGGGATCTGAGCCGACCGCCCAGCATCCCTGCAATTTACCCTGCCACTGGGGAGGGAGGACGCTGCTTTCAACTCCCCACATACAGCCCCCGACAGACACAAACATACATACATACATACACACACACCCCGACAGACACACACAGACACATACATACATACACACACAGACACAAACACAGACACACACACACACAGTCTGTATGTATGTGTCTGTGTGTGTGTGCATCTCTATGCATGTCTGTCTGTGTGTATGTGTGTATGTTTGTCTCTGTATGTATATGTCTGTATGACACATACATACAGAGGCACACACACACACATACACATACATACAGACACACACATACACATAGACATACAAACACACAGACACATACATACAGACACATACAAAATGTTTGTCACCCTCCTGTTTCTTACCTTTTGCAGGAGGGTGAATTCCCTGGGGTCCAGTGTGGGCTCAGCCTGATGGGAGTCAGAGTTCCCACTCTGACTCCCTCCTCCTTCCTCCCGCGCGGCTCTCTGATAGCTGGGAGGAGTGACGTGCAATCACTTTCTCCCGGCTACGTCTGACATCATCACAGCGGGTCCAGTCGTGTTGTTAAAGTGCCCAGCTCTGACTGGGGACCCTGACAATCCATCTCCATTTGGAGGCCCCGATGGACCCCATGGAGGGCGGCCCTGGCGGTTTGCCGCACGGGCCAGACCGCAAAAGATGGTGGCCGGTACCTGGTCGCAGGGGTCCACAGGGCGGCCATGACCCCTGGAGTTATGGGCCCGGTCGCAGCTGCGACCGCGGTATGTACGCCAGTGGTGGTGCCTTAAAAAGTGTAGAGACAAATTATGGTTAAAAAAACCTTTGCTTTATGTTGTAAACATGCTCACGTATCCTTGTATTCAGGCAGCTAGTAGTCATGCCCACATATTGTAGACCACAAGGACATGTGAGCACATACACAACACTTTTAGAATGACAAGTGATGAAGGATCCTGTTTGGATTTTTTCTTGTCTTGAAAATGATTTAAAGCATTCAATTTTCTTAATTTTAGGTTTAGAATTTTTACAGGCAACACAGTTACCACAATAGTGGAAACCCTTTATCTGTCCTTTTTGTGTACTAATAAAATCTGTATAAAATCCCATTATCAATAAAACTTGAAGTTAAAATGGTGCCAAAATTCCACACCCCCAGACTTCTATTTAAACAAACACGTGGAAAGAGGAACTATCACCTGAGGAAGACCTACATGGTTGAAACACGTTGTGCTTATACTTTGGACATTTTTAATTATTTGTCTGCTGCTATATCCTGTTTCCTGCACTTTATTGAAGTAAGATTTGAGAAAAACCTTCAAGTTTCCTGAATATTTGGGAGTAACAGAATTCCAGGATTCATTCCAGCAACTTTATCTGCTGATAAGCCATCACAGCCAGAGTCTGCTATACGCAGCTCTGGGAAGAGTGAGTGACCCATTACCTCTGTATACTTAAATATCTGTATATATACAGTATTACACTATGTACAGTTGTATATATTACAGATAACCAGAGACAAATTGTAAGGTCCTCCTTGATATAAGTATATCACATTGTGTGGTGGTGTTTTTAATTGCGCACCCTGTATTTTGTACTTGTTTTTGCACTTTATGTAATGTCTTCAGAGTGATTATTGACACTAGGGTTGCTGCATCTCTCACAATTCAATAGCACCAATCCACCCATATCCAGTTGTGTTTAACTTATTTTGTTTGTACGCCTAGAAGTCTGCTTGGTACGGTGCGAACCCTGACAATCCTTTGCTGATCAAAGCCGTAGAGTGGCTCCATCCTTTCAAGTTTATGATAGGGTCTAGTTATCAACAAAGAACATCCTTCCCTCCAAAAACATGGCTCCATGTTTCATAGGTTCTTATAAGATTATATGTAGCGTTAATCCTGTTGCATACGCCGTGGATTTACCCAGAAATATCTGTATACTCAACTTGTTTTACAGTTTTCTACACAAAGTCTTACTGTGCAAGTTTACTAAGAAATTGCCTTCTTCTGTTCTTGCTGATGGTGAGTTAGAGTACAAGGTCCAAGAGATTGATAATTCCTAACTCACTAGGGCTTAATGTGGATAAGTGCAAGATAATGCATCTAGGATGTAAAAACCCAAGGGCAGTGTATAGAATATTTGATAGATTACTAACCTTAAAATCTGAGGATTTCAGAATACTTATAGGTAGGCAGACAATGTATAAGAGCAGCAGGAAATGCTAGCAGAATGCTTGGTTGTATAGGGAGAGGTATTAGCAGTAGAAAGAGGGAAGTGCTCATGCCATTGTACAGAACACTGGTGAGACCTCACTTTTGAGTATTGTATGCAGTACTGGAGACCGTATCTCCAGAACAATATTGATACATTGGAAAGAGTTCAGAGAAGGACTACTAAACTGGTTCATGGATTGCAGGATAAAACTTACCAGGAAAGGTTAAAGGATCTTAACATGTATAGCTTAGGGGAAAGACAAGACGGGAGGATATGATAGAAATATTTAAATATGTATAGGAAATCAAGTAAAGGAGGGTACTGTAACGGATCGCCTGGCACCCCGACTGGGTACCTCCGTTAAAGGATGCTCCTAGCGCTTCCTGAGGACTCCAATCACTGCAGCAGACACCACAACCACCGAACCGGAGAAGCATTTGAATCCTCTCAAGCATGTGAATGCTGTAGACAGCTGAATAGGAACCATACGAATAGGTTTACTCTCCTAGCAGTCAAACTGGAACAGCATACAATAAATCCTATATATTAACAATAGGTGTGGAATATGTGGCGCTGAGTAATTAATGTGAATAGTGTATTTTAGCTGCTGTTTACACTCTGTGGGTACTCCTAAAAGCCCACCATACAAAGATAAACACCAAAAAAACAAAAAAGATTTCAGACCTAATAGGTGTTACCCTCCTTTAGGTCTTCTATCTTTAAGAGTGCAGCGCTGTATAGTGTGTAAAAACACAGTGAATTACCTGTGGTTCAAAGGCAATTATCCTTTATATTCTCCAATGTAATATACATACAAAAGAAAACAGAAATATATACAGATAATTGTGCAGTATATCTATTACTTTAGTGAAGTGTTTAGTGGGTAACATATATATCTCCACTGACATTTTTTAGAGCCTTTTCAAGTGAATAAGGCTCTAAACTTTCGTGCGTCTGTGTCTTTAAGGGTAGATCACACGACCCCTCTCTCCAGGTTCTGTGTGTATTTTCCTCTCCCCAGCGTATATAAAAGACACAGGATTATCCAACTAAGTGTAGCATCCTTTTGTAATATTTTCATATAAATAAAAATTAAAGTGCTCACCTTATTTAGAGCCTTTTGGTAACTGGCTCTAAGTGTATAGGCCTAGTGTCAATTTGTGGGGTGACACTGCCCCTTCCCTGGAATCACTGGTACTGGATACAGTGGATAGTATAAAATAAGGGAATTTATTACAATGTATATAAAAACAGTATAAAAATATTTCTAGAAAATAAAAAATTGGATAAGAACAAAATATTTCAAGTATTGGTGGTTCAGAAAAAATAATGAGTCCACTTTAAAAGCCAAAACGCGTTTCGCCGGTAAAAACGGCTTCCTCAGTCAGCTTGTGAGTGTCCTCTTGATGTTCTGTAATTTAAGTGTCCAAAATCCCGCCTAAAATGTCTTCTTCCAATCAAAAGAGTCATGTGACGCGGCTAAAATGCCGTCGCGTCACTTCCGGTTTTTCGGCACTACAGGTTCCAGAGTGCTTTGCGCCTAGCGCGTCACTTCCGGTTTTCATCCGATTCTTTATGGGAAATATAGTCCGTTCTGGGAGTTTTATTCAGTTCATATAAGAGCCCTCTTGGGCTCATATACAGTTTACAATGTAAATAAGGGAAAAAAAAGGGGAAGAGACATTGTAGTAAAATGTTATTGTATATGCCATATCTGTAAAAAATGTGTCTTTATAACATCCTACTTATATACTTCCATTTCTCCATATGTGTTCTAATTTTTAAAAAGCAATGACTTTGATTATATACAATTTGATCTCTTATCATATGTAATAGTGTCTTTTACATAAAAAACATGCAAATATAAACACAGTGGAAAAAGTGGCTTTTGTTTCAAAGTGTGCATTCTTTGTGCGAACATATTCCACCTTTTGTTCATTTTTAAAATACCAACTATTTTTTGTTCTAATCATTCTAAATGTATAAAATTAGTATAAAAGTAATTATTCTTTATTTGAAGCAGTGGGGATTCTTAAATGAAATGATGCTGAACAAAATGGGCCCAATGAGAAACGATGATGTTAATTGGTATATTTTATATATATATATGTAATCTAGTTCATAAAAAATGGCATAATTCAAAGTCCGCATTTAGACCTGTAGGGGCCAAAGTGTTAAAATCAAAAATCCATTTTGTTTCAATTTTTCCTAATTTTCTAATTTCATCTTCCCCTCGCCAGTTAAGTGTGACTTTCTGGATAGCCATAAATTCTAGAAATTGAGGATCTTTATTATGTATTAGGCTAAAATGTTCTGAGACACTATGTTTATCATATCCTTTTTTAATGTTTCTAATGTGTTCATTTATTCGTGTTTGTAGGGGACGTTTTGTTCTACCAACATAGAATAAATTGCATGAACACTTTAAAATATATATAACCCTCTTAGAAAAACATGTGATCATTTGGCGTATCTTGTATTTTTTCTCTCCTTTAGGGTCATAAAATTCTGTGATGTGTCTTTGTGCTTTTTGTGCTTCTACAGGCTAGACACTGTCCACAGCCAAAAAAACCTTCTTTTTGAAAAAAGGGGGTAGATGTGTTTTCTTTGATATGATTATGTGTCAATTTTTGTTTTAAGTTAGGAGCTCCTCTATATACTAATTTTGGTCTCTCTGGTAGTATAGAGTATAACATAGGATCGTTCCTTAGCATGGGCCAGTGTTTGTTTATTATTTGTTTGATTTTGTGACTTTCTTGGTTGAAGTTACAAATAACTTGGTGTTTATCTTTGTATGGTGGGCTTTTAGGAGTACCCACAGAGTGTAAACAGCAGCTAAAATACACTATTCACATTAATTACTCAGCGCCACATATTCCACACCTATTGTTAATATATTCAATCTGTTGTGTATCTTACTCCTTATTGGTGTGGAGGCAGCTTCTTTCAATATGTCTCTTTTCGATAAAAGGAAAAATTATTGTACAAACATAGACACAATGTTTGACACTCCCACCTTAATTCAAAATACTCAAAATCAAACAAATAGTTATAACATTAAAGATTATCAATACAAACTAACAAAAGCTATGAACCAGGAAGTTCGTATTATCTGGGAAGTAGCCACTTTAGAAAAATATTTAAAAGAAAAAATCACTCCTAGGGGATTGAGATATAATAAATATCCCACTTTTGATAAAGGAGAGGAGGAGTTCATAGAAGAATGGCAAGAGATGCTAGAAAATTTCGCTTTTACTACCATGAGAATGATAATAAAAAGAAGAAAAATCACACTATCAAAACTAGATAAAGATATAAATGAGACACAAAATTTACTAATAAATCACACATCTCCCGAGGAATATGAAACAATTACAAAAAACATCCAAAAACAAATAGAAAAAACAGAAACAGAAACCATCCAAATTAAAAAAAAGAAATACAAAAGGGACAAATACGATTATGACAACAATCAAGTCACCACATATGCCACAAAAAAGCAACACATAGATACACCAATATATGCAAATTCTAGGCAACAATACAACAGAGGGCATTCACAGTATCAACCAACTAAAAACTATTCAGATGTCGCCAGACAGGGAAACCAACACAACAGAAACAGGATAAACTCATGGCAAAGACAAGAAACATCACCATATGAGAGACACCACTTTAGAGCAAGATCACCTCACGTACGGTTCCCCACACAACAAACACAACCTATAAGGATTACACAAACACAAGATCAGGAGAGAAATGATATAATAAGAAAAGGTAGGGAGAGATCACCAATCCTCACTAGAAATAGAAAAGAAATTTATAGGAACCACATCACCACTTCAAATAGGTTTGACACTTTAAAAGATAGACAAGACAAGGATGATTTTTTTCAGGAGGGACGCCAAAAAGGCAAATACAAAGGAGCACAATCCCCTCAGGACATCTCCTCACCTCCGCATACCCCCCCCAAAAGACAAAGGAATTTAAGAGGAGAGGAACTCGGGGAGGCAAGACACTTAGGAAGGTAAATAAAGTAATCACCCAGACCAAATCTATTATTTTTAACTTAACAGGAGACCCTATACCAAAAGCACAACAAAAAATCCTCAACAAAGGACTAAAATTTGTACCCACACAACCATTAAATAAGTTTGACATATTCATAGACCTTAATAGATATAAAAGACAATTATGCCTAAAAAAGTGTTTTATGAGAACAGAGAAATTAATTAATCCAACTAACAACTCTAAATATATACACACGGACTTGAAAGCAAAATCCACTTTTTTCCCGAATAATTTCATATCTAAAGAAATGACCACCTTTGAAAAATTAGTAATGCAGGACATTAATAAAATAAAACCTAGGAATAAAAAACATATGAACTTGAGTAAAGAAGAATGGCTAGCCCTGAAAACACTACAGAAAGATAAAAAGAAGGTTATAAAACCAGCGGATAAAGGTGGAGGGATTGTTATTATGAAGACGGAAGATTACCTTAAAGAGGGACTCAGATTAGTAGAAGACACAGTAACATATCAAAAATTAAATGGAGACCCAACAATCAGTATTAAAAATAAATTCGATAACTTATTAAGCAAAGGAAAGGAAATAGAAATATTAAATGAAAAGGAATATAAATATATCAACATTGTTAAACCAAAAATCACAGTCTTCTACCACCTTCCCAAAATCCATAAACATTTAACCAACCCTCCAGGTAGACCGATAGTCTCAGGGATAGATTCTGTATCCAGCAGGCTATCGGAATACCTAGACAAATGTCTACAACCTCTGGTTCAAAAAACTCCAAATTATCTTAAGGACACACTAAACATCATACAAACATTACAGCATATTCAATGGGAACCCAACTACATCCTGGTAACGGCAGATGTCAGTTCCCTTTACACCATCATTTCACACACGAAAGGGCTAGAAGCAGTGGAATTTTTTCTCAAAAAGGATAACGTCTATCCAGAAGAACAAATAAATTTTATTATGGAAGGAATAGACCTTATCCTTCATAATAATTATTTCTGGTACAATAATGAATTTTTTCTACAGAAAGTTGGCACTGCTATGGGGACAAGGTTCGCTCCAAGCTACGCGAATCTATTTATGGCTTACTGGGAATCACAATTTATAGACAATAATCTGGAATGGGGATCGAGCCTTGTCTCCTATAAACGGTACATAGATGATATCTTTTTAATCTGGAATGGTTCAGTGGATCTTTTAAAAACATTTTTAACTTTTTTAAATACAAATGACTGGGGAGTGACATTAACCACAGAATACAGCAAAGAAAGTGTTAATTTTTTAGATTTAACTATTTTTATAGAAGATAACAGTATTAAAACTAAAACTTTTTTTAAACCGGTAGATGTAAACAATTATATCTACCTAAACAGCTGCCATTTTTCCCCCTAGTTAAAAAATATACCTAAAGCACAACTAATGAGAGTTCGTAGAAACTGCACTGATCAAAGCACTTTTGAGATACAGGCTATTAAAATTAAACAAGATTTCATGGAAAAGGGATACGAAGAAATCTCCCTCACAAACACTATAGAAGAAGTTAAAACCATGGAAAGAACCTCATTGCTAAAATACAAACCAAAAAGCAAAAATATAAATATAAATTTGCCATTTATTTGTAACTTCAACCAAGAAAGTCACAAAATCAAACAAATAATAAACAAACACTGGCCCATGCTAAGGAACGATCCTATGTTATACTCTATACTACCAGAGAGACCAAAATTAGTATATAGAGGAGCTCCTAACTTAAAACAAAAATTGACACATAATCATATCAAAGAAAACACATCTACCCCCTTTTTTCAAAAAGAAGGTTTTTTTGGCTGTGGACAGTGTCTAGCTTGTAGAAGCACAAAAAGCACAAAAAGACACATCACAGAATTTTATGACCCTAAAGGAGAGAAAAAATACAAGATACGCCAAATGATCACATGTTTTTCTAAGAGGGTTATATATATTTTAAAGTGTTCATGCAATTTATTCTATGTTGGTAGAACAAAACGTCCCCTACAAACACGAATAAATGAACACATTAGAAACATTAAAAAAGGATATGATAAACATAGTGTCTCAGAACATTTTAGCCTAATACATAATAAAGATCCTCAATTTCTAGAATTTATGGCTATCCAGAAAGTCACACTTAACTGGCGAGGGGAAGATGAAATTAGAAAATTAGGAAAAATTGAAACAAAATGGATTTTTGATCTTAACACTTTGGCCCCTACAGGTCTAAATGCGGACTTTGAATTATGCCATTTTTTATGAACTAGATTACATATATATATATATAAAATATACCAATTAACATCATCGTTTCTCATTGGGCCCATTTTGTTCAGCATCATTTCATTTAAGAATCCCCACTGCTTCAAATAAAGAATAATTACTTTTATACTAATTTTATACATTTAGAATGATTAGAACAAAAAATAGTTGGTATTTTAAAAATGAACAAAAGGTGGAATATGTTCGCACAAAGAATGCACACTTTGAAACAAAAGCCACTTTTTCCACTGTGTTTATATTTGCATGTTTTTTATGTAAAAGACACTATTACATATGATAAGAGATCAAATTGTATATAATCAAAGTCATTGCTTTTTAAAAATTAGAACACATATGGAGAAATGGAAGTATATAAGTAGGATGTTATAAAGACACATTTTTTACAGATATGGCATATACAATAACATTTTACTACAATGTCTCTTCCCCTTTTTTTCCCCTTATTTACATTGTAAACTGTATATGAGCCCAAGAGGGCTCTAATATGAACTGAATAAAACTCCCAGAACGGACTATATTTCCCATAAAGAATCGGATGAAAACCGGAAGTGACGAGCTAGGCGCAAAGCACTCTGGAACCTGTAGTGCCGAAAAACCGGAAGTGACGCTACGGCATTTTAGCCGCGTCACATGACTCTTTTGATTGGAAGAAGACATTTTAGGCGGGATTTTGGACACTTAAATTACAGAACATCAAGAGGACACTCACAAGCTGACTGAGGAAGCCGTTTTTACCGGCGAAACGCGTTTTGGCTTTTAAAGTGGACTCATTATTTTTTCTGAACCACCAATACTTGAAATATTTTGTTCTTATCCAATTTTTTTATTTTCTAGAAATATTTTTATACTGTTTTTATATACATTGTAATAAATTCCCTTATTTTATACTATCCACTGTATCCAGTACCAGTGATTCCAGGGAAGGGGCAGTGTCACCCCACAAATTGACACTAGGCCTATACACTTAGAGCCAGTTACCAAAAGGCTCTAAATAAGGTGAGCACTTTAATTTTTATTTATATGAAAATATTACAAAAGGATGCTACACTTAGTTGGATAATCCTGTGTCTTTTATATACGCTGGGGAGAGGAAAATACACACAGAACCTGGAGAGAGGGGTCGTGTGATCTACCCTTAAAGACACAGACGCACGAAAGTTTAGAGCCTTATTCACTTGAAAAGGCTCTAAAAAATGTGAGTGGAGATATATATGTTACCCACTAAACACTTCACTAAAGTAATAGATATACTGCACAATTATCTGTATATATTTCTGTTTTCTTTTGTATGTATATTACATTGGAGAATATAAAGGATAATTGCCTTTGAACCACAGGTAATTCACTGTGTTTTTACACACTATACAGCGCTGCACTCTTAAAGATAGAAGACCTAAAGGGTGGTAACACCTATTAGGTCTGAAATCTTTTTTGTTTTTTTGGTGTTTATACAATAAATCCTCCCCCAATAATGAGACGACACTTCACTTTGAGGGTTAAGCAGGAACTCCCTGTACTGTCACATACAGTCTCTTTTATTCCCAATCCACAAACATAGTACAGCCCACAGGGCGTTACAAAACAGCCAATCAATCCATACAATACACCCAGACACTCCCACACAAAATCCTCCCCTCTGGCTGTGATATGATTACTGAACACAATGGGTAATCTAATTATCACAGCCAGAGAAATACAGTTTCATAAAACACATCACAGGGACCCCAAAACATGCAATAACCCCATACAAAGTATATCCTTGGAACTGGGGGATCTGGGTGAACCACATATCCAAAATTCACCCAGATCCGTTCAGTACTTTGGAAAATACAGTTTAATGCAGATTCTGCAGAACATATACAGGCTAAATAAAAAACAATCACTGTATAATGTGTCCCCTGCTGTATAGTCCAAAACCACCGCACGATGTCTCTGTGCAACAAATACTGGCGAGATGGCACCGTGTTGAAAAGTCCACACAGTGTCTGTGAGTTAAAATGGCCGCCATCCATTGTTCTCACCATGTGCTTCTGATACAGGAAATGGTGGCCACCCAGTAACTCCACAGTATGTCCCCAGATGGTTCTTAAAAGGGCCAGCAGCAGCACAACACAAATCCATTATGCCCAAATCATGTCTTTAAAGGGCAATACATCCCAGGGGCCATAGTCACATGGCAGGAGGCTGGCAACCAGGCTTCTCCAGTGCATAGTGGCGAGGTTGGTTCCGCCACAGGTACTATATTTAAAATAAGAAAAACTACGACAACAAGAGGACAATTTTAAATTAAAGGGGCAAATGTTTAACAATAATATCAGGAAGTATTGTTTACTGCGAGGGTAGTGGATGCATGGAATAGCCTTCCAGCTGAAGTGGAGTAGAGGTTAACACAGTGAAGGAGTTTAAGCATGCGTGGGATAGGCATAAGGCTATCCTCACTATAAAATAAAAGTATTTAGAAAATTGGAGAGACTAGATGAGCCGAATGGTTCTTATCTGCTGTCACATTCTATTTTCCTCCAGATTTGGACACTGCAAATGATATGGTCCTGAGGAATGTTTTTGAGTTCTAGCTTCTGATTTTTATGCTTTGTAGGTTCCTACTATAAAGAGGAAAATGGATATGTAACAGTGGTGGTAATGTTACAATACCTGTTACAATACCGTGCTATGACAGAAGTGATATCTCTTCTGTGTTCTGATGCACACCACTTATCGCTAGCTTCCTGGTGCCTTATTATGACATCATATTTCACATTAAACCCACCCATTGGTTTCTTTTTATAATGTCAGTTTATGTTGTGCTTTTTGATGATGTTTACACACTTCTGACATCATGGCCCTCTGTAACCAATCACAACTAGAGAAAAAAGCCTGGCTATTTTTGCTCTCCATTATCATTCGTACACCAAGGAAAACTTGGCTTGTTTCTCATCTTGGTGTACTCTGTTATCCTTGACCTGTTTATGTTTATTCTGCCTTTCTTGCAGACAACTTATATTCTAAGTGTTAGCCCAGCCACTGTAAGGATCGGTACATAGTTGTACTTTATGTTTAACCAAGGGTTGTGTGTTAGCGTCAGGACAGCCTTGACAATACATTTTTATTAAAGTAGTTACTATAAAGAGGAAAATGGAAATGCAATTAGCAAGGTTTAAAATAAATTATGTATTGGATCATCCACTAGGGTAATAACATATAGTTCTTAAAGGGACTTAAAGGAATTAGGAGGGGTGTAGAGAGACCCACATATCCTTGCAATATACAGGAAATAGGGGTACTAACAGATGGTAATTGTCTACAATGAACAGGACTTAGCGTGTTAGTCTAGGGGCTTATTCACTAACATGTTGAAAATCAAGAAGCATAAAAATAATAATATTCTATCAAATTCATTTCTACTGAACATCTACAAATGCCCATGTTCTACTACAAATTCATTTCTACTGAAAATCCACAAGAAGTGACCAAATTCTCCAATTAGATCTATTGGCGTAGAATCACTCATTGCCAATCTCTAACACATTATGTGGATATATTTCTTTATAATCAAGTGCTAAATGTAAAGTTCTAAAAACATTACATGTGGAGAACGTTTGTGGAATCAATTTGGGTTATCTCAAGAAGAGAATTTTGCTTTTACTTTTATAATTCATTTTAATAATAAGTCCCAAATAATAGCAAGATGTTTTAGCTAAGGTTCATAAAAATGTTAATAATCTACCGGGGAGACCAATTGTGTTTGGCATCGGATCCCTTTTATCACCATTATCACCATTATCACAATTAACATGTTTTACCTAATGACATAAGTAATAGGTTGTGATCCGCAAATATTGATATATCTTGGATTTTGTGCAAGAGAATATGACCAAAGAACAACAAGGAAACTGCAATTATTTATCTTGAGACCACCTTTACTTTTCCATTCAAGCTCCTTAGTCTGAGCCAGCTCATCCAAGTGGCTCAGCAGCATATATGAGTGAGACTGATTATATACCGTGTTTCACTTGTTTTAACTTGATTACCCTATGGTTTTCCTGTTTATTTTTTGCTCCAGGATTAACCTTTGCTTTATATGTGGTAATATTTGTGTTGTTTAGTGAGCTTTCACCAATTTCTTTACTTTGTTTTGTTGCACTTTAGTATGTGTGGTGGAGTGACCCATATAGGTGATAGTAGCACCATATTTTATTGTGTTTTACCAAATTCTTAACTGTTGTTGCAATCTACTCGGGGGTACGCAAACATCAGGGTCAGAGGAGGAATAGGGGAGCCTTGGGAAGAAGAGAAGCAGTGAGAGCCGGAGCATGGTATAAGCAGGGAGAACCTGGGGAAGAGAAAAAGCACAGGAGCCTTAGGCAGAGGAGAAGCTAGGAAACAAGAAAAAAATAAAAATGTTAAATAACAGCAATTCTATTAAATATAAACATTTTGCCAATACGTGGGGTACAATTTATGTAAATGAGCTGCCAATGGGTACTAAAGTGACAAAAGGTTGGAGAACCACTGATTTAGATGGTATACATCTAATCCCGTTTATACTAATCCTTTTTTTTTCTTTCTTTTCAATTTTTTCTTCTTAATTATAGTCTGTAGGGAGAGTTTTAGATAATATTGTAGTTTGTAACTAGAGAGTTATGGCCTACAAATGTTTTAATTTTATAACATGAAAGGAGGCTTCGTATTTGCTTTAGTCTCTCTTTACTAGAACTCCACAGCAGCACAGAAAAACAACCAATCAGAAAAAAGTTAGGTACTATAAAACCCCCTTCCCATTGCATCATTTCCTCTTTCTTTGCTGCTCCGCAGTCAGTACAGGTCAGAGTACCACTGCCTCCTGCTTATAGTGGGTGGCTTTGGGATTTAGTGTGATTTATTTATGATTGTTATTAATTATGCTTGGTTGTGAGATGTATGTGCCTTTCTGGCTCTTTTCTTTTCTTTGGGGAATGTTTCCTTTACATTACTGATAGTTTTCCATTTGTTTATTTATACAGATTACTGATAGTTTTCCATGTGTTTATTTATACAGATTACTGATAGTTTGCCATGTGTTTAGTTATACAGATTATTGGTAGTTTGCCATGTGTTTATTTATACAGATTACTGATAGTTTGCCATGTGTTTATTCATACAGATTGCTGATAGTTCCATGCCATGTGTTTATTCATACAGATTGCTGGTAGTTTGCCATGTGTTTATTTATACAGATTACTGGTAGTTTGCCATGTGTTTATTTATACAGATTACTGGTAGTTTGCCATGTGTTTATTTATACAGATTACTGATAGTTTGCCATGTGTTTATTTATACAGATTACTGATAGTTTGCCATGTGTTTATTCATACAGATTGCTGATAGTTTGCCATGTGTTTATTTATACAGATTACTGGTAGTTTGCCATGTGTTTATTTACACAGATTACTGGTAGTTTTCCATGTGTTTATTTACACAGATTACTGGTAGTTTGCCATGTGTTTATTTATACAGATTTCTGTTAGCTTTCCATGTGTATATGTCACAGATTTCTGTGAGTTTCCATATGTAGATATATCACAGATTACTGAGAGTTTCCATATGTAGATATATCACAGATTGCTGTGAATTTCAAGGTCTATATATCACAGACTACTGTGAGTTTCCATGAGTATATATTCCACAAATTACTGTGAGTGTCCATGTCTATATATCACATTTTACTGTGAATTTCCATGTAGATATGTCACAGACTACGGTGAGTTTCCACCTAGATATATCACAGATTTCTCGGATTACTGTGAGTTTCCATATGTATATATATCGCGGATTTCTGTGAGTCCTTGGGCAGCATATACTTATATCACGGATTCTGTGAGTTATAGGACAGTGTATACATAAATCACAGATTTCTGTGAGTTCTATGTCAGTGTATATAGCACGGCTTGCTGTGAGTCTTAGTGCTATAGATATCACGGATTGCTGTGAGTTTCACTGACGGTAGATGTCAGTCCTGTCTATGCCGATACTATTCTATCTTATCAGGCTTCTTGGGAAGATTCATTGAGTTGGCAATTGTTTTTGCCCTACTCCTGAAGAGACCATGCGTACAATACCCTTCAGGCGGTATGATGATGATGATGACCTACAATAAAGATAAGATATCTCATACAGATCTGTATGTACATTACAATTTGCACTTTAAAGAAGGTATTGCTCAGCAGAGCTTGATTTTATGGACACTCACTGGAACATGTCCAGCTTAAACCCAATACAACTGGTTTTACCTCTATGTTGCCTGCTGGGCACTTAGGGACCACCAGTCCCGATTATGGTTTATTCACACAGTAGTACGCTGTCTGAGATTAGTGTCTAAGGGTACTAGATCACAGGATACCCGGAGGATTTACAGATATTTAGGGGACTCTGCCAAACTCAGAGGTTCCCATTACTCATTTAATATGAAACCCAGGATTGGCTTGCTATGTCTGTGCCCCATTAATGGGCCTGCTATGTCTGTGCCCCATCGATTGGCCTGCTATGTCTGTGCCCATAAGATTGGCCTGCTTTGGCTGTGCCCATAAGATTGGCCTGCTTTGGCTGTGCCCATAAGATTGACCTGCTCGGTCTGTGCCATAAGATTGGCCTGCTCTACCTGTGCCCGAACCCCCCTTTGGACCACAAACCTGGGGGAATATCATTGAAGTAAGCTCAGTACCCTCTAGGTGGGTGTCCGGACAGGCACTGCTGCCAGATTATCCAGGAGGACACCAGGATATGGACATCTAACTGTGATTGGAGGGGTGAAGGCCCTACACCTCATGCCCTGAAGGGCAAAGTTTTTATGAGAATCCCCGGGCACGCAATTACGGGTTATACCCAACGACGACACATCTCCAAGGGGCATTTCGCACAAGCAGGGAACAGTGCTCAGATGCCATATTAGGTATTGGTAGTGTTTTTCTAGGTCATGTTTAGCTCCTGACCTTTTCAACTGGATTAACTTGATTCATTTTTTCCAGTCTGCTATCCGACCTGCTTTCCGAGGTATGTATTTTCAATTTTCTACTTCATTGGTCGTTTCTTTGTTTTCGTGCCTTCTATTGTCCTATCGCTCGGGTCGTCGAGAGGCCTGACTTGACCTCCTCCGACCTCCCGGGCACTTGTGGATTGTGGAGAACGTCTCCAGCTTTCCTCAGACTACTGACGGTCATCCTGGAGCCCGCGCGCACGCACGGGATCCGGGTGGTCTGTTTATAGTTACCATCTTCAGCTACGAAACATACTTTTCTCATCACCCCTATCTCTTAAGGTCGGACACGGCCCAAGGTTGTATACTTTGCTTATATTAAATAAGGGTGTAACCCCACGTTTGGTCACCCTGAGTCTCTACTGGACTCTGGTTTGGATTTCAGAGGGTGCGGCCCTCCTTCACCTCTGCCCGAGACTAATATTTTTATTTTCAAAGTAGAGGACGAACCCCTCTCATTTACCGACTCGGACACTGATTCATTATTAGAGGGCACGGAACTCCCTCAACCAAGGCCCGATACTGAGCTCGATATAGAGGACATGCTCCGATTGACTCATTCTCATAGAAGGAACCGGACACAGAGGTAGACTCTAAGTTTGACTTCTAACGGGTACAGCCCACTCATACCACCAACCGTGCGCGGACTCAGAGTGCGATCACATTTTTCAGAGTGCGTCTCTCTCATACACTCAACGCACTATAGTGCCGTCCATTTGTTCCTCTCACAGGCTTGTACCTGTACAGGTCAACTATGACCACATAGAGGGGCGTCCCTCCTACATCCAATTTAAATATGATGACCGCGCTACTGATTTCATTCTAGAGGGCTACCTGATCGGGCAAGGTATACATAGTTTGACTGGATCCATCTTGTAATCCACATGAGAAATACCCTCAGAGGTATTAGTGGGGGAGGTTTCCCACTTATGTACACACATTCCGGGAGACAGTACGGCTAAGGAGGAGCCTCAGTTTTTACAAGAGTACAGGTTTTGGTATTGCACTCTGTTTCAGATATTCATTGTGTACAAACTGTGCAGACTATTCTCCCGTGTCAGGGTGACATGAGATCCTGAGACCTGCATAGGGCAAACGGACACTACCTTGCTCGAGTAACAAGACTGAAAAATTCACATAAACGGTCTTCAGGTGCACCGTATGCATGGATCGCATGGAGAAACCGAAATTCTCAGGACTCGGCTTCCCTGGTCCTTACAATCTTGAGATAAAGTTGGCAGGACTGCTCCTACAACTCTGAACACATCTTGAGAACAGTGTTCGGACTCTATATCCATCACGGGAACCATCTTGGTTTGGGTTCTCACTAGCCTTCCTATTCAACTACCATCAAGGAAACCTACACTGGGAGATACATGCTTGGACAGTCTATGAGACAGGAACCTAGGGGTCTCACTATATTATTCCCTATCTTGTAGGTGGCGTGTAGGCCAGGAACCCCTACACGAATATTGACAGGTCGGGCATGGAACAGGATTGTACAAATGGTAATCAGAGTATCTTACACTCTCACTGCAACACGTAAGGTTCTGTGTGATACAGGTCCTAAACTCTCTTGGATCCGGCCATCTTAGCACTCTTAGAGGATGATGTATTTGGATGGAAATCTCAACCCCGGTTTCCGGTCCCATCCTACTGAGCTTTCCAGGGTACACAATTCACAGAATAGTTGACCACCGTTTACCACACGAGTTCAGTTTGAGACCTTGATTGGACGCCCTTTGGATGTCTTTTCTAGACCGCAGCCGTGGATTACGCAGTCCAGTTGGTAGACTGGAGTCTCTTAGGATACGGCTAGTATTGTCCACACTATTATCTGCATATAACTTTATTTTCGGAGAAGACAATTCACCAGGTAGGTCATAAAGGAACGAATAGACACTATTCGGTTCTATTCGAGTATTGACGGTGGACTTAGGCGCAGGCCTGAGGTTGGAGTTTGTCTGCAAGGCCACATCGCCTGGTGAACCTGACACGATCGGAGGAATCACCTCCCACATCAAGAGTCAAGACACGGTGGAAGTCTCTTCTCGCGACCCCTCGGCACTTTACACCTACAGGAATATAGCTAATAGGTCAACTTGGCAGCCCATGGACCGACTGCTAGGGAACAGGTCGTAACCCCACGTACAATGGATCTATCAACGGAGGTCACTTCTCGCAGTTAGAAGGTCCATTTAAGATTGCTCTAATATTCTCGGAATGGGTACCAGCGAAACAAGCAGCGTTGGATTTGTTGGCTGAGCGTTAAAACAGCAAATACGAAGCCTCCTGTCATGTTATAAAATTGTAGATTATGCTAGCTTTAGTGTACCTATAATCTTAATTTTATTAATGACAGGAGGCGATTATTTCCCACCCATTCTTATCCCTCCCTTGTTTAATTTTATAGTTTGGATTTATCAGGTACGTATACAACTCTGCTTGTTGTTTCTGCTACCTGTCACCTGTCCTTAAGTCTGTTTATCATAAGTAGGGTTGGGATATCTACATATTAAGGTAATTTTGTTTGCTACATTGGGTATCTACAAGTTTATTCAAAATACATTTCATTGGATAATCAACCTGTTTGATTCTGTTTTTTCTCTCGTTTCAGTTTCCAGTCATTCAGCACTATCTGGTGTGGTACTTCTTCGTGGATCGTGGACATTGACTTATTTTCAGTCCATCAACGCTATCCGGTTGACAGTTCTTCTCAGACTTTGGACATTGCTGTATTCATCGTATCTGGACTTCGTTGCTTCTCATTATTTTTTCTGCCTTTGTTCTGTTTTGTCGCAACTTGAAAGAGGAAATGATGCAATGGGAAGGGGGTTTTATAGTACCTAACCTTTTTCTGATTGGTTGTTTTTCTGTGCTGCTGTGGAGTTCTAGTAAAGAGAGACTAAAGCAAATACTCGCCTCCTGTCATTAATAAAATTAAGATTATAGGTACACTAAAGCTAGCATAATCTACAATTTCTATACATTTTACATGCTTCCTTTACCATTTTTTTTATTTTTATTTGACTGGATTTCAAGCTAACCAATCAGAGTGCTCTGTGTCATTTTACACAGCGTGGGGAAATTCCAAAGAACTTTCCCACGCTGTGTAAAATGACACAGAGCACGCTGATTGGCTGGATTTCAAACTAACCAATCAGAGTGCTCTGTGTCATTTTATACAGCTTGGGAAAGTTTTCCCACACTGTATAAAATGACACAGAGCACTCTGATTGGTTAGCTTGAAATCCAGCCAGAGTGCTCTGTGTCAAATTACACAGCGTGGGAAAATTCCAAAGAACTTTCCCACGCTGTGTAAAATGACACAGAACACTTTGATTGGTGGATTTCAAGCCAGCCAGAATGCTGTGACAGGTAAATGTAGAGACTTACCTGTCAGAACACTCTGATTGGATGGCTTAAACCCACTAATCAGAGTGCTCTGAACCTAATTGCAGGGCGGAGCAAGGCTTTATAAGCGTCCCCCCGCCTTGCATAGCTCAGTCTGTGCGGAGCCCTCCATGGGTGAAAAGGGATTATTATTTTTTTGCGCTTGTTTGTTTTTGTTTTTTGTTTTTTTTAAAGTGCCTCGGTTATTATGGATTGTTATTTGGCCTTTTTTGGGGCTGAAAAAAGAAGAGTTTAGAAGAAAGAAGACATCAAATGGTAAATCTATTTTTTTTTTTTTTACAGGTATTTAGATAAGGGTCCCCCCTCATTATTTTTAGGATGAGGGGGGTAGGTAAGGGTTATTTTTTTGGGGGGAGGGAGGTGACTATGCGTTTCTGACATATGTTAGAGGTGCCAAAGGAACAAGGGAACCTTACTACATGTTTTTTGGGAGTGCCCTAATGTTGCACAATTTTGGGACAATATTAAATCAATAATCCAAACGTTAACGTGTATATCGACACTTAACCACCCTGAGTTTTATCTTTTACATATTCATCAAGATTTGTGTTGAATAAAAAACAATTTAGTAATTATACATTTATTATTAGCTGCTAAAATAAGTATTGCTTAAAATTGGAAAAAACTACTTCACCAAATATTTTAGAAGTGCAAGCAAGAGTAGATAAGACATGCCAATATGAGAGAATAGCAAACAAAATAGAAAGAAGAGAATCCTGGCACGAGAAATACAGGAGTAAGATACTAATAGATATTTAAATAAATTGGATAAAGGGAGATTGGGATTAATATCGGTGAAATTAATGGATGGGACAGACGGCTCTATTCTAATTTAATGAACCTTATTCAAAGATGGAGAATCTTTCCTTTTTTTTTGAATAGCAAATTATGAGGCTTATGTCTGGGATAATTTTTGATGCAGTAGCCACATTGCAAATTATTACATACAAATGATTATTGTATGTATATGAGAAGCATATTAATGGTTCTTAAGTAATTATTAGATAAAATAAATTGAACATGCGATATGCCCCATTCGGCTGTATGTTTGTATGCTGAGCTTTGTTCTTTTTTGATAATAACCAAAATTACATATTAACATATTTTATGTGCCGAATATACTGACCATAATATTTAAGTAATCTGCAAAATGGTGCCAAAAAAAGAGAAACATTTATGTTAGTTTATTATGTTTAAATTGCTGTTCCCTCCCCTTTTTTTTTTTTTTTTGTACCCTTGTTGTTATGAAAAAACTTTAAATAAAAATTAACATTGAAAGAAAAAAAAAAGGCCATATAAAATCCATAATAAACTGACCCTACTATTAAACCATTAAAAAATACATTATCATACTGACATAGATGTCAGTAGAGTGGCGGAACTATTGCGGTTGTTTGCATGTGTGTCTGTATGTCTGCATATCTGTATGTCATTGTGTGCCTGAATGTGTGTCACTGTTTGTATCTGTATGAGTGTCATTCTGTGTATTTAAATGTTTGTCCTTAGGCGTTTGTGTATCTGTATGTATGTGTGTCTGTGTATCTGCATGTGTGTCAGTGTGTGTCTGTGTCACTCTGCCACACTCACCAAATCTCATTAACTGCTCCAATTCTGTCTAGCTCAACTCCCCAACCATGCCACACTAACCCTGTGGGATGTGAATGAGACACATGAAAGGACTGAAGAGTGTGACTGAGACACATGGAGGGGGTGGGGAGAGACATATGGTGGGGCCCAGGACAATTTTCATACTGGGGACCCGTGGTTTATAGTTACACCTCTGTGTCAGTATATTGGTCAGATTGGCTGGCTTGTCATCCAACCAACCAGAACACTCTGACAGCTAAGTCTCATCTCTAAAAAAATACTAATGTAGGAATGTTTATGGATATTTATTTCTTCAAATCAGCTATTTTGGCCTCAATATTGTCAATCAAATTTTATTTGCTAAAAATCTGAATGTACTGAATGACCATATAGATGACGACAACAAACTTGTAATCTTGGAAGAGGGTTAGCCAGTCTACAAGCTGCCAAATATAATAGAGTTTTTTTTCTACAATAGCTTCAAATCTACTATTTGGAAATTGTAATGGTCTTACCTTGGGTAGAGTCTGAAGTGCAGAGATGTTTGTTCACCCTTGCAAATAGACACAGACCAAGGTGGTCAGGTAAGAATTCACCTGGTCAGTGAGTCTGTGCACAAAGGCTGTGCAGGGACAATTACTGGGTACGAGGAAACAGACAAGGGCAAATCCAGGAGAGTAGTAAGGCAAGTTTCCAAAAGGTCAGGACAGGCAGCGAACAGGCAGTAGTGAAGATCCAGAAGCAGGAGTCACAACAGAAATCAGGATACAATGATCTGACTGACTGAAAGTTCCCAGGGCGAGGTAGTGCCAAGCTAATTAATATCTAATACCAAGCTGATTAATATCTGCTTCAGGTGGGCTAGATAGACCGGAGCAGCCATGGGTAAAGTCCAGCCCCCAGTGCTGGAGACAAAGGTGAGAAGAAACATAGGCTAAAATAAGAACCAGAGATTGGCTCTGAGCCAAGTCCGCAGGACTATGGCACAGAAAGACCCGTCTGGCAGTCTGGATGACAAGGTGAGACTCGTTACAGAATTCCCTCTTCTCCATATACTTAGTAAGCCAATACATATTTATGTTAGAAAATTTTAAAATTGTATTCATGATTAGTCAAACTAATTTTAGCTTGTCAGTAGACAAATTAAAATCACATTACATAATTCACAGTAAACCTTGCTTCTGAAGTGCACGTTGTCTGCTCCTGTAACTTTGAAATAGCAGCATGTCACAATTATAATTTAGTTTTTATGCCAAAAGCTCTCTTTTGAAAGGGCTTTAGTTTCTTATGGTATGTAATTTTCCTGTTTATGGTATTATACATTATTGATGACAACTACAATGCTATTAAGCTTAATTTTACTCTGTTTTTGATTGTGCTTTAATACTATGTTTTATATTTAGGTTGTCGTTTGTTTAAATATGCCTTGTAAATCATTGTTACCAATTGGTGACCTTAATGGCTGTCATACCTTATCTTATCATGAACCCAGTGATTCATATCATAATGGTCTTTCACAATCCATGAGAGCGTGACCTGATATGTCATCTATAGAACCTTAAAATCTTCGAATATTTAAAGGTCTATGTCTGCAGTTCAAGCCATAAAATGAAAACAATTAAACCTTGCACTGTAGAGAACCACAATTATACTTAGTAAATCATCACATAAACAAGAAAGAATTGACTCAAAGTGGATACATATTATCTTACTGCAAATGTAAATATTTTTCAAATATGCAAAATAATTTTCAAAGGCAGTAGAGTATGGTAAAAGTTAATTAAAAAATGTGTGTGTGTGTGTGTGTGTGTATTAATTTTCTATGAATGCATATGTTTTGTACATACCTTACCGTATGTACAGTGGTAAAAACACAAACAAATGTATTATGTTATTGTTATGATAGAAAGGACATTTACCTTTTTCAAAAGCACTACACATGGAGGGTTAAGGAGTCCAGGCACCATCATAATCACTACATAGTGATATAGTGACGAAGTCTATCTTTCTGAAACAATTAGTACATTGTATCCAAAACTAGGGAGTTCCAGAGGAAACAACATAATTCACCCCATACCCCCAGCTTGGCTATTGCAAATGCAAACATTTCACTTTTCCAGTATTAATTTTGCCCATACTACAGTCACTGATTGGATGAGTCATTCAGCCAACAAACAACAAATAATGCCTTTGAAATATGGTCAACATGAATATTGCTAATATAGAAATAGAACTTTTATATTAGAAATAGCCAAGAAGAAGATCAGGCCATGGCTGCCTTAGAGACCCCAATTAATTTTTTCATTTTTTTAATGTATGCAGTAGAAGAGGTGATACTTCTTGCGGAGTAATTGCGGAGCATTTATTGGCTTTGGTGTCTCAAATGCTCCTTTAATAAGTGAAATCTGTAACTATTCTAACCTGGCAATTCTGGCTGAATTGACTTGACGTGTAGGTTACCTTTCTGTGCTTTTACTACTGCAGGGTGTAGGATACCATTATACAAATATAACAGGACAAGGACAACGACAAAGTCATTCACTGAGAATTCATGAAAACCAATTACCTAGTGGAGATTGATGGGTTACTTACTTTAAGAAAAGTAATGCAATTTTCTGCCTATATTTGTTATCAAATTCAGAAGATGGTTAAAAAAAACAAACAAAAAAAAAACACTTTACAGGCATAAAAGCAATTTTGAGCTTTAATGGTTAAAACAAACATTTTTTTACTATGCAATCAAAAAGAGTTTTCCCTTTTTTTTTAATAAAACTCATCAAGTTAGACTAGATATGTGAAAGTCTGAATGTGATAAACTGTATCACTATATAACTATATTATATTATTCTTGGAGTGCTGCTTTGATATGGCCTACCAAACCTTATCAAAAGCGTCACGCCGAGATTTTTACATCTCTGCCCCCAGAGCCCATGGCACCATGTGAAAATCAAAAAGCCAAGGACATAACTAAATTTCCAACATCAGCCAGAAGGGAGAAAGGCCCAGTGGAGCAAGACAGACAGCTACCTTACCCTCTGGTGGGCGACTACCCTGCATCGGGACAAGAGGTAGAGGCCATAATGCTGGCAGGTTTGGAAATTGGTCACAGCTGAGCCCAGGTAGAGTTGAAGGATGTGGGGGACTGAACAGACTGCCTGAAGATGAGATGGTTGACAAAGTCAATGCAATGGAAAAACAACCATGCAACGCTACTGTGCAAGATTGCTGATCTAGAGAACTGCTCTAGGTAGAACATAGAGTTAAGAGTGATACTGTAATCAGTACGGATAATTAACTTACTTGCTGATGTCACCTCCTGTTTCAAGAAACTTAATCCTGGACAGAGTACAGAGGCTGCCAAAGCCAGGGGCTTGTTGCCAGTAGCACCCTGGAATGTTATAGTAAGGGAACACTTTTATAAATTTAAACATTGCTGAAACTCTCCCAGAAAGCAGAAAACATGTCAGCATCATACACTGACTTCGCCCTATACTCAGACCTATCCTCCCATACATTGGCAAGCAGTAGAGCATTCATCACAGTTACAAAAAACTTTTTACAATCACAACATACCTAATTGCTTGGTGTTCTCCACACAGGATGGATACACTGAATAGTTACGAGAGGGTTTATTACTATAAGTATGCAAGTACATCTCAGACCCTGCCCATTCTACTTTCCTCTATGGCTATTTCAGCCCTGAAGCAGCAATAACCATTTTATGGAAGGAAAGATTCCCTTATGTATTTAGGAATTATGCTAACCAAAAAAGACCTCAACTAAAAAAGGAAAATCATCTCAAAACATTGAAAATCTTGTACACGTCAGTACACCTATGGTTAAAACTAGAAATCTCCTGACATGTTCTCCTACATGCCCACACATGGAAGAAGAAGACATCTAGATTAATCACTCAAACCATTAAACTACTCGCAGACCACGAGATATTGGGGTGTCAGACCTCAAAACATATTATAAAGCCACACATTTGAACCAGGTTGCGTCCATATTGGCTTCAAAACTCATTCCTCTATGGATGGGCTTGGAAAACTAGTTTGTGCGTCCTTTCTCACTTCAACTCCTTTGGATGACCAGTGCCCACAGGACCACTGTAACATCTACACTGACCTTGACACTATCCTTTTTACAACTATGATACAGGTATGCCCGTTGTCTATTGGACCAAATACTTCCACTGTCAGTGGCCACACTGGACACACTAGGCATCTAAACTAAAGATCTCAATTTGAAGAGGTGGCAAGAATTCAATATAACCAAAGTATCACATATTTTAGATCTGTATCAAGCCATTGCCTAGCTTGGCGCAGGAATTAAAACAACCCCACCGGGAACTAATTCAATACCTATTGATGAAAAACATACTGATGCCCAAGGATAGGGAGATCAATGTTAATTGCACTAATGCATTTGCTCATGTGTGCTTATAACCAATAAGGGAGTCAAGCCTCTTACACTCTGTTACAGAACTGTCCAGGCAAAGCGGGTTAAATAAAAACTGAAATATATATTTTGGTGGGAGGAGTCGCTAGGTGCCAGTTATGAGTTCATCCAAATCCATGACCACTTCTTGAAAGAGTGGTCTAATGTGTATGAGTGGGTATTGGGTGTGTGACGAAGTGCCCTTCGCCACTTGGTCCTGGAGAGGCCTACTTGCCAGCCTCCTCCCCTGTGACTCTGACTCTTTCATGTATCTGGCTTTAAAGCCCCTAGTCTACCTTCAGACAGACTATTTATGTAGGCTGCTTTATTTATCTTATGTTTTAGTCACCCTGTACCCATTATAGGTGCAGGGTGTGTGTAATGTAATTGTTTATAGTGTGTGTGTGTGTACTGTGTAATGTATTGCCTGCTCTCTTGTATTGCTGAGGTTTGCTACCAACTAGGTGGGTTTGGCTATGGAGCTTGTCTAGTGCCCTCTGTTGGTAGCAACAGCAATATGCACTACCTGAATTGCAAGACTGGTTCATTTGCATATTTGGGTAGATTTGCATATTGCTAATTCTGCAGGCAGGTGAGATATTTACTGTTAAATATTGTCTCCCCCACCCCTTTAAAAATGTGCCATTGTGTTGTGATAAGTCACTGTGTGTTGCTTGATATGGTTTGACTGTTTGTGATTTTATTGAGGTTTCACAACAATGTTATTGTGGTGACCCTATTGGCTGGTCCCAAGGGAAATAAAGGTTTTGAGTGATCTTCTTGACCCTCAATACGTAGCCTGAGGGTCTCGTTATTGGAGGGAACTGCTATATCACACTGGGGATTGCTATGCTCTGCATATTCCCCTGAGCTTTTAATCACTTAGCTCTTTTAAGAGCTGTTCCTGTTACGCTCTCCTGGAGGAGAGGTCTTCCCCACACGGTCCTGGAGGACAGAAGCTGATCCAGGGTGGAAGGAAGATGGTGAGACTCCAGTTAAGCTACGGCGGTTGTGGAGTCTGCGGTGGTTGTGGTGTCTGCTGCAGTGTTTAGAGCCCTCAGGAAGCGCTACGAGCATCCATCAACGGAGGGTACTCGGTCGGAGTACAGGGAGCTCCGTTACAGGGTGCATCACGTTATATACAAAACTAAATCCTATTGCAAAATAATAATGAGATGGTATCTTACACTGTGGCAGAAATGCCACTGACATTTGTTCCTGGAGGGACCTGCTGGCTAGCCTCCTGCCCAAAGACTATGGCCCTGCAAAAAGACATGTTAAAAAGTGACTTCCATGGAAAAACCAAACCACTGAACTGATCTGGGTGATTTTTGGATATGTTGGACACCCAGATCAGGGCTATCCGAGGATGTGACTCTTGTGGGGTTTCCATGGGTTTTGGGGTTACTTTTGGGGGGGTACTTTTGGGGTGTTTGTAAATTGTGTGTTTTTCTGTACCTGGAAAAATTGAGTTTGTACCTGACTCAATTATCTCTCAGACACAGATGAGGAGTATGTTGAGTGTATTGCTTGTCTGTGCCTTACCCCTACCCCCTTTTCCTGTACTTTTGTTTCCCCAGCAGGGCGTTGTCCCAGGGACACTGCTAGACCAGTTTAAACTGGCTGCTTTGTCCCTACTCAATCTCCCATCAGCCCTTGCTATTGTCTGACCCCACCCTTCCTTGTACTGTAGTGCTCTATGTAACCTATTGTATGTAAATGAGGCTGTTGGGGGTTTAAATGTGTGTATAAATTCTAAGTGCTGGCTTGCATTAAACAGATCTACTTCATCCTCAATCTAGAGTCTTGTCTCTTATTGGGGGAAACTGCTATATCACTTCAAGGTATTGCTATAATCACTATACTCCCTTGGATTCCATGAGCTCTTGTAAGAGCTATTCCTGCTTGACTCTCTGGAGGAAGAGAGGTTCACCCACTGGAACCTGGAGCCTTGTCATAAGTTTAGAGTGGGTAGGAGACGGTGAGACCCCAACCAAGCTGCGGCGGTTCATGGGGTTTATGGTGGTTATGGTGCTCCAGTGCAGTGCTTATGGTACTCACAAGTACTCAGAAGCAGCAATTGACAGAGGTACCCGGTCGGGGTGCCAGGCGGTCCGGCTCATTTGTTGGCAGCGGCGGGATGGCTTCCTAGTGTGAGGAGCAGCATCCTGCAGAAACCGGTAACGTGTGGATTTTAAAAATTGAGGGCAACGCAAGCACTCGTGCAGTGCCCCTGACTACAGAGGAGCTCAGCGGAATGGAGTGAGCTGGCCTGCAATCAGCAGTCACACTCAGGGATGAGAGTGACCTCGGATGAAGAAGTATAGCCCAAGAGCAACGCTGGGAAGCTGCCCTGGAAGAGATCCAGTTTCTGCGAGGATAGGGACTCCCTGGTATATACCAGCGGTTGTGGGATCAGGTAGCCCAACGGAGGCTGCTTCTGGGAGAGCAACCCAGGGCAGAGCGAGTAAGAGGCCTTGAATCCCTAGTGGAGCGGGAACTGATACTAGATAATGCCTACCAGGCGCTGTGGTGGTACACAGTACAGCTAGATGCCTGGCTGTCATAGGGTGCTTTGCCGGAAGGGAAGGACTATGGTGGCCCCAGCCTGTTATGGAGGGCCCTTGAGGAGGACGAAGACTTCTGCAGTCCTACTCAGTCACGATACTGGAGCATTTATGCTCACCAGAATGCTGTGCTGCAGTATCCCTCAATCCTGGGGCTGGGACCTGACCTTGCCCTTCTGGCTGCAATAGAGTGGGAAATTGAAAGAGAGCTACTAGAGGCTGTTTAGTCACCATACAGTGGCACAGAACAGGAGAGCTGGGTGACAGATTTACAGTTGTTATGGTGCAGTGCTTATTGTAAAACACGCCTTGGCTTTGGTCTAACTAGCTCTCCTTCACCTCTTACTCCTAGATCATACAACTCTGCATTTTCAATGGCACAAATCCTCTTAACTCCCCTTTGTGACATTATCGGCTACCCTCAAAAAGGGCAAACCCTTTTTAGAGATCTGCACATGGGAGCAACTAACCTTTATGGAAAAATTTAAATATCACCAGATGTTACGATTCGCATCATCAATCACTCGATCTCATACACCATCTGACTATACCCATAGGCTAAAGTTCACTCAACACTAAGACCACCAGGGATGTATGGCAGCCCCAGCAGCAGGACCCCCCCTCCCAGGCTAAAGGTAAGCAGGGAGGGGGGAAATAATCACCTAACTCACATCAGCCTCACAGACACCCTTAACACTCACAGCACCCTCATTCACACACACACTCACACACACACTGCACCCCTGACACTCACAGCACCCTCACTCACACACACACTGCACCCCTGACACTCACAGCACACACACTGCACCCCTGACACTCACAGCACACACACACTGCACCCGACACTCACAACACACACACACACTGCACCCCTGACACTCACAACACACACACACACACTGCACCCCTGACACTCACAGCACACACACACACACTGCACCCCTGACACTTACAACACACACACACCACCCTGACACTCACAACACACACACACACTGCACCCCTGACACTCACAGCACACACACACACACTGCACCCTGACACTGCACACACTGCACCCCACTCACAGCACACACACACACTGCACGTCGCTGCACCCTCACACACACACACACACACACACACACACTGCACCCCTGACACTCACAGCACCCTCACTCACACACTGCACTGACACTCACAGCACCCTCACTCACACACACTGCACCCCTGACACTCACAGCACCCTCACTCACACTGCACCCCTGACACTCACAGCACACACACACACACTTCACTCCTGACACTCACAGCACCCTCACTTACACACTCACATAAACTGCACCCCTGACACTCACAGCACCCTCACTCACACACACTGCACCCCTGACACACTCATACACACTGCACCTCTGACACTCACAGCACACACACACTCACTCACAGCACCCTCACTCACACACACACACTGCACCCCTAACACTTACAGCACCCTCACACACACTGCACCCCTAACACTTACAGCACCCACACACACACTGCACCCCTGACATGCACAGCACACACTCACTACACCCCTGACACGCACAGCACACACACACACTGCACCCCTAACACTTACAGTACCCACACACACTGCACCAGCTTCCTCACACGCACATAGCACCCTCACGCAAACATAGCACCCATCACTCACACACTACACACCTCACACACACTGCACCCCTCTTGCGCACACATTACACCCCTTACACACACACACAGCACCCTCACACACTGCACAATATGCTTTCCTAGCATTTTTGTCTCCTGGTATCCCAATTATGAAGACACCAGAGACAAATTTCAAGTAAACACAGTGCAAGCATGTTATTGAATTTGCTTGTGCTGTGCAGAATAAATACAGGGTCTTTTCTCATGCCAGAGTTCTTCAGCAGAGCTCTGCGCATGGTCTATCCTGGAAGAGCATTGAACCAACATGCTCACTTTGTGATGGGGCGTGCTTGTCATTGGTGATGACAAAACACATATCTGGCCCCGCCCCCTTTGTAGTGGGCCGCTGTAATTAAAAAATGCCCGGGCCGAATTATCTTCCCAGTCCGGCCCTGATTACTGTATAATGTGTCCCCTGTTGTATAGTTTAAAACTACTGCACAATGTCTTTGTGCACCAAATACCGGAGAGATGGCACCGTGTAGAAAGTCCAAACAGTGTCTGTGAGTTAAAATGGCCGCCATCCATTGTTCTCACCATGTGCCTCTGATACATGAAATGGTGGCCACCCAGTAACTCCACAGTATGTCCCCAGATGGTTCTTAAAGGGCCAGCAGCAGCACAACACAAATCCATTATGCCCAAATCATGTCTTTAAAGGGCAATACATCCCAGGGACCATAGTCACATGGCAGGAGGCTGGCAATCAGTCTTCTCCAATGCCCAGTGGCGACGTCTGTTTTGCCACAATCCCATTGCCACAATCCCTACCAGAAATTCTACTACACCTCTCACCAAAACTAATGAAAATATCCCGTAACTCTCCGGAATTCTACCTCCTAACTGCAGCCAAAGCTTTGATCCCCAAATACTGGAAACAAACTGTTTCACCACCGATCAGGGAATGGTATAACAGAGAAGAACATGTTAGAATAATGGAGGAAATCAGAAACTCCTTATCAGAACATAATACTTAGTACCCCCAAACATGGATCTGATAAACTGAACCTCCTCACGGGTTCTTGCCAGTCTCTTACCCCAGGACTATGGCCCAATATAATAGACCTTGGTTCAGGACTGTGAATTTTCCCTTCGGTATATGGAATTTACCGAACGGATTATACTTATGCTGTTCGTATGCTGAACAAACTATCGAACAGCCAGACCAGCCAGGGGAGGCGTATGCTGCTCATTGACCCTTTTCACCCTTGTTCTCACCTCAGTAACTGCAATTACCTCCACATTCTGAGCAGTCGGCTGGGTGGCCATCGTTCGTATGTGCGAACACTTGGCGGAAACCATCTTTAGCCATAAACACATACAGCAGGGCTTGGTCATCGCATGTATGGAACTATAATCAGGCACTCGACGTCGCGAACAATGCTGGGACTTCCCCCTCCAGTTAAGTTCGGGAAAATGTGTACAAATAGAACTGTATTCCGTGGGAGCAAACTGTAGTACACACAAACAGTTTATTTGTTGGTTTTACTGTATTTTGTACTCCCAAACTCTTTATGACTTCCATGGAACCCCTGAACCGATCTGCGTGATTTTCTGGATATGTTGGTCCCCCAGATCGGGGCTATCAGGGGATGTAACTTTTGTGGGGTTTCCATGTGGTTTGGGGGTACTTTCGGGATATTATTAAAATGTATGTTTTCTGTGTCTGGTGATAATTGAGTTCAGTACAGTTCCTAACTCAATTATCTCTCTCGCACAGGGGAGGGATTACCCTGTTTTGTGTGGGAGTGTCCTGGACCTGAGGCTATGCAGCAAAAACTACCCACATAAAAGCATGTGTAAACAGAATCAAATGGCTTGCATCACTCAGTACAGTCACTTCCGTGTTTCGCCAGTCCAGATTACGTGATCTCTTCCGGGTCCGCCTCTCCTGTGACGTCTCACGTGATACGTTTTGCCCATCTTCCTGGGCTTCTTCCAAGGAATTTCTTAAATTTTCTCATATCATGCAAAGATTAGCAGGTTTTTCAGAAGTTAAAGAGACACTATATTTACCAGAACAACTACAGCTTAATATAGTTTTTTTTAATGGTGTCTACTGCCTGTCCATGCAGGCTTTTTAATGTAAACGCTGCCTTTTTGTAGAAAAGGCAGCGTTTACATTACTGCCTAGGAACACCTTTCACTCAGACAGCCAATAGAGGTGTTTCCTGGGTCAGTGCTTCACATGGCATTTTGCTGCGCATGCTCATAGCATATGGGAAAGCATTGGATTTGGATGATCTCAGTCAAGGAGGCAGGGCAAAGCGAGGAGACCCACCCGGCGCTGGAAAAATGGAGAGTAAATCACATTTCAACCGAGTGGGAAGGGCCCCCAAACAGCCCTTTTACACCTATAGTGTCAGGAATACACGTTTGTACTCCTAACACTATAGTGTTTCTATAGCTACTGTTAGGCAACTTTTTTTTTAAACAGTTCTATACTTTCATGAGATGTTATCAGGGAGATGTTTATGAATTAAACCTTTGTTGCATGTGTGCATAATGGTCATGTAGATTAGATTTGCATTTTTAAATAAAACATTCCTATAAGCAGGTGAATAACCAGTTAATAACATACATTCATGGGGAAAAAAAAGACGCTTCTGCAGAGGTTTGTTAAATGGTATTTCTAAGACCTAGTTTGCTGCACTATAGTTTTACAAATTAGCAAGCTAAAGCACTAAACTAATTAATTTGCCATCCCCAAACTATTCAAATTAATTAGCTTTTTATGATCTTTAATTTATACCTGTCAGATGTGGATTATGAACGTGGATGAGGAGATCTGAGACAGTTAGCTCAAAGTAAAGACAAATAATCATTGTAATATGTTCCCATGAAAGTTTTACTCAGTGATCAAGAAAAGCACAATGAGGAACAATAGGTTAAGTAAAGACAATATAGGTTGTTAACTGATTACACAACAATTAAGGAGCTAAGTGGGGAAATAAGTGAACCTCTGTATTTAATTTAATTTTTCAAGATTCTTTTGTTTCAGGTGTTGTACCGGAGTATTGGAGGAAGGCAGATGTTGTTCCTATATTTAAAAAGGGTTCAAAATCCTTGCCTGGAAATTATAGACCTGTGAGCTTAACTTCTGTAACTGGGAAAATATTTGAAGGGCTATTAAGGGATAATATTCAGGAATTCATTGGGAAGAACTTTGTTATTAGCAATAATCAGCATGGTTTTATGAAACATAGGTCATGTCAAACTAACCTAATTGCATTCTACGAAGAAGTAAGTAGAAGTATAGATCAGGGTGTTGCAGTGGATGTGATCTACTTGGACTTTGCCAAGGCATTTGATACGGTTCCTCACAATAGGTTAGTCTTCAAACTAAAAGAAATTGGTCTAGATGAATATTCCTGTTCTTGGGTAGAACATTGGCTTAAGGACAGAGTACAATGAGTTGTAATTAATGGTAAATTTTCAGGCTGGACAAAAGTGGTAAGTGGTGTCCCTCAGGGTTCTGTTTTGGGACCACTTCTATTTAACATATTTATAAATGATCTTGAAATAGGCATTGAAAGCCATGTATCAGTGTTTGCAGATGACACAAAACTTTGTAAAGTAATAAAATGTGAGCAGGATATTGCTTTGCTGCAGAGAGATTTGGATAGATTGGGGGACTGGGCACTAAAATGGCAGATGAAATTTAACATAGAGAAATGCAAAGTTATGCACTTCGGGGTTAAGAATGCACAAGCAACTTACACACTAAATGGTAGTGAATTAGGGATAACCACACACGAGAAGGATTTGGGAGTTGTTATAGACAACAAATTAGGCAGCAATATGCAATGTCAATCTGCAGTTGCTAAGGCCAGTAAGATTTTGTCATGTATAAATAGGGGCATAAATTCTCGGGATGAAAATATAATTTTGCCTCTTTATAAATCACTGGTAAGACCACACCTTGAATATGCTGTGCAATTTTGGGCGCCTGTTCTAAAGAAGGATATCATGGCACTGGACAGGGTCCAGAGACGAGCAACAAAATTGATAAAAGGAATGGAGCATTTTAGTTATGAAGAAAGGTTAAAAAAATTAAATCTGTTTAGTTTGGAAAAACGGCACCTGAGAGGGGATATGATAACTTTATACAAATATATTCGGGGCCAGTACAAACCTTTATCTGGAAATCTATTCATAAACAGGGTTATACATAGGACACGAGGTCACACATTTAGGCTGGAAGAAAGGAGATTTCATCTAAGGCAAAGAAAAGTTTTTTTTACAGTAAGAACAATAAGGATATGGAATTCTCTGCCTGAAGAGGTGGTTTTGTGAGAGTCCATACAGATGTTTAAACTGAAATTGGATAAATACTTACAAAAACATAACATACAGGGATATAATTTTTAATTAGTGGGGTAATAGCTGCTTGATCCAAGGAGACATCTGACTGCTATTTTGGGGTCAAGAAGGAATTTTTTCCTAGTTTGTGGCAAAATTGGAAGTGCTTCAGACCAGGTTTTTTGCCTTCTTTTGGATCAACAGCAACAACATTTGTGAGGAAGGCTGAACTTGATGGACGCAAGTCTCTTTTCAGCTATGTAACTATGTAATTTATTCCTTAAGGTCCTTTGCTGTGCCAAAATTTTAAATGGACTAATAAGCAACTTAATATTGTAACATTGCTCTTAATGAAGGATAAAACTACAGAGGATCCAGAAAGCAAAAACATAATCTAGAACCAACAGTGTTATTTCCTTTGTATCTCAACCACTGGATACATGTCTTTACGAACTCCCACTTTACGTTTTCCCTCCTTTACGAACTCTATCTGGATGCCGTGGCATTTTATTTTCGCCACCATTTTGTTTCAGTGATCCGTGGATGTGGACCACAGAGCATGCTTTGAAGCACTGAAAAGAAGAATTTGTGGCCAAAACAAGACAAAAAAAAAATGGGGAGGAGAGAATGGTAAGTGTAAAAAACTGGTTTGTGTGTGTGTGTGTGTGTGTGTGTTTGTCTGAGACTGATGTGAATGTGTTTGGGACTGTGGTTGCCATTATTTATTATTTATAGTTTGTATTTATTATAAAGAGTAGCATTATGGGCATGTCAGGATGTATTAGATACCGGTATTAGGGGTTGTTTTTTAATTTTTTTTAGTCCGACAGATCTGGAAACACAAGTTGTGAAATGCCAGGTAGTGTCTGCAATTTTAGCAGTATACCCATATGAAGTGTGTGTCTGACATCGTACCATATTTTGGCAGGCAGCATAGCAAGGAGCAGTAGAGAGGCCTGAAGAGCCTGAAGAAAAGGGAGAAGGAGTAGAGCTTAAAAGCTCTAAAAATAAAAGGAGGAAAACAGGTGCAAGCCTTCAAGTAAGAGAGAAGGAGAAGAGATTGAAAGCTGTACAAAGAAAAGGAGCAAATGAAAAGTGATAAAGGAGAGCACGTGAGGGAGGAGTGAGTGGCTGCAAGAACAGCGTCCCTTCTCCTGACTCTTCCGATCACTGGCATTTGATGGCAGAGCAGGTATCTGTCATCATTGTAAGAAGGTTCCTTCTTTGCCAAACTGAAGGACAACTTAGGGGGCACCCTGTAACAGTGCTCGTGGAGCGGCCCGGCGCTGAGGGGGGGATGGGCAGCTCAAGAGCCACTCACCCAGTGTTGCAGCCCAAGATAGGGGGAGCCCACCAGGATATATCCCAGTGAGTGCCCCCAGCAAGCTGGGGCCATAGGCGAATGATAACAGACCATGATGCTGGAAATATCACTAAAGAATTATCTACCAAATATTCACAAATCTTCAAGTAAATCAACTGTGATTACAATTTTTTAAGTAAAAGAAAAATATTTAAAGGGAGTAAAAAAATGCAGAATCCCTGCATTCTATTTGGATATGAACAAAATAAAATAAAAGCCTTATTCCTCTTATAAAAAAAAAAAAACAACTTTAACAGCATGGATAAGTGATCAAACTGGACGGCCCCATATGTCTGTTACCTATACTACCATTTGTGCTAAAGCTTGATCACTTTTTGAGATGCTGAAAGAAAATAAAGGAGGCAACATTTTAGAAATATTTTGTGCAAGCAGTGGGTGGTTTGATTGTTACAAAATAAAGAAGAGCTGGTTAGCATATAAAAAATCAGCAAGTGCTGATACAGAAGCAGCTAAATAATGTCCTGCTAAATTGGCAGAAATATTGGAAGAGGCAAATTACTCACCATCACAGGTTTTTAACGTGGATGAAATAGGTCTATTTTGGAAGTACATGCCATCAAGAAGCTACATTGCAAAAGAAGAATTATCAATGCACGGTTTTAAACCAGAGATCGACTAATTTTATTGGTTGGTGGGAATGCAGCTGGAGACTGTAAATTAAAACCCATGATGGTGCATTGTGCAGAAAATCCTAGGGCACCTTAAGTTATTGTTAAAAATACACTGCAAGTCATATGGAAAGCAAATAAAAAAAGGTTGGGTTACTGCTTTGCTATTTGATGGGTTCTCACATTATTTTGTCCCTGAAGTATAAAAAATATTGTGAAAATAAATCAATACCTTATAAAGTTATTCTGCTTGTAGATAATGCACCCGGTCATCCACCCTCTCTTCAAAATCACTACCCTTATGTCAAAATCACATTCTTGCCACAAAATACAACTTCCATTTTGCAAACAATGGACCAGGGTGTTTTCGCCACATTTAAAGCACTGTGCTTTCAGCAGACATTTGAAATATTGATTAAAGCAACGGATAATGAGACAGGTCCAATCAAAGATTTTTGGCGAAAATCATTTAATATTTTAGATGCAATAACCCATATGCCTGGAACAAAATTTCAGAGACAACCATGAAAGGTGTTTAGAAAAAGCTCTGCCTCAGTTGCTTGGTACTAATGTCGAAGGGTTTGAAGAACGAGCAGAAATTGTACGGCAGAACACAGAAGCAATCGTTGCTCTTGCCAACAGATTGGATCTGGATGTCTTTGCAACTGACGTAAACAAACTTTTTTTTTAAATTCTTTATTTTTGTTGTTCATGAGAAGGTCAACACATTGCCACACAAAATATTGCTTAATCCCTACAGGACGGAGTCAATAGTGCATGTTCTGATCAAAACAAAACATAAACAAAAACTGGAATTTGCGCTATATGTCTGTTCAACCGTAATTCACTGCTGTCACATTAAGTGCACCCACACTTATTAAATATAATTTTGTTCAGGAGAAACAGGGCTTTAATTTATCATTAACTATTCATATATGGAACATAATTTATTATGAATAAAATTTAAAAAAATGTGAGAAAATAAGATTTTTTTTTTCATTTGTATTTCCGTCTGACATTTTAGCTGTTAATGTCCTAATACTGTTAGGTTTTACTGCAAAAAAATGCACATATTTGTAATCAGTGATGTCTCACAAGTACAACAGTACCGCCCGTTAACAGGTTTTATGGTGTTTTGGAAAGTTACAGGGTCAAATATAGAACGTTCCATTTTCAAATTGAAATTTGCCAGATTAGTAATGTTACATTTGAGACGGTATGGTAGCCCAGGAATGAGAATTACCCCCATAATGGAATACCATTTGAAAAAGTAGACAACCCAAGGTATTGAAAGTGGGGTATGTTTAGTCTTTTTTAGTAGCCACTTAGTCACAAACCCAATTAAAGCGGGACGGGATAGAACGCCGTAACGGCGTTAAGGAGTTAATAAAAGGGAAAATTACCAAAATGTCAGCATTATAATCACAATTGAACTGCACATTTTTTTTTAAGGTAATGACAAGTTTACAACAGGTTATGTCAGGAAAGAAACATTTAGACAGATCACTTAGAAAGCCATCAGTGTTCCACCCTCATAGAGCTGTGGATTCCCTCATATAGTGTATCGAGTGAGGGCCTAGGGTTCAGGTTAGCCTCTGCTGAGCCGGAGTCTCATAACCTAGGGAAGAAGAGCAGGCCCCTGCACTTTGAGGGGAATGGGTAAGCTGAGCCAGGTGACACTGTTAGAGAGTCTGCCGGTAATCCCGTCTGATTAGGACTCCCTGTGGCAGGTTGCAGCGGTCTCTTCTCTTGTGTCGCTGTAAGTCAGAGCAATGTGTGCTTCCTAACCCCTTGCCGTGTTGGGCCCAAAGTGCCACTGAAGTTGTTGGTTTCTGCTGCGGGGCTAGGGTTGGCTTTAGACACTTGATTGGACAGGTTGGTATGACTGCTTCTTCAGCTTGCACCAAAAATTGTAGAAGATGCTGTCTAGCTTGGACAATATATCAGGATTCTCTCCTGGTGCTCCAGGTGTCCATGTAGCATCCTTCATTTGACCATGTAACTGGAGTTTGCAACTGCCATTGTGGTGTCTCCCCATACCTCTGACAGGTCAGTATGGCCTCCTAAAGGTGGACTGGTATAACCCCCACCGGTCCAAGGGAGGGTTAGGAGTGACACAATAGAGAAAAAAGAACTAATGAGGTCAGAATTCCACCTATAACAGGAGGAAATCTGTACCCCACTGGAATTACCTCCAATTAAAACATAATTTTTAGGTAATAATCAGAAAATGTGATACACTTTATTAATAACAAAAAGACCAACACACACAAATAACAAAATAGATACACAAGAAAAAAATGTGCAACTCAATGTGAGTTAAATTAATCAAGGGTGTTGGTTATATAATTAAGAACGAATGGGAGCTTAAAGGCTGTATATAAGGACATTGAATTAAATTGAAATTACTCAAATAAGCCTCTAGAGTTAAAGTTAGTTAGTATATTGTATCTATATCTCAGGAATATATACAGTGCAGCAATCAGTTTGAGTATTCCATTTATATAAAAGAGATACAAGTATCAAGATTAGATCATGAGATTAAAGATATAGCAATAAATGTATATGGCTGTTAAGAGTTAATTAAACCATTAGATGAGCAGAGGCTAAATTTAAATAGCACGAAAAGCAAAGGGGATTAGCGCCTGTGATAAATTCTAGATCATCCTATAAATAAATTTAAATAGAGTCTCCCTAGCTCTGGTGCTCCATGCAAGATCTCACCTCGTTGAGTTTTAATTATCATGAGAACAGTGACGAATCAGTTTAGAACTACATGGGAGGATCTTGTTAATGATCTCAAGGCAGCTGGGATCATAGTCACCAAGAAAACAATTGGTAATACGCTATCCCGTGAAGGACTGAAATCCTGCAGCACTCGCAAGGTATCCTGCTCAAGAAAGCACATGTACAGTGTGACAAGACCAATCTCGCCACTGTGCATTGGAGGAGCCTGGTTGCCCGCCTGCTGCCTTTAGACTATGGCCCCATGTTGAAACGCTTGATTTTCCCCTGCAAAGACACGAAAGCCGGGTCATTCGGTACTTTCCCTATTTGAACAGTGATACCCCAGATAGCTGTGCCATAGAGCCCATTTGTATAACGAAAGACTATGTGAAAGACTTTTGCTCCATGGCAATTGAACTGTATGTATGTGATCTGAGCGCCATTCAGTAATAATGTGCACTCAGATCTAAGCTATCTGGGGATATGTTGAATGTACCTGTTTTATGCAATAGCTGCACAGTTATATATTTTTATGTATTTTATTGTCTTTTGCTACCATGTGTTCAATGGAGTTTTGCCTCTGTCCTTGGAGATGATTGGATTACTTCCCAATTATCTCCAGGATAGAAGATTCTGTGGAACTGGTTTTGGGCAGAAAAGCCATCATTCATTTGATCACAAAGGACATTGATCTAACTTTTGATCCACTGTACCAATTTGTATGATTTTGACGTATGTTGGTATTTGGAGTATGCGGATTCTGAAAATGTAAATTTTATGTGAATGTGATGCATACTTTTAAAGTTATGAATATTGTGTAAAACTGTGTATTTTCCTGCCTGTGATAATTATATTAACCCATTGTGTAAGGTAATTTTATCACAGGCAGAGGGGAGGATTGTGTGTGGGAGTGTCTGAGTGTATTGTACGTATTGATTGGTTGTTCTGCAAAACCCTGTGGGCGGTACTATGTTTGTAAAATGGGCATAAAAGCAGAGTGTTGGATTAAAAGCTTCAGTTCTACTTCACCCTCAATTTGGAGTGCCGTCTCTTATTGGGGGAATCTGCTACAAGGGATTTCTATGCTTGTCATACTCCCTTGCTATATCACTACTAAGCTCTTGTAAGAGCTTGTTCCTGCTTTGCTCTCTGGAGGAGTCTACGGTGGTTATGGTGTCTGTTGCAGTGCTTGGAGTCCTCCTTCAACGGAGGTACCCAGTCGGGGTGCCAGGTGATCCGTTACATTCAGGCCCGTCTGAAGTTTGCCAATGAACATCTGAATGACTCAGTGGAGAACTGGGTGAAAGTGTTGTGGTCAGATGAGACCAAAATCGAGCTCTTTGGCATCAACTCAACTTGCCGTATTTGGAGGAGGAGAAATGCTGCCTAGAACCCCAAGAACACCACCCCCACTTTCAAACATGGAGGTGGAAACATTATGCTTTGGGGGGTGTTTTTCTGCTAAGGGGATAGGACATCTGCACCGCATCAAAGGGACAATGGACGGGACCATGTACAATCAAAACTTGGACGAGAACCTAATTCCCTCAGCCAGGGCATTGAAATGGGCCTAGCCAGTCTCCAGACCTTAATGCCATAGAACATCAGTGGAAGAAGGATAAGGTTCAAGTTGCCAAAGGTCAGCCTCGAAAACCTTAATGGCTTGGAGAGGATCTGCAAAGAGGAGTGGGACAAAATCCCTCCTGAGATGTGTGCAAACCTGGTGGCAAGCTACAAGAAACGTCTGACCTTGGTGAGTGCCAACAAGGGTTTTGCCACCAAGTACTGAGTCGAAGGGGTTGAATACTCATTGACATGCTGTGACAAACTCCCCTGTTTAAGGGAGTTTGCCATGAGTTTTTGGAGGGGCCTGCTTGACAGCCTCCTACCTTGGGACTATGGGCCCTGTGATAACCCATGTTCAAAAGTACTGTTTCTGCCCCTTGTAATTTTAACTGGAACAGATTCAAACATGTGGCGGCGGCCATCTTAAATTGTCCAGCAGTGTTTTGCCGTTGAGTGTATGGAACTGTTTTGGGCATGGGACCATGTGCACGGTGGGGAAAATATAAGACTTCCAGGAAATTCCTGAACCCCTGAGCCACTCTGGGTGATTTTGGGATATGTTGTTCACCCAGATCGGGGCTATCAGGGGATGTGACTTTTTGGGGTTTGTAAAAATTTATGTTTTTTCTGCTTAGAGTTAATTGAGTTAGTCCATTGTCTTTGTTAATAATATCACAGGCAAAGGGGAGGGCTTGCTGACTGTATGTGGGAGTGTTACAGTAATAATTATTGTTCCTATTGGTTTGTGTCCCTTTTGTCCCTGTGTTCCATCAGGTCCAGGGGGTGTGCCTCTAGTCTGAAAATGTGTATAAAAGAAATGCCTTTGTGCTCAATAAACCAGACCTTCATACCCTCAACTTGCAGCCTTGTCTCGTGTTGTAGGGAACAGCTATACCTGCTCTATCACTGCTAGCTCTTGTAAGACCTCTCTTTAGCTATACAGAATACTCTCCTGGAGGAAAGGTCCTTTCCACACGGTCCTGGGTCCAGAGGTTGGGCCAGGGTGGGAAGGAGTTGGCGAGACCCCAACCAAGCTATGGCAGTTCGTGGAGTCTGTGGTGGCTCTGGATTCCGGTACGGTGCTGGTGGTCCTTGGTAAGCACTAGGAGCATCAATTGGCGGACGGTCCGTCACACATGTAAATCAATTTATAACTTTTTTGACATGCGTTTTTCTGGATTTTTTTTCTTATTCTGTCTCTCACTGTTAAAATACAACTACCATTAAAATCATAGACTGATTGTTTCTTTGTCAGTGGGCAAAAGTTTGAAATCGGCAGGGGATCAAATACTTTTTTCCCTAACTGTATCTATAGGATATCCAGGGAACAAGCACCAAGAGGTCATAGATGCCAACAGGGAAAGGTGTATTCAGGGGATAAACAATCAATTATATATTCATAGGTCAAAAACCAAATGTGGCGAAACCAACCTCGCCACTGTGAACTGGAGAAGCCTGGTTGCTCGCCTGCTCCCTTTGGACTATGGCCCTGCAGGTTAAACCGTTTATTTCCCCTGCAGAAAGGCTTATTTGTGTGATCTGAGTGCCATTCATCTAATAATGTGCACTCAGATCCCAGCTATCTGGGGATATGTGAAATGTCTGTGTGTTATGTGTAAATGTGACTTTATGTATTTTAAAAAGTGTTTTGTGTCTTTTTGCAACCATGTGCTTAATGGAGTCTTGTGCCTGTCCTGGGAGATAATTGAATTACTTATCTCCAGGATAGAAGACTCTGAAACTGGTTTGGGCCAGAAAGCCATGCTTCATTTAGTCACAAAGGACTTTTTACTAACTTTTGAACCCCTTGTCTGATTTGTGCCATTTTTGAATATGTTGTTCCCTTGAATGGATTGATTGTGAATATGTAATTTTATGTGAATGTGATGTATGGTTTTGGAGTTATGAAAGTTGGGTAGAAAGTATGTTTTAACTGTATGTATAATTGGGTTTCCTCTCAGGATAAGGGGAGGGAATATGTGGGATGTAACTGTGATGTGATTGGTTGTTTTGTAACGCCCTGTGGGCTGTACTATGTTTGTGGATTGGGAATAAAAGAGACTGTATGTGACAGTACAGTGAGTTCCTGTTTTAACCCTCAAAGTGAAGTGTCGTCTCATTATTGGGGGAAGGATTCATTGTATGCTGTTCCAGTTTGACTGCTAGGAGAGTAAACATATTCGTATGGTTCCTATTCAACTGTCTACAGCATTCATATGCTTGAGAGAAGGTATACGCTTCTCTGGTTCGGTGATTGTGGTGTCGGCTGCAGTGCTTGGAGTCCTCAGGAAGCGCTAGGAGCATCTTTCAACGGAGGTACCCAGTTGGGGTGCCAGGTGATCCGTTACATTGGTGGCAGCGGTGGGATGGCGTCCTAGTGCGAGGTAAAGCAGCTCGGAGACACAGTTCGTGGATTTACAAATTGAGGGCAACGCTAGTACCCGTACAGCGACCCTATCTACAAAAGAACTAACTTCAGCAGAGCAAGCATGGCATATGACTACACTCAGGAGGAGTTTGACAGAGAGGTTAATGAGGTGCTGTCTACCTTTGGACCCAACCCCCCAGAGAGAGCCGTGCAGCTTGCCAGGAAACTAGTAGGAGAATACCTGCAATCTCTAGTAGATTTGGCCAAAAAGGAGTCCCAGGGAGCCAAAGGTGTCGTCCTTCCTCCCCAGCGGCAGTGTGTACCCCAGAGAGCAGAAGGTGTTGTCCTTCCTCCCCAGCGGCAGTGTGTACCCCAGGGAGCAGAAGGTGTTGTCCTTCCTCCCCAGCGGCAGCGTGAGTCCCAGGGAGCCAAAGGTGTCGTCCTTCCTCCCCTGCGGCAGTGTGTACCCCAGGGAGCCAAAGTCCTGTGAGGAACCACAACAGGCAGGTGGAGATGGGACCGGCCCAGATCCCCAGCAGCAGCCGGAGTTGCCAGGTGCGGAAGCAGGTGGTCCTTACTTGCAAATGTTGAGGGACCTCACAGACTGGTCCTGGGAAGACCCACAGATGGCAGGTGGAGATGGGACGGCGGTCTCTCTACCGGCCCTACAGGGATGCTGGGCGGTCGGCCCAGATCTCCAGCGGCAGTATGTATCCCAGGGAGCTGAAGGTTTAGTCCTTCCTCCCCAGCGGCAGTGTGTACCCCAGGGAGCTGAAGGTGCAGTCCTTCCTCCCCAGCGGCAGTGTGTACCCCAGGGAGCTGAAGGTGCAATCCTTCCTCCCCAGCGGCAGTGTGCATCCCAGGGAGCTGAAGGTGCAATCCTTCCTCCCCAGCGGCAGTGTGTAACCCAGGGAGCTGAAGGTGCCGTCCTTCCTCCCCAGCGGCAGTGTGTACCCCAGGGAGCTGAAGGTGCCGTCCTTCCTCCCCAGCGGCAGTGTGCATCCCAGGGAGCTGAAGGTGCCGTCCTTCCTCCCCAGCAGCAGTGTATATCCCAGGGAGCTGAAGGTGCAGTCCTTCCTCCCCAGCAGCAGTGTGTACCCCAGGGAGCTGAAGGTGCCATCCTTCCTCCCCAGCGGCAGAGTGTCCTGCAGGGAGCAGAGACCGTCAGTCTCGCACCCCAACCACAGGACAAAATAATGAAAGGGGAGACAGCTGGTCCCCCTCTCCACCAGCAGAGAGAGTGTCAGGGAGAGGAGCCTGATACCCCCTCTCCCCAGCGGCAGTTTACAGTTCAGAGAGAGGAGCTTGTTACACCCTCTCTCCAGCGGCAGCCTAACCCAGCAAGGGGAGATGTTACACCCCCCAACAGTGCAGATGGGACTGTAGTCTCTGCACTTACAGCACAAGGGGTAGGGACAGTCGGTCCTGTTCCCCAGCCACAGAGCGGTGTATCCAGAGGGGAGACAGTCGGTCTCTCCCTCCCACAACCAGGCTCCCACCAGGCTACTTCCGTGGTAGCACTGGCATCAGGGCAGAGTACCGCTGGTCTCTGCCCACTCAGCAACCCACCAAGGCAGCCTAACAGTTGCCCACACAGTCGTGGTGAGGCACCTGGACATGGACAAAGTTCTCCTCTACCCAGGTGTAGTAACCAGTTATTGTGGGTGGGCTATACTGCTGTTTCTGTTTTGTGGGTGGGTTGCTGGACTAACCAGGGCACTGACCGGCAGGAGGTCAGATACCCTGTTAGTCTAGTTGGTAAAGGGGAGAAGTGTGGCGAAACCAACCTCGCCACTGTGAACTGGAGAAGCCTGGTTGCTCGCCTGCTCCCTTTGGACTATGGCCCTGCAGGTTAAACTGTTTATTTCCCCTGCAGAAAGGCTTATTTGTGTGATCTGAGTGCCATTCATCTAATAATGTGCACTCAGATCCCAGCTATCTGGGGATATGTGAAATGTCTGTGTGTTATGTGTAAATGTGACTTTATGTATTTTAAAGTGTTTTGTGTCTTTTTGCAACCATGTGCTTAATGGAGTCTTGTGTCTATCCTGGGAGATAATTGAATTACTCTCCAGGATAGAAGACTCTGAAACTGGTTTGGGCCAGAAAGCCATGCTTCATTTAGTCACAAAGGACTTTCCCTTAACTTTTGAACCCCTGGTCTGATTCGTGCCATTTTTTAATATGTTGTTCCCCTGAATGGATTGATTATGAAAATGTATGTTTTATGTTTGTGACATGTATATTTTAGAAGTTATAAATATTGTGTAAAAACTGTATTCCTCTGCCGGTGATAATGAGATTACCCATTGTGTTCAGTAATCATATCACCTGCAGAGGGGAGGATTTTGTGTGGGAGTGTCTGGGTGTATTGTACGGATTGATTGGTTGTTTTGTAACGCCCTGTGGGCTGTACTATGTTTGTGGATTGGGAATAAAAGAGACTGTATGTGACAGTACAGAGAGTTCCTGTTTTAACCCTCAAAGTGAAGTGTCGTCTCATTATTGGGGGAAGGATTTATTGTATGCTGTTCCAGTTTGACTGCTAGGAGAGTAAACCTATTCGTATGGTTCCTATTCAACTGTCTACAGCATTCATATGCTTGAGAGAAGGTATATGCTCCTACGGTTCGGTGATTGTGGTGTCGGCTGCAGTGCTTGGAGTCCTCAGGAAGCGCTAGGAGCATCCTTCAACGGAGGTACCCAGTCGGGGTGCCAGGTGATCCGTTACATGTACATGTTTGCATTTGTGTGTGTGTGTGTCTGTGTGTGTGCATGTGCCAATGTGTGTATCTGTGTGTATGTGTCATTGTGTGTATCTGAGTGTATCTGTTTGCCAGTGTGTGTATCTATGTGTCAGTGTATGTATGTGCCAGTGTGTGTGTGCATGTGTTAATTTGTATATGTGTGTAAAGGTGTGTGTATGTGTCAACGTGTGTGTATGTGTTAAGCCGTATGCACATGTCGAAGTTATGTGCATGTGTCAGTGCCTGTATCTATGTGTCTATATGTCAATGTGTAAATGAAAGTGTGTATGTGTCAGTTTATTTATAAGTATGTATTTGTGTGTATGTCCATCTGTGTAAGTATGTGTGTATGTGCATACATCCCAGCCAAACACCAACACAGCATGCACACACACCCCTGTAAACACAAACATTAGATTCAAACTCCAAAACTATATACAAATACACCTATTCACTCAAACACCAATACTACACACAAATGTACATCCACATTTTAAATCTACTATATCCAAATACACCCCTGCATGCAAATGCAAACATTACCTTCAAACACACCCCTGTATTAAAATGCTAAAACTATATACAAACACCAACTCTACACACAAAAGCACATCTGCATTTAAAAGCCAACACTACATAAAAACACACATCTGCATTAAAACGCAAACACTACACATAGGTACATCACTGCATTCCAAAGACAACCGTATATATAAATACACGCTGTACATGCACACACATACTCTATAGCAGAGATAAGTAAACTTTGGCACTCCAGATGTTGTGGACTACATCCCCCATAATTCTCTTACTCCCATTGTGTAGTCCAAAACATTTGGAAGGTTGCCTATGCCTGCTCTATACAAAGATATGCTTACATTTAAACACACAAACACTGCTCACATATACAACCCTGTAAGGATGAACAAATGGTAGATCACCAGCTGGCATAGCATCGTGGGAATTGTACAACAGTTGGGATCTATCTTTTTGCCAGTCTTGAGCTAGTCGTGAGCTAATTCATAACTATATTGATAGATGGGTTACTACATACTCATTTCTTTTTGTGCTGTTCTATATTACTGAGTTGGAACTGAAGAAAAATCACATTAATGATTTCCCTTACCAAGTCTGAGCTGTTATACACTAACACTATGAGGTTTATGTAACTGCTGTGCTCAGATCTGTCACATTGTGCTCTCTGTACTCCACAGAGATACATAGTAGAATCCTCTATCTTCAAGTCACTGATGGTCAGATTGGTAGACTGTGCATCCACCTGAGATGTGAATCTCTCCTTAGCAAAAAGAGCAATATTACCAATTGTGCCTTTGTTAGCTTTATGCAGAATGTAATCTGGAGCTTTGTTAGGATATTGACGGTACCAATATAGGTAATAAGTCAGTGTAGAGCTGGTGGTGTATGAGCAGGAGAGTGTAACACTGGTTCCTTCTTCCTCAAAGATCTCAGAAAACTTCGACTGAATGGAATCTTCACTAGTGGCTCCTATAACAAAGAGATATCAGTATCAGAGTCACAGTAAAAAAACGAGAAGTTGGAATACAGAGATATAGCACAACAAAGAGGGGTTTCATTGTGGCTTATAGAGAGATAAAGAAATTGATATACAGAAATATACATAGCAATTAGGATAAGTCTTAGAGTGACAAATTTTGAATGTTTAGTTTATATATCACATCAATTTTTTTAACTTTTTTTACAGCTTACAGAAACGCTTATCACACTAACTGGAAAAAACAAACTGATGAAGTCTCAAACTAGGTTATTACACATATTTTTACCTTTCTCGTCACTCTAACAAACTATGATCATGTAAATGTACCTGAAATCAAACTTAACACACACAAGATGAAATGAATAGTTAGCTTCATGGTTCCTAATTTAAATCTTGTACATATTAGAAAGCAGAACTGTAGGATTTACAAGTGTAGAGTTACAACGGTACAGCTGCTGAGATCTGAGGAAAATTAATTTGGTATAGACAACAAAAATGTAACTAATCAGCCACCCCTTCCTGTCCTCACCTTGCCCCTCCTTCCCACAAAAACACAAGTCAGTAGCAACCTCCAAATGTACTTTCATCTATGGTTCCATGGATCATCATACATCTATAATATTAATACACATACAGTGAATGTGAGATACAAAGGGAATGAGAGTAATTTTAAAGGCTGTGTTTGACACCTACTGGTAACTAGTAACGTTACACTTATATAACTCCCAACATTTCACACAGACAAAGAGGGCCACTTTGATTTAGGTGTGAGAGTGGGGGTAAAGCCAGGGACTGGGCAGTTGTGAAAAATTATGGGTGACTAATTAATAACAATGTATGCAACTGCAATTTAGAGCAAGAACCATTTATCTTATTTACACAGATTGATTTCTAAACAAATTTATTGCAGTTTGAAAACACATTTCTGTGAGTATAATTGCTGTTGAACTCTGGTATACACTAAGACAACACAAGACATTCTCCAGGCATTCAATGTATTGAAGCCGTAGGCAGTTTTATGGAACAAAAAGAGCAGGAAATGTCAACCTGCTAAGAGGTCTTTTTCACTCAGACACCAACAATACAGAGCTCATAGAAAACAGGAACATTAGAATAGAAAAGAGGGACAGAGGGATTATGGCCCAAAATATGGACCTGTCCCTTCGGATTAGTCACACTCAGCATGTATGTTCTTAGCCCGCAAAGAATCACACTTTCTGTTGCTGTTGGACAAATATCAGCTTAGTAGCACTTATTCATAGCTAAATTGATAGATGGGTTTTGGAGACATCATGATACCCAAGACTGAATGGTTTATGAATGACTCCAGAAGCTAAGCATATCACTATTTCCCTTACAGGGGAACTATCACTTCTCTTTAATTTACACCAGGGGTAGGCAATAGTGATGTCGCGAACCCGAAATTTTCGGTTCGCGAACGGCGAACGCGAACTTCCGCAAATGTTCGCGAACCGGCGAACCGCCCGAAACGCCATTGACTTCAATGGGAGGCGAATTTTAAAACACACAGGGACTCTTTCTGGCCACAATAGGGATGGAAAAGTTGTTTCAAGGGGACTAACACCTGGACTGTGGCATGCCGGAGGG
>OW240913.1:255347891-255360136 GCA_933207985.1 Pelobates cultripes
GTGTACCCCAGGGAGCTGAAGGTGCAGTCCTTCCTCCCCAGCGGCAGTGTGTACCCCAGGGAGCTGAAGGTGCAGTCCTTCCTCCCCAGCGGCAGTGTGTACCCCAGGGAGCTGAAGGTGCCGCCCTTCCTCCCCAGCGGCAGAGTGTCCTGCAGGGAGCAGAGACCGTCAGTCTCGCACCCCAACCACAGGACAAAATAATGAAAGGGAGACAGCTGGTCCCCCTCTCCACCAGCAGAGAGAGTGTCAGGGAGAGGAGCCTGATACCCCCTCTCCCCAGCGGCAGTTTACAGTTCAGAGAGAGGAGCTTGTTACGCCCTCTCTCCAGCGGCAGCCTAACCCAGCAAGGGGAGATGTTACACCCCCCAACAGTGCAGATGGGACTGTAGTCTCTGCACTTACAGCACAAGGGATAGGGACAGTCGGTCCTGTTCCCCAGCCACAGAGCTGTGTATCCAGAGGGGAGACAGTCGGTCTCTCCCTCCCACAACCAGGCTCCCACCAGGCTACTTCCGTGGTAGCACTGGCATCAGGGCAGAGTACCGCTGGTCTCTGCCCACTCAGCAACCCACCAAGGCAGCCTAACAGCTGCCCACACAGTCGTGGTGAGGCACCTGGACATGGACAAAGTTCTCCTCTACCCAGGTGTAGTAACCAGTTATTGTGGGTGGGCTGTACTGCTGTTTCTGTTTTGTGGGTGGGTTGCTGGACTAACCAGGGCACTGACCGGCAGGAGGTCAGATACCCTGTTAGTCTAGTTGGTAAAGGGGAGAAGTGTGGCGAAACCAACCTCGCCACTGTGAACTGGAGAAGCCTGGTTGCTCGCCTGCTCCCTTTGGACTATGGCCCTGCAGGTTAAACCGTTTATTTCCCCTGCAGAAAGGCTTATTTGTGTGATCTGAGTGCCATTCATCTAATAATGTGCACTCAGATCCCAGCTATCTGGGGATATGTGAAATGTCTGTGTGTTATGTGTAAATGTGACTTTATGTATTTTAAAGTGTTTTGTGTCTTTTTGCAACCATGTGCTTAATGGAGTCTTGTGTCTGTCCTGGGAGATAATTGAATTACTTATCTCCAGGATAGAAGACTCTGAAACTGGTTTGGGCAAGAAAGCCATGCTTCATTTAGTCACAAAGGACTTTTTACTAACTTTTGAACCCCTTGTCTGATTTGTGCCATTTTTGAATATGTTGTTCCCTTGAATGGATTGATTGTGAATATGTAATTTTATGCAAATGTGATGTATGGTTTTGGAGTTATGAAAGTTGGGTAGAAAGTATGTTTTAACTGTATGTATAATTGAGTTTCCTCTCAGGATAAGGGGAGGGAATATGTGGGATGTAACTGTGATGTGATTGGTTGTTTTGTAACGCCTGTGGGCTGTACTATGTTTGTGGATTGGGAATAAAAGAGACTGTATGTGACAGTACAGTGAGTTCCTGTTTTAACCCTCAAAGTGAAGTGTCGTCTCATTATTGGGGGAAGGATTCATTGTATGCTGTTCCAGTTTGACTGCTAGGAGAGTAAACCTATTCGTATGCTTCCTATTCAACTGTCTACAGCATTCATATGCTTGAGAGAAGGTATACGCTTCTCTGGTTCGGTGATTGTGGTGTCGGCTGCAGTGCTTGGAGTCCTCAGGAAGCGCTAGGAGCATCTTTCAACGGAGGTACCCAGTTGGGGTGCCAGGTGATCCGTTACACCAAATAATAGATGACCACGCCTAAAATACAAGGTAGCCACTATGTGGAGTCACAAATGAAAAAAATATATATGTACATCAAACTTATGGGATCTTTATCCATAATACAGTATCTAGTTTCTCAAAAAGAAACAAAAGGAACAATAATAGTTCAATAGGTTCTTAAGAGTAAAGTAGAAAAGAGTGCTATGGTGAAAACTTACAAATTGTAGAGCTACAAAGAGCTCTGCTGTATTAGGCTTAGACAGTACAATACCCATCTTGGTATATATTCTCTTTAGTGATGGGGATAGGCCAGTGTTTCAGATATGTGAAGACAAAAGAAGGAATATTTATTAAATAATCACAATGAAGGAATAAAATTGACTGCGAATTTTAGTAATACTGAAATCACATTTTTGGATATTTATATCAACGATAATAATATTTAAACCCAAACTAATTTTAAGAAAGTTCATACAAATAATTTTATTGATGTAAATAGCTGTCATAATAGACCGTGGTTGGAAAGTGTTCTGAAAAAAAGCCAAATATTAAGACTAATGACTAAGGTATCAGTTTTTAATGAACAACCAAAAATATGAAATGTACATTTTTAGAAAACAGGTGTAACCCAAATTCTATTGATACTATTATTGAACAAACCATAACTACTAACAGAGAGGACCTTTTCATACCAAAAACTAAAGAAAAAAACATAAGGATTTCACTTTACCTGTAGTACTTAATTACAGCAATCAAAGCAGGAAATGTAAAGGAATTTTAAGGAAACACAGGCATATTTTAAAAGAGGATAGTATTTTAAGTATATTTATTCCTAACAATCCAACAATTATTTTGAGAGGAGCACCTAATTTAAAACTAAGAATTATACAAGAACAACAAACATAAAAAATAACCATTTTAATGATAAAAAGGGCTTCTATAGATGCAATTGCTGCACGACTTGTACAAAAAAAAAAAAAAATCACATAATTGTGATAAAACCTATGAAATAAGCAATATCATAACATTCAACACCCGCAATGTGATTTACTTATTGGAGTGCCTATGTGGCTTCCAATACGTTGGAAGTACCACTAGACCCCTAAAAACAAAAATAGGGGATCATTACCTAAATATACAAAAAGGATATAAAAATAATTTAGTTTCTTCACATTTTAATATCCATAAGAATGACCCGAGCAAATTAAAGTTCATGGGGATAGTTGCACTAAAAAAATCATTGGAGAGGTGGAGACAGTCAAAAACTAGGTCAAATAGAAATGCAATGGGTATACTACTTAAACACCTTACACTTTAATGTATTTGATTTAATTTTTTTTTATAAATCTTTTATGTATTTTTAACTATTTATTTCCAATTACTTGCTATTCAATATCTATATTTATATTTTTATGCTGCATTGACTCAATTTTTTATGTATCTTTATTCCCCAGCTAGCTACTGTATACATACCACCTGCTGTATATGTATACCTACTATGTGCCACATGTTGTTACACATTTTTGTTTTCTGTTTTTACTATACTATGTTATACATTTAGTGATGTTATTCATGTATATCTATATTCCCTGTTTGTTATTCATGTATTATATTAGCCAATTATATTTCTCTATCTTCTTTTTTGCCCTTTCTTTCTTCGCTGAGTTCCAGCATTTCTCCCTTCTATAAGATGTCCCCTTGTGCCTCGGGGTTGATGCATGTGCAATTAGTGAACCCCCCACACATGCGAGGACGATGGACTTGATAGACAGTTGTGCGGGTTATTTGGGTGACACGCATGCGCAGACTTATCCACGACCTGAGAATCAATATATATGCGATACGTCACCTTTTGAGTGATGTTCGCGAAGACCAATGAATTAAAATCTCCACTGAAACATCCTGAATGTGATTGAGACATCACTTCCGGGTGATGCTGGATACTACTAGGAAGGACTACAAGTTTTCTACCCCACCAATATAAATCTATATGGTAATTTGGATTTTGAGGAAGCCAATGAACTTAATTGTAGACATCTGTTCAGTGTTAATTATATTGATGATTCATTTATATTATTATATATTTTTGCTATAGCACTCTATTCTACTTTACTTTTAAGGACATATTGCACTATTATTGTTCCTTTTGTTTCTTTTTGATAAACCAGATACTCTATTATGGATAAAGATCCCAGAGGTTTAACGTAGGAACATTTTTTGTGTGACTCCACATATGGGCTATCTTGTATTTTAGGCACAGTCACCTATTTTTGTGTTTTTTTTAAATATATATATATATATATATATATATACATATATATATATATATATATATAGGTGTAAGGGTGAAATAATCTCCCATTAAACCTACCCAAGTACTCCTCCCAACCTGCTGCTTTGAGGCAGCCCTCCCCCCAGGTTCTAATCTCAAGCTGTTTTCGTCCCGAGGGCATACATGTAGAGATGGTAATAAAAACAAACTTTCTCCATTCCACAAAGTGAAAATCAAATCAAAGCATTGTGGCTCGACACATACTTCAAAGTAACCCCACGCCTTTATCAAGAGTTAACTAGCATCAATGCCAGATTTTTAAAGGGATATATGTCCCTCCTCCTCTAGAGAGTTTACCAATTATAACTGTAAAATCTTCGTTTCTTCTGGGTCTTTTTCCAGTTGATTGATATATATGTCTTTTGTATATATAGTCTTGGGTCAAAGGCTCACAACATTAATATACTTTCTCAAAATATATAATAATATATATAATATATAATAATAAATAAAGGGAACACTTAAACAACAATGTAACTCCAAGTCAATCACACTTCTGTGAAATCAAACTGTCCACTTAGGAAGCAACACTGAGTGACAATCAATTTCACATGTTGTTGTGCAAATGGGATAGACAACAGGAAGGGCATCCACAGGGCTAGGCACTTCTGCAATCGCTGGTCTTTCTTGGGGAGTCTCTCGCCCCACTGGTACTCCGCAATACCCAGTGCCTGGTACCAGATGCCTTTTTGGACTGCATCTCTATCGTCCATGTCACCTTCCTCGTACGACACTGCTGGTTCCATCTTGGTGCTGTCAAGGTCGCTGTACTCAGACAAGTGTTGCCCTCAATTTGTAAATCCAAGGAATGGTGTTTCCTTGTAGCTGTCCTTCTGGCTGCAGGAACGATCCCGCCGCTTGCCAACAATTGGTACGGCTACCCCAGGCATAAAAGGGTTAAACCTTTCGTACAATACACTCAGACACTCCCACACAAAATCCTCCCCTCTGCCTGTGGTACAATTACCTTACACAATGGGTTAATATAATTATCACAGGCAGGAAAATACACAGTTTTACATAATATTCATAACTTTAAAAGTATGCATCACATTCACATTTACATTTTCAGAATCAGCATACTCCAAATACAAACATACGTCAAAATCATACAAATTGGTCCAGTGGTTCAAAAGTTAGATCAATGTCCTTTGTGACCAAATGAAGCATGCCTTTTCTGCCCAAAACCAGTTCCACAGAGTCTTCTATCCTGGAGATAATTGGGAAGTAATCCAAAACTCCATTGAACACATGTCAGCAAAAGACAATAAAATACATAAAAATATATAACTGCGCAGTCCTTACATAAAACAGGTACATTCAACATATCCCCATATAGCTCAGATCTGAGCGCACATTATTACTGAATGGCGTTCAGATCACACACATACAGTTCAATTAACATGGAGCCAAATTCTTTCCCATAGTCTTTCTTTATACGAATGGGCTCCATGACATAGCTATCTGGGGTATCACCGCTCAAACAGAGCAAGCACCCAATGACCCGGCTATCGTGTCTTTACAGGGAAAAATCAAGCGTTTCAACATGGGGCCATAGTCTAAAGGCAGCAGATGGGCAACCAGGCTCTTCCAATGCACAGTGGCAAGATTGGTCTAGTCACAGGGTGGCATAGTCCACCGCAGTAAGAATATATTTCTTGCCGGATGGACTAGGTTTGCTAAGGGGCCTGACTAAATCTACAGCCACCCGGAAAAAAGGTTGCTCTATTATGGGGAGAGGATCAAGATTAAGATTAAACTTGGCATATGATTATGTTGGGAAAAAAATATTATGGTTATACATCTTAATAATTTGTGCTAGATTAAGTTGGTATGGAGGTAAGGGATAGATAGAAACATGAATCTTAACAGGGGGTCTTTATCTAGACAGAGCAAAAGATAAAACACCTGGAAGGCTTAAGTGACAGGAGGGACACAGCTTTGGATTAAGTACCTCACAATGCCATACCATTTGGCTTCAAAGGGGTATCAATTTAAAAAATATATTATTTTGGGGTAGAGGGAAGGGATAGCTCCTTAAAGGCACAAGTTCATACAATGCAATGACAGTTTGGACAACACTTTGTGTCTGTTTGTGATGTTATATACAATATGTATGGGGGCACTTGAAGAGAAATCCTTAAAACATGGTGGAACAAACCTATAGCTCAAATTCAAGGCTTTGTCCAGAATATGAACAATTGCCTCTGTCCTTCGGGGGTTAATTTGGCACATCGTGATCATCACCAGGACCAATAAGCACTCAAGGCGTGTTTGCATGACTCGCAAGGCTATGGCCTATCAGGAGTCCCAGTGCCACACAAGTAGTGATTGAAGGTGGTCATGGACAATACTCAATTTATGCATTGCAGCACTTAGAGGAAATTATCTAAAATAACTTCCTCCCAGAACTTGTGAAAGGGGAATCCACACTGGAGTAGAGCAGCACGCTGTAGCTATCACAGCTTTTGCCTTTGACCTGTACCGTGCCAGCCTGGTCCCCAAGGAAGCTACCCACACTGCTAACTATACACAGAGCTACAGAAGAAGCCTCTTCCTCATACAAATAAAACAAACAGCCCACACAAAAAATGCACACGCAGACATATGACTGACAATCCACATACATGCACACAACTCCACAAACAGCCTCTCTCGTGCAATACCACAAGCAGCCCCCACAATATCACACCATGAAACACACAATATGATAGATAATCTACACACACAATTACACAAGCAGCCCCCATACATAGACCTCATTCATAAGTACTATACACAATACCAAAAAGTCCTCATGGACGTATACACTATAACAGCCCCCATACGCACAAATACAATGTTACAATGCAACTGCAGAACCCATATATAACATAAGCACTATATGGCAACATACACCTCAATTTAAAACAAATAGCAAAGGCACTCAAAAATATGTCAAGCTCTTGTTTGCTATTCCAATTGTGAGAGAGATTATATACTAATTATGTTATGGATCATTACAGTTTGACTAACTCAGTTATACCTTAAATCATTATTTGTGTCGTATGTACCTGCAAATAAATGTAAAGCAACATTTTACAACTACAAGCATTGCAATTCCCTAGTTAAAATTAAATCTTAACTGATAGTCAACATGTTTATTGAAGTGAAATATGAACTTCAGTAAATCTTTGGATTGCTTTTACTCTATGTAGAGTAGAAAGCATTTATCACATTAATTTTGTTTTTCAAAGATCTTCCTTTGGGCTTTTCAGAACTTCCTTCAAAATTAAAGATATTTATTTTCATAACCGAAACAAAATTTCAGTAATTAGTGTAATTATTCTTTTGAGCTTTAAAATGTAAGTGAAATCAACAAGACCATTTAATGGTTGGACAAAGTCTCGCTGATAACCTTTCAATGTTTGGCAAATTATGTTGCATAAGTAGTAATAACTTCTATGTAGACGAATATTACACTGAAATTCAATAAAAAAAAAATATGTTTCAATATGTATTTAGGAAAGTCATTAAAACATGGCATACAAGACCCCAATCCTTAAAAGCCCTGGCACCAGTACAAATAAATGATCCCAATCAAATATCACTGATCATTAAAGACTGAAGAGAACTTTATTTTATTTTTCCAATCAATAATTTATGACGGGGAGGTACTTTTAATTTAAAAACTAATAGTTTCACTTGGATTAAATGCAGAACTATATTAATATTATTAACACATTTTATTTTTAGCATATATGTGTATATATATATATATATATACACACACATATATGCTAAAAATAAAATGTGTATATATATATACACACACACACACATATGCTAAAAATAAAATGTGTTAATAATATTAATATACACACATACACACACCTTTCATGATGTTTGGATATTAGTAACCTCAAAAAAATGAGACAAACAAAAACAAATAGATCAATACAATACAAATGAGGTGCACATTTTAGCACATTAAGAGGACACAGGCACTAAGCACTGTGGCATATATGTATGGTGACAATAGAGGGTTAATAGATCAGTGTAAGTTTATGACCCCTGATCACCTTGTTGGGCAGAGTGGGACAAGTAGCTGGGCAGATTAGGTGACAGCTGTTGCTGGGGACAAGAACTGGCTGATGATTGGTTGCTGTCAGTGAGCCAGAAAAAGAGCGGGAAACCAGGTAAGTATAAAAGGTGACAGTGCAAGGCAATCCCTGTCAGCTGTCTTTTCTACAGGATAGGAGAAGCACCGATGGATCCCCAGCACCTCACCTGCTCCAGCTGCAACATGTTTGCAGAAGAGCTGATATCCCGGCGAGGAGAGATCCTGCGTTCGCCTGGAGGGCATCCTGGTTAAGGGACTGCCTAATCTCGGCGCTGGGCTTAAGGGCTGATAAAAAGTCTCCGGTAGCAGCATCCTATTGAGCAAGCTGCTCCCGACGTCTGACTGAGGTTCCGACCAGAGGCACGTTGTACACAGCCGGAAAGAGGAGCGCTTATGCGTGGCACAGCCTGGGAAGAGCGCCACCGGCTGACAGAAAAGCCGGTTAAGAAATTTGATCCAGAAGTAAAAGAAGCAGCTACTGGAAGAAGAAAAGGTTTAAAAGAAGCCTGCCTTCCTCCCCTGTGCCTATGGTGGGTCAGGGTAGAGTTGAGGGCCGGGCTAAAGACATCTTGACAAGAAGCAAAGAAAGTTTGGATGATGGGAGAGCGTGTTATTGAGATGACATGCTAGTCCTGGAAGAAATAGAGGCGCGAGGCAGCGCTGGTACTTCAGGTGGTGAGTATGAACGAAACACTGCTGAACTGGATAAGATTAGGGAGGCGTTGGTAGCGGTCACTGGAACGGTAAAGGTCTTTACAAAAGTACAGCTCAGGCTTTGAGGGTAGTGGGAGTAGTAGTTCAAGAATATTGTGAAAGAAGAAAGATGACAAAGATGAAGAAAAGTGTAGATTTATCCCACATAATTGTAATAACTGGCTGCAAGCATTTGTATTTTCTCATCCGTAATGGGACAGAAGAAGCCGAAGTTATGTAGAGGGGCTTTCCAGCATGTGGAAGTTATATTAGAGGCATTGAAGAATTGTGATGGCTTGCTATTTGGTGGTAATAAAGTTAAATGTTATATGGTTATGGTTACTTACAAAGTTATGGTCACCAAAGTTATACTAAGTTATGGTTACCAAGTTATGGTTACAAAGTTTTGGTTGTATGGCTTGGTTTACCTATGATGAACTTTAAAAAAAACAACAACAAAAAACAGGCCGTCCACTCTTAATTGGGAATGAAGGATGTTGGCCTTTGACTGAACCTGATGCTGTAGTTCTGGCTAATAGGGTGGAACTCTGGTGAGTTATGTTTTAATTCTCTGGGGGTTTAAAGAACGGAGATGTTTGGTTAATGTTCTGGGGATTTAAAGACCGAAGATGTTTGGTTAATGCTCTGGGGGTTTAAAAAACTGAGACGTTTGGTTATAAAGTTACAAAGTCTGTCAGTTAAACCAGCAACTAATGTCGGTACTTATAGTACAGTAAGAACAATATTATTATCGAACTCTTACTAAAAAAAAAAAAATATATATATATATATATATATATATATATATATATATAATTTCATTGGTACTTTCTATTGAAAGTACTCATATTGTTATTTAGGACTCCAGGCAGCTGAAAGGCTGCGTCCTTATCGGTAGGTGTACCCAAACAAGGAGAGAGCTAAGTTATTGCTTCAAGGTTTTGCAGAAGGTTTTTAAGATTCCAAGATTTTATGGTTCAGGTTGTTCAGTTGTTAATAATTTAAAAGCAGTTTTACAGGATGTTGAATTTGTTAACCTAATTTCACCTTTCTACTTTAGGTTTAATAAAAAAAAATAAAAAAAAAGACAGGGTAATTCAGGCTAATTCTACATTTATTGCCCCTCTGGTGCATCATTAAATGACGAATTTGACAAGGATACATGCTCAGGTCCTACACATAATGTGATGATGCACTAAGATGGAGAAGAGAATTTCGACCTGGTGGCACTGTTGGCTGAAGGTGGACATGGAGTCAGCCTATGGGCTATTAACGTTGCATCCTGAGGGTTTCAATTCATTGGGATTTTCATTCCTTTGCAAGTTTTATTTTAATAAATGTGTACCAATGGGTTGTTCCATTCCCTGTTTTTTACTTTGAAGCTATTCGGCATTCTTAGAATAAGTTGTTAATGTGGAGACCGGTTTATATTCTATCGTACAATATCGGGATGACTTTGTTTATTGGTCCTAGTTCTGTTTCTGAATATGTTAGGTTGTTAGAGTTTTTCTGTAGTTTAGACAAATGGTTGGATATTCCGTTAACAGTGGAAAAGACATTGCAGCCAGTGACAAGTCTTCAAATTTAGGGATAACAATTGTTTCAGTGATTTTAAGGTAAACGGATGATGGAAACAACAGTGAGGCAGTTCAGTCAATGATTAGGCCTATTAGCATTTGCAAGTCGTATTATGCCTATAAATTTTTTTGTAGGCGATTGGCACTGTTGTGTAAGGATTTCTACAGAAATTAAGAAAGACTTGAACATATTTAGAACTAGAAATGGGCATTTGCTCAGTGGCCAGATAAATGGGTAGAGCAAGGGTTGACCAGGAATGTAACCCCCTTTTGGAATTGTTACCATTTGTAGCAGCAAGTTTGGTATGAGAAAAAGAACTGCAGAATAAACAAATATTATTCCACTGTGACAATAAGGCAGTTGTACAGGTCTTTGATTCTATTGATTATAAAAGTTGCTTTGTTATTAATTTGTTGCGAAATCTAGTGTTCTTATTTTTGAAACATAATATTTGGTTGAAGGCTGTGCATATTCTGGGTATTGATAATAAGATAGCTGATGCTATCTTCGTTGCCAGCTCCACGCTTTCAGGAGCTTAGTACAAGTCATATGGGAAGAGCCAGGCAATTTCTCATGAAAGCACTTGCACAGGGCAAGTGAAGTGCTTATGTATCAGCATGGAATGAAGGGTATAAATTACATATGAATTGATCCAGTAGGTGGAAATATAGAAGCTGCTTTCTCTTTTGTGGTTCAGCGTATTAGCACTGGTATAGCAAAAAAAAAATAAAAAATAAAATTCCAGGCGTTTAGCTGGTAACATAATTTGAGGTTTTGGGTAGACCAGTAGTAGTACAGACATTTGTGAGTAAACCGTTAAAAGGTTATTTTAAAACATTTTGTATGGCTGACAATAGTCGGCCCATAATATATTCGGCCCATAATATATTCAGTGTTGGGAGAGCTGCTTGAAGTTTTGAAACACTGTTTGCTATTTGCAATATGAGTACATTTGTTTTCAGCAGCACTTTACTTAGCCTTTTGCAGCATTTAAGATCAGTGAGTTGGGTACTTTTAGTAGCTTTAGAATATCAGGTTTCATTTGTTAGGTATCGAAACAAGCAGAGTTTGCCCAGTGGAGATGCTGCTTGCATATTTAGCTGTCCGCCCTATGGAACAGGGCCTGCTGCTAGTGGCATCTCTCAGGCTCTCCTCTAACACGTTTTCAATTTGCAGAATGTTTTGCAGTGATGCTTTGAAAGACTTGGGTACAAAGGCAAATTTACTACTCATTCCTTCAGAATTGAGGTAGCATCTGAAACAACAAACTTAAGATTTGGAGCAGAGGCTTTAAAATGAATTGGGGACAGTAGTCAAATTGTTTTAAGTTATATGTGTGGAATGACATGCTGTAATGTTTGTTTTTCATCCTTTCACTCTGTTATTATTATTATTTTCTCAGGTACCGTAACATATGTTTGGGTTATGGGTCATTCCTTTGGTAAAGCAGGCCATGTAAGGGCAGGAGCAGGAATTTATAGACCGAATTTGGACTTCAATCGAGATGACACAATATATTGGAAAGGTGTAGGTGGTCTACAATTTCACCAGTTAATGGAACTCATATTAAAGTGTTGGTCTTGGCCTGCTCCAGCTGTTTTAATATTTCATATGGTGGTAATGATATAGGTGTGGTTAAACCCGGGCAGTTATCATGTAAGGTAAAGAAAAATGTTTTTTTTTTTGGTATTGAAAAACTTATTTCCGTACACCATTCTAGTTTGGTCGGAGGATGGTCAAGTGAACCGAGAGTTAAAAGCGCTGAGAAGAGTGAGTAGTAAGTTGAATTTGGCAAGGTCAAGATTTGCCACGATTGGGAGGGCTTTCACAAAGACATTGCAAATGAGATC
>OW240913.1:255360236-255390720 GCA_933207985.1 Pelobates cultripes
ACCATTTTGTTTCAGTGATCCGTGGATGTGGACCACAGAGCATGCTTTGAAGCACTGAAAAGAAGAATTTGTGGCCAAGACAAGACAAAAAAAAATGGGGAGGAGAGAATAGTAAGTGTAAAAAACTGGTTTGTGTGTGTGTGTGTGTGTTTGTCTGAGACTGATGTGAATGTGTTTGGGACTGTGGTTACCATTATTTATTATTTATAGTTTGTATTTATTATAAAGAGTAGCATTATGGGCATGTCAGGGTGTATTAGATACCGGTATTAGGGGTTGTTTTTAAATTATTTTAATTTTTTTTTTTTATAGTCCGACAGATCTGGAAACACAAGTTGTGAAATGCCAGGTAGTGTCTGCAATTTTAGCAGTATACCCATATGAAGTGTGTGTCTGACATCGTACCATATTTTGGCAGGCAGCATAGCAAGGAGCAGTAGAGAGGCCTGAAGAGCCTGAAGAAAAGGGAGAAGGAGTAGAGCTTAAAAGCTCTAAAAATAAAAGGAGGAAAACAGGTGCAAGCCTTCAAGTAAGAGAGAAGGAGAAGAGATTGAAAGCTGTACAAAGAAAAGGAGCAAATGAAAAGTGATAAAGGAGAGCACGTGAGGGAGGAGTGAGTGGCTGCAATAACAGCGTCCCTTCTCCTGACTCTTCCGATCACTGGCATTTGATGGCAGAGCAGGTATCTGTCATCATTGTAAGAAGGTTCCTTCTTTGCCAAACTGAAGGACAACTTAGGGGGCACCCTGTAACAGTGCTCCTGGAGCGGCCCGGCGCTGAGGGGGGGATGGGCAGCTCAAGAGCCACTCACCCAGCGTTGCAGCCCAAGATAGGGGGAGCCCACCAGGATATATCCCAGTGAGTGCCCCCAGCAAGCTGGGGCCATAGGCGAATGATAACAGACCATGATGCTGGAAATATCACTAAAGAATTATCTACCAAATATTCACAAATCTTCAAGTAAATCAACTGTGATTACAATTTTTTAAGTAAAAGAAAAATATTTAAAGGGAGTAAAAAAATGCAGAATCCCTGCATTCTATTTGGATATGAACAAAATAAAATAAAAGCCTTATTCCTCTTATAAAAAAAAAAAAACAACTTTAACAGCATGGATAAGTGATCAAACTGGACGGCCCCATATGTCTGTTACCTATACTACCATTTGTGCTAAAGCTTGATCACTTTTTGAGATGCTGAAAGAAAATAAAGGAGGCAACATTTTAGAAATATTTTGTGCAAGCAGTGGGTGGTTTGATTGTTACAAAATAAAGAAGAGCTGGTTAGCATATAAAAAATCAGCAAGTGCTGATACAGAAGCAGCTAAATAATGTCCTGCTAAATTGGCAGAAATATTGGAAGAGGCAAATTACTCACCATCACAGGTTTTTAACGTGGATGAAATAGGTCTATTTTGGAAGTACATGCCATCAAGAAGCTACATTGCAAAAGAAGAATTATCAATGCACGGTTTTAAACCAGAGATCGACTAATTTTATTGGTTGGTGGGAATGCAGCTGGAGACTGTAAATTAAAACCCATGATGGTGCATTGTGCAGAAAATCCTAGGGCACCTTAAGTTATTGTTAAAAATACACTGCAAGTCATATGGAAAGCAAATAAAAAAAGGTTGGGTTACTGCTTTGCTATTTGATGGGTTCTCACATTATTTTGTCCCTGAAGTATAAAAAATATTGTGAAAATAAATCAATACCTTATAAAGTTATTCTGCTTGTAGATAATGCACCCGGTCATCCACCCTCTCTTCAAAATCACTACCCTTATGTCAAAATCACATTCTTGCCACAAAATACAACTTTCATTTTGCAAACAATGGACCAGGGTGTTTTCGCCACATTTAAAGCACTGTGCTTTCAGCAGACATTTGAAATGTTGATTAAAGCAACGGATAATGAGACAGGTCCAATCAAAGATTTTTGGCGAAAATCATTTAATATTTTAGATGCAATAACCCATATGCCTGGAACAAAATTTCAGAGACAACCATGAAAGGTGTTTAGTAAAAGCTCTGCCTCAGTTGCTTGGTACTAATGTCGAAGGGTTTGAAGAACCAGCAGAAATTGTACGGCAGAACACAGAAGCAATCGTTGCTCTTGCCAACAGATTGGATCTGGATGTCTTTGCAACTGACGTAAACAAACTTTTTTTTTAATTCTTTATTTTTGTTGTTCATGAGAAGGTCAACACATTGCCACACAAAATATTGCTTAATCCCTACAAGACGGAGTCAATAGTGCATGTTCTGATCAAAACAAAACATAAACAAAAACTGGAATTTGCGCTATATGTCTGTTCAACCGTAATTCACTGCTGTCACATTAAGTGCACCCACACTTATTAAATATAATTTTGTTCAGGAGAAACAGGGCTTTAATTTATCATTAACTATTCATATATGGAACATAATTTATTATGAATAAAATTAAAAAAAATGTGAGAAAATAAGATTTTTTTTTTTTCATTTGTATTTCCGTCTGACATTTTAGCTGTTAATGTCCTAATACTGTTAGGTTTTACTGCAAAAAAATGCACATATTTGTAATCAGTGATGTCTCACAAGTACAACAGTACTGCCCATTAACAGGTTTTATGGTGTTTTGGAAAGTTACAGGGTCAAATATAGAACGTTCCATTTTCAAATTGAAATTTGCCAGATTAGTAATGTTACATTTGAGACGGTATGGTAGCCCAGGAATGAGAATTACCCCCATAATGGAATACCATTTGAAAAAGTAGACAACCCAAGGTATTGAAAGTGGGGTATGTTTAGTCTTTTTTAGTAGCCACTTAGTCACAAACCCAATTAAAGCGGGACGGCATAGAACGCCGTAACGGCGTTAAGGAGTTAATAAAAGGGAAAATTACCAAAATGTCAGCATTATAATCACAATTGAACTGCACATTTTTTTTTAAGGTAATGACAAGTTTACAACAGGTTATGTCAGGAAAGAAACATTTAGACAGATCACTTAGAAAGCCATCAGTGTTCCACCCTCATAGAGCTGTGGATTCCCTCATATAGTGTATGGAGAGAGGGCCTAGGGTTCAGGTTAGCCTCTGCTGAGCCGGAGTCCCATAACCTAGGGAAGAAGAGCAGGCCCCTGCACTTTGAGGGGAATGGGTAAACTGAGCCAGGTGACATTGTTAGAGAGTCTGCCGGTAATCCCGTCTGATTAGGACTCCCTGTGGCAGGTTGCAGCGGTCTCTTCTCTTGTGTCGCTGTAAGTCAGAGCAATGTGTGCTTCCTAACCCCTTGCCGTGTTGGGCCCAAAGTGCCACTGAAGTTGTTGGTTTCTGCTGCGGGGCTAGGGTTGGCTTTAGACACTTGATTGGACAGGTTGGTATGACTGCTTCTTCAGCTTGCACCAAAAATTGTAGAAGATGCTGTCTAGCTTGGACAATATATCAGGATTCTCTCCTGGTGCTCCAGGTGTCCATGTAGCATCCTTCATTTGACCATGTAACTGGAGTTTGCAACTGCCATTGTGGTGTCTCCCCATACCTCTGACATGTCAGTATGGCCTCCTAAAGGTGGACTGGTATAACCCCCACCGGTCCAAGGGAGGGTTATGAGTGACACAATAGAGAAAAAAGAACTAATGAGGTCAGAATTCCACCTATAACAGGAGGAAATCTGCACCCCACTGGAATTACCTCCAATTAAAACATAATTTTAAGGTAATAATCAGAAAATGTGATACACTTTATTAATAACAAAAAGACCAACACACACAAATAACAAAATAGATACACAAGAAAAAAATGTGCAACCCAATGTGAGTTAAATTAATCAAGGGTGTTGGTTATATAATTAAGAACGAATGGGAGCTTAAAGGCTGTATATAAGGACATTGAATTAAATTGAAATTACTCAAATAAGCCTCTAGAGTTAAAGTTAGTTAGTATATTGTATCTATATCTCAGGAATATATACAGTGCAGCAATCAGTTTGAGTATTCCATTTATATAAAAGAGATACAAGTATCAAGATTAGACCATGAGATTAAAGATATAGCAATAAATGTATATGGCTGTTAAGAGTTAATTAAACCATTAGATGAGCAGAGGCTAAATTTAAATAGCACGAAAAGCAAAGGGGATTAGCGCCTGTGATAAATTCTAGATCATCCTATAAATAAATTTAAATAGAGTCTCCCTAGCTCTGGTGCTCCATGCAAGATCTCACCTCGTTGAGTTTTAATTATCATGAGAACAGTGACGAATCAGTTTAGAACTACATGGGAGGATCTTGTTAATGATCTCAAGGCAGCTGGGATCATAGTCACCAAGAAAACAATTGGTAATACGCTATCCCGTGAAGGACTGAAATCCTGCAGCACTCGCAAGGTATCCTGCTCAAGATAGCACATGTACAGTGTGACAAGACCAATCTCGCCACTGTGCATTGGAGGAGCCTGGTTGCCCGCCTGCTGCCTTTAGACTATGGCCCCATGTTGAAACGCTTGATATTCCCCTGCAAAGACACGAAAGCCGGGTCATTCGGTACTTTCCCTATTTGAACAGTGATACCCCAGATAGCTGTGCCATAGAGCCCATTTGTATAACGAAAGACTATGTGAAAGACTTTTGCTCCATGGCAATTGAACTGTATGTATGTGATCTGAGCGCCATTCAGTAATAATGTGCACTCAGATCTAAGCTATCTGGGGATATGTTGAATGTACCTGTTTTATGCAATAGCTGCACAGTTATATATTTTTATGTATTTTATTTTATTGTCTTTTGCTACCATGTGTTCAATGGAGTTTTGCCTCTGTCCTTGGAGATAATTGGATTACTTCCCAATTATCTCCAGGATAGAAGATTCTGTGGAACTGGTTTTGGGCAGAAAAGCCATGCTTCATTTGATCACAAAGGACATTGATCTAACTTTTGATCCACTGTACCAATTTGTATGATTTTGACGTATGTTGGTATTTGGAGTATGCGGATTCTGAAAATGTAAATTTTATGTGAATGTGATGCATACTTTTAAAGTTATGAATATTGTGTAAAACTGTGTATTTTCCTGCCTGTGATAATTATATTAACCCATTGTGTAAGGTAATGTTATCACAGGCAGAGGGGAGGATTGTGTGTGGGAGTGTCTGAGTGTATTGTACGTATTGATTGGTTGTTCTGCAAAACCCTGTGGGCGGTACTATGTTTGTAAAATGGGCATAAAAGCAGAGTGTTGGATTAAAAGCTTCAGTTCTACTTCACCCTCAATTTGGAGTGCCGTCTCTTATTGGGGGAATCTGCTACAAGGGATTTCTATGCTTGTCATACTCCCTTGCTATATCACTACTAAGCTCTTGTAAGAGCTTGTTCCTGCTTTGCTCTCTGGAGGAGTCTACGGTGGTTATGGTGTCTGTTGCAGTGCTTGGAGTCCTCCTTCAACGGAGGTACCCAGTCGGGGTGCCAGGTGATCCGTTACATTCAGGCCCGTCTGAAGTTTGCCAATGAACATCTGAATGACTCAGTGGAGAACTGGGTGAAAGTGTTGTTGTCAGATGAGACCAAAATCGAGCTCTTTGGCATCAACTCAACTTGCCGTATTTGGAGGAGGAGAAATGCTGCCTAGAACCCCAAGAACACCACCCCCACTTTCAAACATGGAGGTGGAAACATTATGCTTTGGGGGTGTTTTTCTGCTAAGGGGATAGGACATCTGCACCGCATCAAAGGGACAATGGACGGGACCATGTACAATCAAAACTTGGACGAGAACCTAATTCCCTCAGCCAGGGCATTGAAATGGGCCTAGCCAGTCTCCAGACCTTAATGCCATAGAACATCAGTGGAAGAAGGATAAGGTTCAAGTTGCCAAAGGTCAGCCTCGAAAACCTTAATGGCTTGGAGAGGATCTGCAAAGAGGAGTGGGACAAAATCCCTCCTGAGATGTGTGCAAACCTGGTGGCAAGCTACAAGAAACGTCTGACCTTGGTGAGTGCCAACAAAGGTTTTGCCACCAAGTACTGAGTCGAAGGGGTTGAATACTCATTGACATGCTGTGACAAACTCCCCTGTTTAAGGGAGTTTGCCATGAGTTTTTGGAGGGGCCTGCTTGACAGCCTCCTACCTTGGGACTATGGGCCCTGTGATAACCCATGTTCAAAAGTACTGTTTCTGCCCCTTGTAATTTTAACTGGAGCAGATTCAAACATGTGGCGGCGGCCATCTTAAATTGTCCAGCAGTGTTTTGCCGTTGAGTGTATGGAACTGTTTTGGGCATGGGACCATGTGCACGGTGGTGAAAATATAAGACTTCCAGGAAATTCCTGAACCCCTCAGCCACTCTGTGTGATTTTGGGATATGTTGTTCACCCAGATCGGGGCTATCAGGGGATGTGACTTTTTGGGGTTTGTAAAAATTTATGTTTTTTCTGCTTAGAGTTAATTGAGTTAGTCCATTGTCTTTGTTAATAATATCACAGGCAAAGGGGAGGGCTTGCTGACTGTATGTGGGAGTGTTACAGTAATAATTATTCTTCCTATTGGTTTGTGTCCCTTTTGTCCCTGTGTTCCATCAGGTCCAGGGGGTGTGCCTCTAGTCTGAAAATGTGTATAAAAGAAATGCCTTTGTGCTCAATAAACCAGACCTTCATACCCTCAACTTGCAGCCTTGTCTCGTGTTGTAGGGAACAGCTATACCTGCTCTATCACTGCTAGCTCTTGTAAGACCTCTCTTTAGCTATACAGAATACTCTCCTGGAGGAAAGGTCCTTTCCACACGGTCCTGGGTCCAGAGGTTGGGCCAGGGTGGGAAGGAGTTGGCGAGACCCCAACCAAGCTATGGCAGTTCGTGGAGTCTGTGGTGGCTCTGGATTCCGGTGCGGTGCTGGTGGTCCTTGGTAAGCACTAGGAGCATCAATTGGCGGACGGTCCGTCACACATGTAAATCAATTTATAACTTTTTTGACATGCGTTTTTCTGGATTTTTTTTCTTATTCTGTCTCTCACTGTTAAAATACAACTACCATTAAAATCATAGACTGATTGTTTCTTTGTGAGTGGGCAAAAGTTTGAAATCGGCAGGGGATCAAATACTTTTTTCCCTAACTGTATCTATAGGATATCCAGGGAACAAGCACCAAGAGGTCTTAGATGCCAACAGGGAAAGGTGTATTCAGGGGATAAACAATCAATTATATATTCATAGGTCAAAAACCAAATAATAGATGACCACGCCTAAAATACAAGGTAGCCACTATGTGGAGTCACAAATGAAAAAAATATATATGTACATCAAATTTATGGGATCTTTATCCATAATACAGTATCTAGTTTCTCAAAAAGAAACAAAAGGAACAATAATAGTTCAATAGGTTCTTAAGAGTAAAGTAGAAAAGAGTGCAATGGTGAAAACTTACAAATTGAAGAGCTACAAAGAGCTCTGCTGTATTAGGCTTAGACAGTACAATCCCCATCTTGGTATATATTCTCTTTAGTGATGGGGATAGGCCAGTGTTTCAGATATGTGAAGACAAAAGAAGGAATATTTATTAAATAATCACAATGAAGGAATAAAATTGACTGCGAATTTTAGTAATACTGAAATCACATTTTTGGATATTTATATCAACGATAATAATATTTAAACCCAAACTAATTTTAAGAAAGTTCATACAAATAATTTTATTGATGTAAATAGTTGTCATAATAGACCGTGGTTGGAAAGTGTTCTGAAAAAAAGCCAAATATTAAGACTAATGACTAAGGTATCAGTTTTTAATGAACAACCAAAAATATGAAATGTACATTTTTAGAAAACAGGTGTAACCCAAATTCTATTGATACTATTATTGAACAAACCATAACTACTAACAGAGAGGACCTTTTCATACCACAAACTAAAGAAAAAAACATAAGGATTTCACTTTACCTGTAGTACTTAATTACAGCAATCAAAGCAGGAAATGTAAAGGAATTTTAAGGAAACACAGGCATATTTTAAAAGAGGATAGTATTTTAAGTATATTTATTCCTAACAATCCAACAATTATTTTGAGAGGAGCACCTAATTTAAAACTAAGAATTATACAAGAACAACAAACATAAAAAATAACCATTTTAATGATAAAAAGGGCTTCTATAGATGCAATTGCTGCACGACTTGTACAAAAAAAAAAAAAAATCACATAATTGTGATAAAACCTATGAAATAAGCAATATCATAACATTCAACACCCGCAATGTGATTTACTTATTGGAGTGCCTATGTGGCTTCCAATACGTTGGAAGTACCACTAGACCCCTAAAAACAAAAATAGGGGATCATTACCTAAATATACAAAAAGGATATAAAAATAATTTAGTTTCTTCACATTTTAATATCCATAAGAATGACCCGAGCAAATTAAAGTTCATGGGGATAGTTGCACTAAAAAAATCATTGGAGAGGTGGAGACAGTCAAAAACTAGGTCAAATAGAAATGCAATGGGTATACTACTTAAACACCTTACACTTTAATGTATTTGATTTAATTTTTTTTTATAAATCTTTTATGTATTTTTAACTATTTATTTCCAATTACTTGCTATTCAATATCTATATTTATATTTTTATGCTGCATTGACTCAATTTTTTATGTATCTTTATTCCCCAGCTAGCTACTGTATACATACCACCTGCTGTATATGTATACCTACTATGTGCCACATGTTGTTACACATTTTTGTTTTCTGTTTTTACTATACTATGTTATACATTTAGTGATGTTATTCATGTATATTTATATTCCCTGTTTGTTATTCATGTATTATATTAGCCAATTATATTTCTCTATCTTCTTTTTTGCCCTTTCTTTCTTCGCTGAGTTCCAGCATTTCTCCCTTCTATAAGATGTCCCCTTGTGCCTCGGGGTTGATGCATGTGCAATTAGTGAACCCCCCACACATGCGAGGATGATGGACTTGATAGACAGTTGTGCGGGTTATTTGGGTGACACGCATGCTGTAATGATATTGATGTTACAAAGTTTTGGAGTCCAGTAGCCAGATCAGCAATGTTTTCTGCCAGAGGTAGCCACTCGTTACCCAGGTGGTTGAGCCCCTGAGCCTTGAGTGGCCTTCTGGTCTTAAGCAGAGATGGGAGACTGGAACAGAAAGATGATAATCGTAGTGAGGCAAGCCGAGGTCAGTGGGAAGGAGAAGCAGCAAAGTCAAAACAGTCCAAATTCAGCAACAGGAAGGAGAAACAGGAACACGCTGGATTAGAGAGTACAGGAACCACAATAATCTGGCAAAGGTACAGAGACAGGAAGTGGCTTTTATAGGCCAAGGACCAGACACCTGACCAGACACAGCTGAAGTGAGTTGTCACTGATAACCTTGACTCTACAAACAATAGTATCAGATCTCAGGTAAATTTGCAAAAGGCAGGCTGGTGTACTGGTAAGGAAAAGGTTTAGCACCATGTAAACCAGGGTTCGAAACCCAGCAGAGTCAGTTCCTCACATTACCTCCACCTCTACAGGCGCAGCCTCTGGATGCCCTATTTCCTGGTTTAGCAGGGTACTGTGCATGGAAAGACTGAAGAAGATCAGGAGCATGAATATTGTCTACTGGTTCCCACGATCTATCCTCCTCACCATAGCCTTTCCAATGAACCAAGTATTGAAGCTTGTTGCGGAAGATCCTGGAGTCAAGAATTTTTTCCACCTCGTATTCATCTTCACCATCCACGAGGACTGGTGGTGGGGCAGGCAAGGCTCGACCAGGGAAAGTATTTTCATGAAAAGGTTTAAGCAGTGCCACGTGAAACACCGGATGTATTTTCATGGAATCCGGAAGTTGCAGACGGAAGGTGACTGCATTGATCTGAGCGATTATCTTAAAAGGTCCCATGAACTTTTGACCCAATTTATGAGAAGGAATCCTAAGCTTAAGATTCTTTGTTGACAGCCAAACCTTGTCACCAACATGATAAACTGGGGCCTCCTTTCTGTGCCTATCAGCAGCTCTTTTGTAACATTCCTGAGCCTCCGAAAGAGTCTCCTTCAACAGTTCTTGGGAATCTCGTAAGGCGGTTAGCCGGTCAGTGACTGCAGGAATGGGAGTAGTAATTGGGAGACTCACTAGAAAGGTTGGATGGTAACCATAATTGGCAAAAAATGGGCTCAGAGAAGTGGAGCAGTGTTGGGCATTGTTATAGGCAAACTCCGCCGTGGGTAGAAAATCCAGCCAGTCATCCTGCAGGTAACTAATATAGCACCGCAAATATTGTTCTAAAGTCTGGTTGGTTCGCTCAGTCTGTCCATTACTTTGTGGATGAAAAGCTGAAGACAGATTTACATTAATACCTAGAATAGAACAAAAATATTTCCAAAAATGAGATGTAAACTGCACTCCCCTGTCAGAAATTACTTCATCAGGCACTCCATGCAAGCGAAATATTTCCCGAATAACAAGGTCAGCAGTCTGTTTAGCTGAAGGGAGACCACGAGCTGGTATGAAATGACTCATCTTGGTTAACCGGTCCACAACAACAAGAATAGTAGTGTGTTCCTTAGAGGGAGGTAGTTCCACAATAAAGTCCATGGATATAGATCCCCAGGGACGATGAGGAATCGGAAGAGGCTGAAGCAAGCCAACAGGGGATGAGCGAGGAGTCTTATGTCTGGCACATACATCACAAGAGGACACATACTTCTTAACATCCTCATAATATTTAGGCCACCAAAAGGATCGGGTAAGTAGTTCTTGTGTCTTTCGGATTCCTGGATGACCTGCTGGTTTAGAGTCATGGTAGAGGCGTAAAACGTCCAGTCGCACTGATTCTGGAACAAACAGGCGTTGTTGAAAAATCCAAAACCCATTAAGCATGGTCATATGAAGATCACGAGGAGGATCACGAAAAACTGGATCTTTAGAGTAGCCCTTTTTAATGCGAGACATTAGATCAGAAGGAAAGGTAACTCCTAAAAATCTGCTCTCCGGCAAGATGGTGGCCTTGGTTACTGTAGTATGGAGGGGGTCAGCTATCCTAGACAAGGCATCCGCCTTGCCATTTCTGGAACCAGGGCGGTATGAAATAAAAAAATTAAACCTTGAGAAAAATAGGGACCAGCGTGCTTGTCTGGCTGACAGTCTCTTAGCGGATTGGATACATTCCAGATTTTTGTGATCTGTGAGGACAGTAATTGGATGGGTGGCTCCCTCCAAGAGATGTCTCCATTCGGTGAAGGCAGCTTTTATAGCCAAAAGTTCTTTATTCCCTATGTCATAATTTCTTTCTGCTGGTAACATCTGGCGGGAATAGAAGGCACATGGATGTAACAACATCTTAGGTCCAGTCCTTTGAGATAGTATAGCCCCAACAGCTGAATCAGAAGCATCTACCTCTACAGTAAATGGCAATTCTGGCTGAGGATGTACCAAGATAGGAGCAGATGTAAACAGAGTCTTTAATCTGGAAAATGCAGTGTCAGCCTTATTGGACCACTGAAAAGGAGTCCCTTTACGTGTAAGTTCAGTGATCGGTGTAATAACGGCAGAGAAATTCTTAATGAAACGCCTGTAAAAATTGGCAAACCCCACAAATCTCTGTATATCTTTTTCATTCTTGGGGATGGGCCAGTCCAGCACAGCTTTAATTTTACTTGCGTCCATACTTAAACCTTTAGGAGTTATTACATACCCCAGGAACTGAATTTCTGTTTGTTCAAACTCACATTTTTCCAGTTTAATGTATAGGTGGTGGGTACGAAGGCGCTCAAGAACAATGCAGACCTGTTTTCTGTGATTTTCAAGATTATCAGAAAATATCAGGATATCATCCAAATATGCCACAACAAACTGATCCAGGAGATCCCGTAGTACATCATTGATTAGATGCTGAAAAGTTGCAGGGGCATTACAAAGCCCAAATGGCATTACTAGATATTCGTAATGTCCGTACCTGGTTCTGAAAGCTGTTTTCCATTCATCATTTGGTCTTATGCGAACCAGATTATATGCCCCCCGTAGATCAAGCTTCGTAAATATTTTAGCTGAACGAAGTCTCTCCAGAAGTTCAGGAATGAGAGGCAAGGGATAACGGTTTTTAACAGTGATTTTATTAATGTCCCTGTAATCGACACATGGCCGTAGACTGCCATCTTTCTTTTCTACAAAGAATATAGGAGCTCCTGCTGGAGAAGTGGATGGTCGAATAAAGCCTTTGGCAAGATTTTCTTGTATGTATTCACGAAGTGCTTTCAATTCAGGCTCAGAAAGGGAGTATATACGGCCAAATGGGATAGCAGCTCCAGGTAGCAGCTCTATGGGGCAATCATAAGGCCTGTGAGGTGGAAGCTGATCAGCATTCTTCTTATCACAGACATCTGCAAAATCCCGATATTGTAGCGGAAGCTTAGTTAAGTTTGTAGCAACCATTTCATTAATTGTTGTGGTAACAGGTGTCGCCTTAGAGGGTTGACAATTCATTAAGCAGTGTTCTGAAGGAAAGGACAAAGTTCTAGTCTTCCAATCAATCTGTGGGTTATGCAGAGCAAGCCAGGGTATACCCAAAATCACTGGAAACTGTGTTGAGGAAATTAGGTGGAAAGATATAGACTCATGGTGATTCACTTCCAGAATCAATTTTAAGGGCACAGTCTCATGTGTAACCGGGCCTGACGTAAGTGGAGAACCGTCTACTGTTTCCATTAACACAGGTGAAGATTTAGGGATAGACTGAATTTTATTTTCTGCTGCAAATTTAATGTCCATAAAGTTTCCGCCTGCTCCGGAATCTATCATAGCTGTAGTTGAAATTTTATTATTACCATATTGCAAAGTGATAGGCACCACCAAATGAGGATGTTGAGTCATCATACCTTCTTCACCCTGAGCCAGAGAAAACAAGGGTTGTGTGACAGAATCCAGTTGGTCTGAAATCTGGGATTGGTGTTGAATCTGTGCACCCTCAGCAGTCATAGCTATTGTTCTTTTAGACTTGTTAGGGCAATTGATGGCATAATGCCCTGTACTACCACAATACAGGCATAAGTTGTGAGTGCGTCGCCACTGTTTTTCTTCATTGGATAATGGCCCTCTTATTAGATCTACCTGCATAGCCTCAGGTTCAGAGTCTGTAGGTGTTTGTGGGGTCGGAGTAGAAATTCTTGAATAGAAAGTAGGAGTAGCACTTGGTTTAAAAGAGCCCTGTCTTTCCAATCTTCTTTCTGAAAGTCTCCGATCAATACGGATAGCCAACCGCACAAATGCATCAAACTCAACAGGAAGATCAACACGAGCTAGCTCATCTTTTATAGCTTCTGAGAGACCCCTTCTGAAGTGGAACCTCTGGGCTGATTGGTTCCAAGTAGTATCAGTAACCCACTGTCTGAATTCAGCAGCATATTCAGCCACAGAGCGCCTCCCTTGATGTAAATGAAGGAGAGTGGCTTCTGCTGTAGCACAGCGATTGGGATCATCAAAAACTAGGCACATGGCCTCAAGAAAGTCTTTTAAATTTCCCAAGATTGGACTGTCCTGTTCCAGAAAAGGGGAGCCCCAGGCCAGGGCTTCATCTTTGAAGAGGGAAAAAATAAATCCCACCTTCTCTCTTTCAGATGGAAAACGGTTAGGTAACATCATGAAATGCAAACGGCATTGATTTAGGAAACCCCTGAATTTTTTGCGGTCTCCTCCAAATTTTTCTGGTAGAGGCAAGCGGGCATCTTGTGCAGGTGTAACAGTAGTAGTAGCAGCAGCCGCAACATCATGTGCCCTGTAGCTGGTAAGCTCACTATGCATTGATCGAACTTCATTTTGCAGTTCAGCTACCTGATCCTGCAGCACTTGAATGGTCTGTGCCTGGGTCTGCATAGTTCTTGCATTAAAAGCAACCTGCTGGGCCAATGCAGAATCTGATCCGACGGTCTCCATGAAAAGGCCAGATTATTCTGTAATGATATTGATGTTACAAAGTTTTGGAGTCCAGTAGCCAGATCAGCAATGTTTTCTGCCAGAGGTAGCCACTCGTTACCCAGGTGGTTGAGCCCCTGAGCCTTGAGTGGCCTTCTGGTCTTAAGCAGAGATGGGAGACTGGAACAGAAAGATGATAATCGTAGTCAGGCAAGCCGAGGTCAGTGGGAAGGAGAAGCAGCAAAGTCAAAACAGTCCAAATTCAGCAACAGGAAGGAGAAACAGGAACACGCTGGATTAGAGAGTACAGGAACCACAATAATCTGGCAAAGGTACAGAGACAGGAAGTGGCTTTTATAGGCCAAGGACCAGACACCTGACCAGACACAGCTGAAGTGAGTTGTCACTGATAACCTTGACTCTACAAACAATAGTATCAGATCTCAGGTAAATTTGCAAAAGGCAGGCTGGTGTACTGGTAAGGAAAAGGTTTAGCACCATGTAAACCAGGGTTCGAAACCCAGCAGAGTCAGTTCCTCACACATGCGCAGACTTATCCACGACCTGAGAATCAATATATATGCGATACGTCACCTTTTAAATGATGTTCGCGAAGACCAATGAATTAAAATCTCCACTGAAACATCCTGAATGTGATTGAGACATCACTTCCGGGTGATGCTGGATACTACTAGGAAGGACTACAAGTTTTCTACCCCACCAATATAAATCTATATGGTAATTTGGATTTTGAGGAAGCCAATGAACTTAATTGTAGACATCTGTTCAGTGTTAATTATATTGATGATTCATTTATATTATTATATATTTTTGCTATAGCACTCTATTCTACTTTACTTTTAAGGACATATTGCACTATTATTGTTCCTTTTGTTTCTTTTTGATAAACCAGATACTCTATTACGGATAAAGATCCCAGAGGTTTAACGTAGGAACATTTTTTGTGTGACTCCACATATGGGCTATCTTGTATTTTAGGCACAGTCACCTATTTTTGTGTTTTTTTTAAATATATATATATATATATATATATATATATATATATATATACACATATATATATATATATATATATACACACATATATATATATATAGGTGTAAGGGTGAAATAATCTCCCATTAAACCTACCCAAGTACTCCTCCCAACCTGCTGCTTTGAGGCAGCCCTCCCCCCAGGTTCTAATCTCAAGCTGTTTTCGGCCCGAGGGCATACATGTAGAGATGGTAATAAAAACAAACTTTCTCCATTCCACAAAGTGAAAATCAAATCAAAGCATTGTGGCTCGACACGTACTTCAAAGTAACCCCACGCCTTTATCAAGAGTTAACTAGCATCAATGCCAGATTTTTAAAGGGATATATGTCCCTCCTCCTCTAGAGAGTTTACCAATTATAACTGTAAAATCTTCGTTTCTTCTGGGTCTTTTTCCAGTTGATTGATATATATGTCTTTTGTATATATAGTCTTGGGTCAAAGGCTCACAACATTAATATACTTTCTCAAAATATATAATAATATATATAATATATAATAATAAATAAAGGGAACACTTAAACAACAATGTAACTCCAAGTCAATCACACTTCTGTGAAATCAAACTGTCCACTTAGGAAGCAACACTGAGTGACAATCAATTTCACATGTTGTTGTGCAAATGGGATAGACAACAGGAAGGGCATCCACAGGGCTAGGCACTTCTGCAATCGCTGGTCTTTCTTGGGGAGTCTCTCGCCCCGCTGGTACTCCACAATACCCAGAGCCTGGTACCAGATGCCTTTTTGGACTGCATCTCTATCGTCCATGTCACCTTCCTCGTACGACACTGCTGGTTCCATCTTGGTGCTGTCAAGGTCGCTGTACTCAGACAAGTGTTGCCCTCAATTTGTAAATCCAAGGAATGGTGTTTCCTTGTAGCTGTCCTTCTGGCTGCAGGAACGATCCCGCCGCTTGCCAACAATTGTTACGGCTACCCCAGGCATAAAAGGGTTAAACCTTTCGTACAATACACTCAGACACTCCCACACAAAATCCTCCCCTCTGCCTGTGGTACAATTACCTTACACAATGGGTTAATATAATTATCACAGGCAGGAAAATACACAGTTTTACATAATATTCATAACTTTAAAAGTATGCATCACATTCACATTTTCAGAATCAGCACACTCCAAATACAAACATACGTCAAAATCATACAAATTGGTCCAGTGGTTCAAAAGTTAGATCAATGTCCTTTGTGACCAAATGAAGCATGCCTTTTCTGCCCAAAACCAGTTCCACAGAGTCTTCTATCCTGGAGATAATTGGGAAGTAATCCAAAACTCCATTGAACACATGTCAGCAAAAGACAATAAAATACATAAAAATATATAACTGCACAGTCCTTACATAAAACAGGTACATTCAACATATCCCCATATAGCTCAGATCTGAGCGCACATTATTACTGAATGGCGTTCAGATCACACACATACAGTTCAATTGCCATGGAGCCAAATTCTTTCCCATAGTCTTTCGTTATACGAATGGGCTCCATGACATAGCTATCTGGGGTATCACCGCTCAAACAGAGCAAGCACCCAATGACCCGGCTATCGTGTCTTTACAGGGAAAAATCAAGCGTTTCAACATGGGGCCATAGTCTAAAGGCAGCAGATGGGCAACCAGGCTCTTCCAATGCACAGTGGCAAGATTGGTCTAGTCACAGGGTGGCATAGTCCACCGCAGTAAGAATATATTTCTTGCCGGATGGACTAGGTTTGCTAAGGGGCCTGACTAAATCTACAGCCACCCGGAAAAAAGGTTGCTCTATTATGGGGAGAGGATCAAGATTAAGATTAAACTTGGCATATGATTATGTTGGGAAAAAAATATTATGGTTATACATCTTAATAATTTGTGCTAGATTAAGTTGGTATGGAGGTAAGGGATAGATAGAAACATGAATCTTAACAGGGGGTCTTTATCTAGACAGAGCGAAAGATAAAACACCTGGAAGGCTTAAGTGACAGGAGGGACACAGCTTTGGATTAAGTACCTCACAATGCCATACCATTTGGCTTCAAATGGGTATCAATTTAAAAAATATATTATTTTGGGGTAGAGGGAAGGGATAGCTCCTTAAAGGCACAAGTTCATACAATGCAATGACAGTTTGGACAACACTTTGTGTCTGTTTGTGATGTTATATACAATATGTATGGGGGCACTTGAAGAGAAATCCTTAAAACATGGTGGAACAAACCTATAGCTCAAATTCAAGGCTTTGTCCAGAATATGAACAATTGCCTCTGTCCTTGGCACATCATGATCATCACCAGGACCAATAAGCACTCAAGGCGTGTTTGCATGACTCGCAAGGCTATGGCCTATCAGGAGTCCCAGTGCCACACAAGTAGTGATTGAAGGTGGTCATGGACAATACTCAATTTATGCATTGCAGCACTTAGAGGAAATTATCTAAAATAACTTCCTCCCAGAACTTGTGAAAGGGGAATCCACACTGGAGTAGAGCAGCACGCTGTAGCTATCACAGCTTTTGCCTTTGACCTGTACCGTGCCAGCCTGGTCCCCAAGGAAGCTACCCACACTGCTAACTATACACAGAGCTGCAGAAGAAGCCTCTTCCTCATACAAATAAAACAAACAGCCCACACAAAAAATGCACACGCAGACATATGACTGACAATCCACATACATGCACACAACTCCACAAACAGCCTCTCTCGTGCAATACCACAAGCAGCCCCCACATGCACACACCATGAAACACACAATATGATAGATAATCTACACACACAATTACACAAGCAGCCCCCATACATAGACCTCATTCATAAGTACTATACACAATACCAAAAAGTCCTCATGGACGTATACACTATAACAGCCCACATACGCACAAATACAATGTTACAATGCAACTGCAGAACCCATATATAACACAAGCACTATATGGCAACATACACCTCAATTTAAAACAAATAGCAAAGGCACTCAAAAATATGTCAAGCTCTTGTTTGCTATTCCAATTGTGAGAGAGATTATATACTAATTATGTTATGGATCATTACAGTTTGACTAACTCAGTTATACCTTAAATCATTATTTGTGTCTTTGGTACCTGCAAATAAATGTAAAGCAACATTTTACAACTACAAGCATTGCAATTCCCTAGTTAAAATTAAATCTTAACTGATAGTCAACATGTTTATTGAAGTGAAATATGAACTTCAGTAAATCTTTGGATTGCTTTTACTCTATGTAGAGTAGAAACCATTTATCACATTAATTTTGTTTTTCAAAGATCTTCCTTTGGGCTTTTCAGAACTTCCTTCAAAATTAAAGATATTTATTTTCATAACCGAAACAAAATTTCAGTAATTAGTGTAATTATTCTTTTGAGCTTTAAAATGTAAGTGAAATCAACAAGACCATTTAATGGTTGGACAAAGTCTCGCTGATAACCTTTCAATGTTTGGCAAATTATGTTGCATAAGTAGTAATAACTTCTATGTAGACGAATATTACACTGAAATTCAATAAAAAAAAAAAATATGTTTCAATATGTATTTAGGAAAGTCATTAAAACATGGCATACAAGACCCCAATCCTTAAAAGCCCTGGCACCAGTACAAATAAATGATCCCAATCAAATATCACTGATCATTAAAGACTGAAGAGAACTTTATTTTATTTTTCCAATCAATAATTTATGACGGGGAGGTACTTTTAATTTAAAAACTAATAGTTTCACTTGGATTAAATGCAGAACTATATGAATATTATTAACACATTTTATTTTTAGCATATATGTGTATATATATATATATATATATATATATATATATATATATACACACACATATATGCTAAAAAAAAAATGTGTATATATATACACACACACACATATGCTAAAAATAAAATGTGTTAATAATATTAATATACACACATACACACACCTTTCATGATGTTTGGATATTAGTAACCTCAAAAAAATGAGACAAACAAAAACAAATAGATCAATACAATACAAATGAGGTGCACATTTTACCAGATTAAGAGGACACAGGCACTAAGCACTGTGGCATATATGTATGGTGGCAATAGAGGGTTAATAGGTCAGTAAGTTTATGACCCCTGATCACCTTGTTGGGAAGAGTGGGACAAGTAGCTGGGCAGATTAGGTGACAGCTGTTGCTGGGGACAAGAACTGGCTGATGATTGGTTGCTGTCAGTGAGCCAGAAAAAGAGCGGGAAACCAGGTAAGTATAAAAGGTGACAGTGCAAGGCAATCCCTGTCAGCTGTCTTTTCTACAGGATAGGAGAAGCACCGATGGATCCCCAGCACCTCACCTGCTCCAGCTGCAACATGTTTGCAGAAGAGCTGATATCCCGGCGAGGAGAGATCCTGCGTTCGCCTGGAGGGCATCCTGGTTAAGGGACTGCCTAATCTCGGCGCTGGGCTTAAGGGCTGATAAAAAGTCTCCGGTAGCAGCATCCTATTGAGCAAGCTGCTCCCGACGTCTGACTGAGGTTCCGACCAGAGGCACGTTGTACACAGCCGGAAAGAGGCGCGCTTATGCGTGGCACAGCCTGGGAAGAGCGCCACCGGCTGACAGAAAAGCCGGTTAAGGAATTTGATCCAGAAGTAAAAGAAGCAGCTACTGGAAGAAGAAAAGGTTTAAAAGAAGCCTGCCTTCCTCCCCTGTGCCTATGGTGGGTCAGGGTAGAGTTGAGGGCCGGGCTAAAGACATCTTGACAAGAAGCAAAGAAAGTTTGGATGATGGGAGAGCGTGTTATTGAGATGACATGCTAGTCCTGGAAGAAATAGAGGCGCGAGGCAGCGCTGGTACTTCAGGTGGTGAGTATGAACGAAACACTGCTGAACTGGATAAGATTAGGGAGGCGTTGGTAGCGGTCACTGGAGCGGTAAAGGTCTTTACAAAAGTACAGCTCAGGCTTTGAGGGTAGTGGGAGTAGTAGTTCAAGAATATTGTGAAAGAAGAAAGATGACAAAGATGAAGAAAAAAGTGTAGATTTATCCCACATAATTGTAATAACTGGCTGCAAGCATTTGTATTTTCTCATCCGTAATGGGACAGAAGAAGCCGAAGTTATGTAGAGGGGCTTTCCAGCATGTGGAAGTTATATTAGAGGCATTGAAGAATTGTGATGGCTTGCTATTTGGTGGTAATAAAGTTAAAGTTTTTAAAAGTTGGTGTTATATGGTTATGGTTACTTACAAAGTTATGGTCACCAAAGTTATACTAAGTTATGGTTACCAAGTTATGGTTACAAAGTTTTGGTTGTATGGCTTGGTTTACCTATGATGAACTTTAAAAAAAACAACAACAAAAAACAGGCCGTCCACTCTTAATTGGGAATGAAGGATGTTGGCCTTTGACTGAACCTGATGCTGTAGTTCTGGCTAATAGGGTGGAACTCTGGTGAGTTATGTTTTAATTCTCTGGGGGTTTAAAGAACGGAGATGTTTGGTTAATGTTCTGGGGATTTAAAGACCGAAGATGTTTGGTTAATGCTCTGGGGGTTTAAAAAACTGAGACGTTTGGTTATAAAGTTACAAAGTCTGTCAGTTAAACCAGCAACTAATGTCGGTACTTATAGTACAGTAAGAACAATATTATTATCGAACTCTTACTAAAAAAAAAAAAATATATATATATATATATATATATATATATATATATATAATTTCATTGGTACTTTCTATTGAAAGTACTCATATTGTTATTTAGGACTCCAGGCAGCTGAAAGGCTGCGTCCTTATCGGTAGGTGTACCCAAACAAGGAGAGAGCTAAGTTATTGCTTCAAGGTTTTGCAGAAGGTTTTTAAGATTCCAAGATTTTATGGTTCAGGTTGTTCAGTTGTTAATAATTTAAAAGCAGTTTTACAGGATGTTGAATTTGTTAACCTAATTTCACCTTTCTACTTTAGGTTTAATAAAAAAAAATAAAAAAAAAGACAGGGTAATTCAGGCTAATTCTACATTTATTGCCCCTCTGGTGCATCATTAAATGACGAATTTGACAAGGATACATGCTCAGGTCCTACACATAATGTGATGATGCACTAAGATGGAGAAGAGAATTTCGACCTGGTGGCACTGTTGGCTGAAGGTGGACATGGAGTCAGCCTATGGGCTATTAACGTTGCATCCTGAGGGTTTCAATTCATTGGGATTTTCATTCCTTTGCAAGTTTTATTTTAATAAATGTGTACCAATGGGTTGTTCCATTCCCTGTTTTTTACTTTGAAGCTATTCGGCATTCTTAGAATAAGTTGTTAATGTGGAGACCGGTTTATATTCTATCGTACAATATCGGGATGACTTTGTTTATTGGTCCTAGTTCTGTTTCTGAATATGTTAGGTTGTTAGAGTTTTTCTGTAGTTTAGACAAATGGTTGGATATTCCGTTAACAGTGGAAAAGACATTGCAGCCAGTGACAAGTCTTCAAATTTAGGGATAACAATTGTTTCAGTGCTTTTAAGGTAAACGGATGATGGAAACAACAGTGAGGCAGTTCAGTCAATGATTAGGCCTATTAGCATTTGCAAGTCGTATTATGCCTATAAATTTTTTTGTAGGCGATTGGCACTGTCTTGTGTTAAAAAAAAAAAAAAAACAATCTGTTCACTGTTGTGTAAGGATTTCTACAGAAATTAAGAAAGACTTGAACATATTTAGAACTAGAAATGGGCATTTGCTCAGTGGCCAGATAAATGGGTAGAGCAAGGGTTGACCAGGAATGTAACCCCCTTTTGGAATTGTTACCATTTGTAGCAGCAAGTTTGGTATGAGAAAAAGAACTGCAGAATAAACAAATATTATTCCACTGTGACAATAAGGCAGTTGTACAGGTCTTTGATTCTATGGATTATAAAAGTTGCTTTGTTATTAATTTGTTGCGAAATCTAGTGTTCTTATTTTTGAAACATAATATTTGGTTGAAGGCTGTGCATATTCTGGGTATTGATAATAAGATAGCTGATGCTATCTTCGTTGCCAGCTCCACGCTTTCAGGAGCTTAGTACAAGTCATATGGGAAGAGCCAGGCAATTTCTCATGAAAGCACTTGCACAGGGCAAGTGGAGTGCTTATGTATCAGCATGGAATGAAGGGTATAAATTACATATGAATTGATCCAGTAGGTGGAAATATAGAAGCTGCTTTCTCTTTTGTGGTTCAGCGTATTAGCACTGGTATAGCAAAAAAAAAAAAAAATTCCAGGCGTTTAGCTGGTAACATAATTTGAGGTTTTGGGTAGACCAGTAGTAGTACAGACATTTGTGAGTAAACCGTTAAAAGGTTATTTTAAAACATTTCGTATGTCTGACAATAGTCGGCCCATAATATATTCGGCTCATAATATATTCAGTGTTGGGAGAGCTGCTTGAAGTTTTGAAACACTGTTTGCTATTTGCAATATGAGTACATTTGTTTTCAGCAGCACTTTACTTAGCCTTTTGCAGCATTTAAGATCAGTGAGTTGGGTACTTTTAGTAGCTTTAGAATATCAGGTTTCATTTGTTAGGTATCAAAACAAGCAGAGTTTGCCCAGTGGAGATGCTGCGTGCATATTTAGCTGTCCGCCCTATGGAACAGGGCCTGCTGCCAGTGGCATCTCTCAGGCTCTCCTCTAACACGTTTTCAATTTGCAGAATGTTTTGCAGTGATGCTTTGAAAGACTTGGGTACAAAGGTAAATTTACTACTCATTCCTTCAGAATTGAGGTAGCATCTGAAACAATAAACTTAAGATTTGGAGCAGAGGCTTTAAAATGAATTGGGGACAGTAGTCAAATTGTTTTAAGTTATATGTGTGGAATGACATGCTGTAATGTTTGTTTTTCATCCTTTCACTCTGTTATTATTATTATTTTCTCAGGTACCGTAACATATGTTTGGGTTATGGGTCATTCCTTTGGTAAAGCAGGCCATGTAAGGGCAGGAGCAGGAATTTATAGACCGAATTTGGACTTCAATCGAGATGACACAATATATTGGAAAGGTGTAGGTGGTCTACAATTTCACCAGTTAATGGAACTCATATTAAAGTGTTGGTCTTGGCCTGCTCCAGCTGTTTTAATATTTCATATGGTGGTAATGATATAGGTGTGGTTAAACCCGGGCAGTTATCATGTAAGGTAAAGAAAAATGTTTTTTTTTTTTGGTATTGAAAAACTTATTTCCGTACACCATTCTAGTTTGGTCGGAGGATGGTCAAGTGAACCGAGAGTTAAAAGCGCTGAGAAGAGTGAGTAGTAAGTTGAATTTGGCAAGTTCAAGATTTGCCACGATTGGGAGGGCTTTCACAAAGACATTGCAAATGAGATCAGAATGAACAGGGCCTTTTTAATGAAGGCTAGGTTCATTTGTGCTATATCGGTGAGGATATTTTAATCTGGATCTAAAACATGATTGAAAAAGGGCCTTGGCTGTGGGGGGCCTCTGTTGGGATAGTCCTACCCCAGCTGAGGCGGTGGGGCAAAAGTCATCCTCAGGTTCAAGTTCTGAGGGAGGATATGTGTTAAATGGTTGTATTTATAAGGCGGTCAAGTTAGTTATGACTGACTGGCACTAAGTGATGGTGATAAATGGTTGTCACTAAGGGATGGTGAAAGTAAAAGTTGAAGTTAAGTGAAAAGTTTTGAAGTTAAGTGAAAAGTTTTGAAGTTAAGTGAAAAGTTTACCTGAATATGTTACAGATATCAAGTTACTGGTGGTATGCCCCATTTTCAAGCTTTAATAAACACCACGGCCAATAGCCAGGAAATAAAATGAACTGTGTCTGTGTTTATTGTGTGGTCTAAGTTATTTATGCAAATTATTGCCTACCAGACATATGTGTAGGTAATTTGTTCACGTTTTCCAGAGCGAACTAAGAGCTCTGTTGTATTATGAAAGGACTGTATAATCCCCATCAAAGGTCTAGATGATAGGAGTACTCCCAGTTGGATATTCCTTGTGCAAATATAGAAGAAGAAATACAGAAAGATACTCCAATGAAAAAGTAAATACAAATAAAGAAAATATATATATGGAAATGTACTCAAACTTTCTAAGGCAGGACTTGCTCTAGTTTAATAATCCTTCGGTGGGATGTTGAGGATATCCAGGAAGCAGGGTGAGGGTAATTGACTAAGTATAAACAGTATAAAAGTTACCTTTATTATATAATTAAAATAACAATATGCTTTAAAAAAACAATGCTAAAATAGTACGGTAAATTCTATGGACCACACTTTACACTTTTCTCAGGGCTTCATCAGAAGTGTGGTAAGTCCAAAGTTTTTATAGGTAAGTATAACTACTTAATTGCTTCCTGGTGTAATCAATAATAACAATTTCCTGTATCCAATTATTATTGTATTATTGAACATACCATGGTATATAAACTGAAATATTAGTATCCATTACCAATTTTTTTTTAATTTAGTCTCTGTATTTAGTGTTATTTTTAATGTTTTTTTTTTAAAGAAGTCATAATATTCTTTAATACTATATAGTGGAAAATTTATTCATACTTACCATAATTTTCTTTTCCTGGCTATTATTCATGGCATCATATACACATGGGTTAGCTCCTCCCCTACAGCCGATAGGACAAGAAAAACACCAAGGTTTTAAAAGGAGGCTCCTCAGTCAGTTTACAAGCTCTACAGTACATAAATAGAGACATTAATGGGTGGGAAGTATATGCTGCCATGAATAATAGCCAGGAAAAGAAAATTACGGAAAGCATGAATACATTTTCCACTTTCCTGGCTAATCATGGCAGCATAAACACATGGGGAATACCCAAGCTTACAAAGGGAGGGACAGAATAGCCAATCAAATTATCAGAATAATTCAACATAAATAGAAGAATGAACTGAGTTAAGTACTTGAGTACCAAATTGTGCATCATAGACTGTTTTAACGAACAGTATAAAATGCCAGACAAACGTGTCTAAAGAGGTTCAAATGCTAGGTTACAAAAAGTGTCAGCAGAAACCATTGCCATGGCAACCCATGATGCTGCAACAGCATGAGAGGAGAGTGCCCTGATAGCCCCCAGCACAGGTAGAGAACGGACGTGACGTCCAAATTGTGCCTCATAAATTGCTTCAATGTCCAATATGTAATGCAGGACAAACTAGTTCAAAGAGGTCCAAATGCCAACTTTACAAAAGTTTCAGCAGAGACCATTGCCATGGAAGTCCACGAGATGCTGTAACAGCACTAGTGGAGAATGCCCCAAATCCTTTGCTACAGGTAGAGAATGGCATTGAAAGGCTCTAACTTTAGGCAGGATTACTGGTGCTACATGCAACCATATCCTGTTGAAATTCAGTGTATCAGCATGGAATGATCAAGCCTGGAGTTCACCCATTTCCCTTGCTGGGGTACCAGCCACCAGCACTTTCTGTGCTACCACCATGGAAGCTCCTTCTAGAGGTTCGATAATGGTTCAGTCAGGGCCCCGTGTTACCAGTGGTACGTTACATACAGTATTGGCTTCACCACACTCAGTTGAGGCATGATTTCAATCAATGCCTATATGAAGCAAAGTGCAGCTAAGTGCACACATTTACCCTGCTGAGGTACCAGTCACCAGCAACAGCAATGTCTGGGCTAACATCATGGAAGCTCCTGCTAAAAGTTCAGTCAGAGTCTGTGAGACCAGTGGTACGTCACATATTGGTTTCAACACCCTCAGCGGAGGCTTGAGTTCAATTGTTGCTTACATGAAGCAAAGCACCAGGGGCATCAACGCTCAATCGGTACCCTTCAGTACAGGTAGAGAATGACATAGATAAGCATTCACCATAGGCAGGATCTTCAGGTGCCAAATGCAAGACGACCATATCTGTTGAAAAGTAGTGAAAGGGGGTTCACAGGATCAAGCCTGGAGTTCACCCATTTTCCTTGCTGGGGTACCAGCCACCAGCACTTTCTGTGCTACCACCATGGAAGCTCCTAATAGAGGTTTGAATAATGGTTCAGTCAGGGCCCGTGTGACCAGTGGTACATCACATATTGGTTTCACCACACTCAGTGGAGACATGATTTCAATCAATGCCTATATGAAGCAAAGTGCAGCTAAGTGCTCCTCTAGAGTGTTATAACACAGAACCTTTCAAGGCCTGAATGAGGAGTAATTCCAACAGACAAAAGCATGTCAAGCTTAGTAAAGCCTGTATAGGATTGTAAGAGGATCTCAATGACCGACTCAGGGATGCCTATACTAATATGGACTCTTGCATCCACACCAGAACTTGAGGATCCTGGTGTGTCATGGGGCCTTGTAATAGGTCTGGACATACAGGAATTTCAGTTGGAGGTTCCAGAATCATCTTATTCATCATAGGAATTAGAGTCGACATGGTCTTCCACTGTCACCTTTTGCATTGCCTTTTTAAGACGGTCGAAAACAGGAAAATATGTACATCAGACTAAAATTCTAAATTTGAGCCAGTGTATCTGAACCTGAGCATTCTAGTCCTAGCATGTAAAAAATACTTCTGGACCTGGTAGTTCCAAGAAATGGCCATCAGATCTACGTAGGGTATCAGACAATCTGCGTCAACCACGAGGATACGTCAGGACATGGTTGCCAATCCACCTTGTCCACAGTTATTCAGCTCCAGCAAACAGCCATGGTATTCTGAGCCACTGGTTGTTCTTCTGTGCCCTGATCATTATGGTCTGGAATTCCATCAATACATATCTGTGAGACCCATCTTGGTAGATATAGGATACAGTTGCATTGATATTTGAGCAAATTTGGACCCATTCATTCTTCAGCAAGCCTCTGAAGTGAAGAAGAGCCTTGAAAATGACTCTTAATTTCATACAAATGAATGGAAATATTGTGCAACATGGTCCAAACACTGTGCAACCAATCTTATAAAAACTGGAATTCGAGCTAATAATTGACCAATGAGGTACGATTCACTGGAAACTTTGAGATCTAATCCCTCTTTCAGCTGCCAGGGTAAGGTGCAACTCCACTGATGGGGACATAGTAAGTGGCTGGCTCCAATAATCTTTCTCTTGTTAGACCAAGATAGAAAGGATCTGTAAGGAATCCAGAGATGCCATTGGGCCCATCTAAAAAGTCTGCTAGTGGAGGCCAGGATTCCTAGTAGTTGCATCTATTTTCTTGCTGTTACCAAGCAGAAATGAAGAAACTGGAAGAGAAAACCTTTACAATCTGTGGAACTGTTCCCGAGATGGGGAAAAGCAGAGCCTAGAATTTTCCACTCGGGAATGTCAACCACTGAGCTGGTCTGAAACAGCTTTTCTTGATATTCATCAAACAGCCAAACTTTAGGAGTTATGAAAGAACTATATACCTATTTGTGCCTGCCTTCTGAGGGTCTAAGGCTATCAGAAGTAGATCCTCCAGATAATGGAACCAGGTGGAGTTCTGGACTCTCAATAACACTATAAGCACATAGAAAGATTATTGGGGCCACATTGAGGCCAAATGGTAGGGCACTAACATGGAAGTTCTCTTCTGAGCTAATGCAGAAGATCTCTGCAGATTGGACTGAAAGTAAGCATCCTTGAGATATATAGAGGTAAGGAAATTATCCTTCCAGATTGCTTGAGATATGGATCTGATTGACTCCATCCCGAAGACTAACATTCAGCCTCTTGTTGGCCCCTCTTAGGTCCAGTGTAGGCTTTCATGTAATTTTCCTCTTAGCACCAGAAGAGGCAAAACTTGTCCCTGGAACTGCTCTTGTTCTAGGACCTAAAAAAAAATCAAAAAAAAAATCACCTCTTCGTCCAAAAGGCTTCTTCCTTCAGTGCTTTACCTTTTGATTCATTGGTCTTAATACTCCTGTTGGTATGGAGACTACTGTGCCCGTTAAGAAAAACTCCAGTCTATATCAATCTGGACCATGGATACCTCCAGAGTATGATGAGCCCTGGTATGTGTGATCAGAAAAATGAGGCTCCTAGTACTGGAGGAGATATGTTCATTGCTGAAGAGCTAAACAACTGCGTTATAGCTCCATTAGAACCTTGAAAGGCAGGTTTACCAACTGCCATGAGTTACCTCTGTAGTATTCCCTGCAGGGCCAGTAGCTCCATGTATCTCAGAAATACTGGTCACTGGAGGTTCTCCGGTCAGACTATGAGGAGCTGGGATCCTTGGAACTTCCATTCTAAGGTACCAACATCTTGCAGCCCTCATTCGCCTTTTAAATGGAATTAAAAAAGTTTTCCCAAACAGCACCACCCCTTTAAATAGAAAGGTGTAGAGGGCAGACTTGGAGGATGAGTCATCATCCCAGAAACAGAACCATAATGCTTTCATAGCTGCTATAGATAAACCCATTTGATCCAGAGAATATCCTAGTTACATGTAGGGAAGTTTCTGTGAAGAAGTCAGTTGTAACCTTAAGACTTCAGACTGCCTCTTCAATCTTGGCTTTTAATATCTCTCTCCATAGTAGCCTTTAGAACTTTAATCACATATTTCATGTTTGTAGAAACAGCAGCGGAAATCACAGCAGGCTGGCCTCCTGCAATGGTAGGTGTCAAATTTTGGACAGGTCTGTGTCCACCTATGATCCATAAGTGTGCAACTTAGGTGGTGTAGTTCTGGGGTTGGAAATAACTTCCTCCACAGGGTAAAGCCTGGCCTCTTTTCTTACCCCTAAGGCCTCTGGAACTTACTTTGTAAGCACTGCCCGCATGTCATGTGGCTGCACAGTGATAGGTCATACTGAAGCGACAACCTTCTGGAGGAAGTCAGTGCATAACCATTTCCATCCACTGTTTTCTCCTCATAACCAGATCCTGGTGAAGAATCAGACACCTGACAAATAATAATAACTAAATATTACCTGTGGTAAAGTATTAAGAAAAATGTGCACTGTTAAATTATATAAGAAACCAGCGCAACAGCTTTAAAACAGGCTAAAGACAGCACTTATCCATGTCTGGAGACCCTGCAAATACTTACCCAATAAGTGTATGTTTGCTGTACTTTTCCCTTTATTTCAGGCACTTTCTGGCAATTGCCCTTATCCAAGATGGCTGCCACAACTTGTATTCCCACAATGCAAGTCATCTGTATTAGGCCCAATAAGGCACAAACTGCACACATGTGGGCCTATTCCGAGTGTATTTGCGGTTTAGAGACCAGGGAGAGGACTCTGTCTGAAGCCTACATGCAGGGCCGGACTGAGAAAAAAATTAGGCCCGGGCATTTTTCAATTAGAGCGGCCCCCCAAGAAGGGGGCGGGGCCAGAGAGGGTGTGTTTTGTCATCAATAATGACAAGTACGCCCCTTCTGAAAGTGAGCATGTTGGTTCAATGCGCAGAGCCCCGCTGAAGAGCTCTAGCATTAGCCCTGCATTTGTTCTGCGCAGCACAAGCAAATGTAATAACATGCTTGCGCTGTGTTTGCTTTTAAATTGTCTCTGGTGTCTCCACAAGTGGGATACCAGAGGATAAAAGGGCAAGGAAAGTGTATGGTGCATGTGTTTGGCGCATGCTGGTGGGATTGCCTGTGTGTGTAGAGTGTGGTGTGGTATTGTGTAAATAGGTCAATTTTGTGGTGTAATATGTGTGGCTAGGGGCTGTAGAGAGTGCATGTATAGGGGCATAGTGTTACAGGGGATGTAGCGAGTGTGTACATACGGGCAGTAGTGTGTGTGTATAGGTGACTTAGTGTGTGTAGGGGTTGTAGAGAGGGTGTGTTTAGAGAATGTTGTATGTGTTTGCTTACAAGGAATGTAGTGTGTGTGTAGGTGGTGCAGTGTGTGTGTAAAGGACCCAAAGTGTGTATAGAAGATTGTGTGTGTGTGTGTGTGTATGCATGTGTAGAGGATTAAGAGTGCATATAGGGTAAGGTATCTAGTGTGTATCTGGAGCGTAATGTGTGTAGTGGTGCAGTGTGAGGGGTGCTGTAGTGTGTGTGTATATATATTTAGAATATATTTGGACGTATTGTATGTGTGAGGTGCGCAGTGTGTTTGTGTAAGAGGGGTGCTGTGTGTGAGTGTGTTTTTATCTGCCGCCACATTCTAGGTTTCTAATTCTCTTTGTCTGTTAACTCACTGAGGGTTATTTTATATATATATATATATATATATATATATATGTACGCGTGTGTGCTGTATATGACTGGGAGTGAGGGTGCTGTCTGTCTGAAGATGCTGTCTGTCTGAGGGTGCTGTGGGTCTGGGGGGTGCTGTGTGTGTCTGGGGGGTGCTGTGGGGTGCTGTGTGTGTCTGGGGGGTGCTGTGTGTCTGAGGGGGTGCTGTGGGTGTCTGAGGGTGCTGTGGGTGTGTCACAAGGAGGTGCTGTGGGTGTCTGAAAGGAGGTGCTGTGGGTGTCTGAGGAGGTGCTGTGGGTGTCACAGGGGGGTGCTGTGGGTGTCTGAGGGTGCTGTAGGTATCACAAAGGGGTGCTGTGTGGGTGTCTGGGGGGTGCTGTGGGTGTCTGGGGGGTGCTGCGTGGGTGTCTGGGGGGTGCTGCGTGGGTGTCTGGGGGGTGCTGTGTGGGTGTCTGGGGTGTGCTGTGGGTGTCTGGGGTGTGCTGTGTGTGTGAGGGGG